>JAVJGJ010000037.1:5505697-5521479 GCA_035590215.1 Microhierax caerulescens
CATGGACAAAACAGACGTGACTTGGGACAAATTAATTTATTGCCAATTAAAACCAGGTTTGGATGGCAAGAAAGGCAGGAGAAAATTAGAGCAGCTGCTCCCCACTCAACTTCACTCCTGCACTCCCAGCGCCTGCCCTTGCCCTGAGCGGTGCGGGGTGGGGGCCTGTGGTCAGCCATGGTGGCTCCTCCCCGCCGCCTCTTCCTGAGCCCCCCATGGCTGCAGCTCCTGTCAGGTGAGCCAGCTGTCCCAGGGTCCCCCCATGGTGGTGGGGGGGTCCCCGCTCCCCAGCCCAGGGTGTGGCGGGGCCGTTCCTCACAGGTTTCCCCTCAGCCCCTGGTGCCCTTCCCTCAGCGCCCTCCCCGAGGCACCACCAGCCTGGTGGGGCTCGGCTGTGCCCTGCGCTGGGGCCGCTGGAACCGGCTGGAACCGGCTGGAACCAGCATGGGGCAGCCCCGGCACCGCCTCACAGGGGCCGGAGCCGCAGAGATACGCGCACACACACACACAGACACCCACACACCCCACAGTTGCTGCCGCCAGCACCTGGGCCTCTCCCACGCTCTCAGTCGGATTTTGTGAAGTCTTATATTCAAAGCAGAAGTACGTTCTGAAGTTGTCTGATAAAAAAAAAAAAAACAACCAAAAAAAAAACCAACCCCAAAAAATGCAAATGAAGCTTTCCAAATTGAACAACACTTCTAGACACTAAATCATTCTGGGAAGTTAATTTAGAAGATAAGTCTCAAGCCAGCAATAAGGAATCATATAGCTGTTAATGCAGGGTTCCAGGAGGGCTATGAGAGCCCTTAAGAATGTACTTTTAAAATGTGAGATTGTTTTTTTCATGCTTTTCAGCTATAGAATATATTTAATTGTGCCTCTTGAATTTCCTAGGAATTTCAGGTGCTCTGGTTTTTTTTTGGAAAATACCATGCTGCTATGCAATTTTAAACCAGGTTTTTCTTTAAAACACAGTTTTGTTCAGCATGTCATTTATTGTTCTTTCTATATGGAATAGTTACGTGGCCATTCTGATGTATACAATGATACACATTCAAAGTGTTGGTAGGACTGGTCCCTTTTTAAAAGTGGTTGGTAGTGCAATACAGTGACATTCCTAATGAGGAGGTTCAGTTAATGATACACAAAAACAATTAACAAGTGTATTCCACTTAGATTTTTCAGTGATTAGTTTTGTGGTTGTTCTCTTTATAAAGTCTGAAATGCCAGCAAAATGTGTTTGCATTGCTGGAAGCTTTTCCCACAAGGGACATAGCACAGCAGAACCTCCTACTCAGAACTCGCTAATCCAAACAACCGGGTGTTACTTCTGCAAGAATTTCTATTCTAAATAGGCTAAAAAGTTACTATTTGCTTTATTTTATCTCCCACCAATGTTCAGGAAAATGAACAACTCATTAATCTATATGAAAAATACCTTAACATTAGCAACTATCACATCACACTGATAGGGATCTTCACTAACCTGAAAAATAATAGGTAGTCTTCAGAAATGTTTTAATCCATAAGGTTCCACTCTGTTCTGGAGTTCAACATTTTCATATGGTTCCAAATCAGTCTTGATAATTTGACCTACCACATTCTGGGCCAGAAGCTCAGGATTAAATCCAAATTACTTCAGTAAGTTCCGTATTTCATTGGTTTGGACATGTGCTTTGGATAAGTTGGGGCAATAGCCAAGAAAAAATCTTTTCTTTTAATAGCTGTAAAATACACATATAGCAGTTAGCTAGCTTTTCTAGCTATACTGTTCTCTGTTTTTGCACTTCAGTAAAAAAAACAGAACTCATGCACAAAATCTGCTTGAGTTCAGAAAAAGACAGCAATAGTTCAAATCTTCCCCATAAGGAGACATGATCAATTCCCATCTGTAACTCCTCTATCTCCAAGAGATTTTAAATCTATTCATTATCAGACCAAAGTCATTCTGCATTTTGTCAAGCAAAATAATAGTACATGTTGTCAGATGCATTGCATTTCCACAGCTATGCTTTTTTTGACAGAAAAGACAAGTAAATAACCCCCAATCTCCCTCTACTTTGCTTAATTTGTTTCTGCTATCTCAAACCAGACTATTATGGTGTTTATAAATCGAAGCGTAATGCTTCTTAACTGCGTGACAGTCTCAAATGGGCTGAATAATTTGGGGGACTACAAGCAGCACACACCTGCTGGTAAGGCACAAAGAACTGGAAATGCACTAAACTGGCAATCCAGAGCACCTCACATGCTTCCCTATCATAAACACTGTAGTCAGTGCTATGTCTAGACAATGATAAAAAACACGTCAAAGTTGAGAAGCAATTTAATACCAAAACCTAAGACTTTCCTAAACACGATTAAATCGTTTAATCTCAACAGTGGGGTTGTACTACCAAGGAGAGCCTTAGATCAGTTAAGTGGTGGGAATGAAGACACATCTGAAGATACCAAAGGATACTGTCGATTAAGAAGGTCTATAAAAATAGATTGTATCCCTTAGAAAGTTAAAACACTTCATGAGAGCAGACCTAGAGTATTCCAACACAAGTTAAATACAGATACACCTAGGAAAATCTTTTGCAAGGCTTTACTCATGTCTCATTGAACCCTCGGACACTTGATGGAAAGCCTGGATTTGCTCTAATTAATGCTACAAGGGTCTGAGCCAGTCCTTTTCTATAATCTCTACTCCAAGGGAATAATCCTTTACAGTTGTTCTGACTCTAAGAGTTAAATGTCTGAATATCAGTTTAGCTCCTTTTAGCAAGCATGGGTGTAATTATGACTGCAAAAGTCCATGTCCATTTTTGCCTTTAGTGGTAATATGTTAGGAAGGAATAACCACAGAGGCAGATGCTTGCTCAGACTACACATCAAAATCCAGCATTTAGATAGATCCCTCTTCCCCTCTTCTTCAGGGTTCCTTTCTTGACTTGTGTGTTTAGCCTCAAAGTCACATTCTAGTCCTTCAAATGTTTTATTTAAGATCCTTACAATACAATTTCATGCTTTTACTTTATCTGACAAAAATGTCAGATTACAGCAGAAATAAGAACTTTCAGTAGTGATGGAGGCAGTTGCTGATATCAAGGAGAGATTTAATGGGTTTAAAAGTTCTATGACGATCTGTAGGCAAGAATTATTTACAGCACAATATTCATTCAGGCCTTCCAAATTTTGTTCAAGAAAAGCAGACTTTGGATACAGCCAGCAAAAATTATTCCAAGCACTTTTGCAGTCAATTGAAGAATGAAGCAGCTTGACTAAAAGTGGAAAATGGAATATATTATAATATGATATTACTTCACAAATGGAAAACAGTTGTTTGAAAACATTTTTCTTCTGTACAAAAGTGGCACTTCCTTTGCTTTTCACTCGCACAGAAAGGCTGCAGTACCCCTTTTCCTCTTCTCACCCCCTTCTCGAAAGAAAATAAGCGTAACATTAGGAAGATGAAGACGGGCATCAAGCTATCAAAGAGTACATTCTAAATTAAAATTTTCTGGGAAGACAGTTGCATGATCTTTCTATTAAAGATTTATGTTCTTGATAATCCTGGTAGTTCTGTATTCCATAGTAATATGGAATTATATATATAAAAAAATTATTATTATTTTTTACTAATGGAAAAAGTAACTTCTCCAGCACAACATAATTTAGATGTTTGCTTACTTGAACACATTGATTGAAATGTATAAATTAAAGAAAATATAAAACTTAATAGAACAGGATGTACAACTTCTGTAACGGGACAACTCTGAAAATGTGAATCTGTTTAGGACTGTTTTTAAAAAAAAAAATCAATTTGATATGTAGTGTTATTAAAAAGCTGTAGGAGCTCTTCAGTCAAAAATATGTGAACCCAGTATTACAAGAACTCAAATTTTATTGCTTGACTATAATTTGGCTTTCTAAAAGTAGCGAAAATTTACTGTTTGAGATTTCCAATTCTACTAAGTACGAAAACACAGGAGTTCTGTGTTAGTTTTTTTCATATGTTCCCACAAAATTATTGAAGATTAATAATGAACACTGTTACCATAACTAAAGTTTGTATTATATCTGTGATATCTTTGACTCTCAAAACACCTGCTCATATCTCAGGAAACATTTTCTTACTTTGAAAAAGAACTGTAATGAAATACAAACCCAATAACATGAAAGTATATGTGGACATTTTGAGAGGATGACTGATGTTAAACAAAACAAGTCCATCACGGTACTAGAGAAATGATTCACAATTTTTTATTTAGGGAAAAAAACCCACATTTAGTTCTCACTTATTTTGTCACAGGAACCTTTTTTTGAACTCTGGTATGTAGAGACTAGGGGATGTAATACATTAATGACTTCATGGTGTTATAGACATGGAATTGTTACAGACACTGAGAGGAAACACTTTATTAATGCAGATAGTGTATCTAGGGAAAGCAGATCTTAACCTGGTGACCTGATGCAGTATACCCTGGAATTATGGAAGGCTTCCTATTGATTTTAATGGTTACCAAATGATCACAGACTTCAGTGAGGCTTTGTTGTAGTTTCAGGCTGTTGAGTACCCATTAAAATCTTGACCGCTAAAGCTGTGATTTCACTGTGGTAAATGAAACCTTAGACTGATTTACTAAAGTTGTCTGATGATTCTTTATTTTATACCTCAAACACATTCATCATTTACTCTCAAGCATTCTGTATTTGTCAAATACAGCAAGATGCTTCAAGAGCAGTGGGGAAGACAGTCTGGCTTTGATCGTGTTTTGTGTTACTTGTGTTTGTTACAGAGCACTTCTGTTTGCATTCTTCATGAGTCAGGGCCCTGAAAAGGGATGTAGACTTCTCTCTATGCTCTATTCAGTGCTGTGGGAATACAGTGAACGTGCTCACAGATTTTCAGCTGGGAGAGCTTTTTCTCAGCTTTGTTGATTTTGTGGTTTGCTCTCAAATACAGCAGGAAATTTTGGCTGGTGTTTTCAGGGTTGCCTAAGGGATTTTGATGACCAGTTTCTATTAAAATTAATGAGAATTGAGCATACAAATCCCATTGGTAATCTCGCCCTTTATGTTATTAGAACCGTAAAAGTTGGAGAAGAGTGACATGTAAAATAAAATTTATGTTGCATTAAAAAAGAAAGCCTTGCTATCTATAAAACCATTCAGCAGTCCCTTTCCCCTCAACCTTCACTGAAATCTTTTATGGAAACTCCATGAAAGCACTTTTATAACAGCTCTAGAGGCTCATACTTAGGCCTTGCTTTACATGAGTTGTTTGACTGATATTTATTTTGTATTACAGTATATTTCTGAAACTTTGACCTCTAATTTGTTACATGAAAGAGCCATAATGAAAGAAAAAAATTGCAATAAGAGCTGCAGCTTTTAACAATTTTGCTGATGCTTTATATATTTCACACTGTACTTTCATTGACTTACTGAGAGTAGTTCTGAGCAGTAGCATACCTTTGTTCTAGCTGTTCAGGAATCAGTCCTGTGTGATGTAGTCCTAGAAAGTAGGAAGAACACACTTGAAGCACTTGATGCTGCCATTGAAACCTTAGTTGCACGCTGAAGGACAGATTCATTGTAGATATCACAGAAGGCTGAGAATATGAGATATGCTGATAATGCTGAAATGCATTCAAAAAGTTTTTCAGGGTTAGGACAGAACTGAAAGTTTTTAAGTGTCCAGCTCAATAAGGCAGTGACAGATCTTAAGTTCATGTGACACAAGAAGCAGCTGGAAAAAGAATCTATTCTCATTTAAAAAAAAAAAAAATTCTGAAAAAAATACTAATCTAACAGATGTACAGTTAAAAAAATCCAGAAGACTCATCTCAGGATTTCTTTTTGCCAGTTTGAATTGACCTTATACTGGCTGGCTGTCATCTTCCCTCCTTGCACCTCTGGAAGGAGTCCCCTTTCAGCTGCTTGACAATTTTCTCACAGGTAATAGAGTGGTGTGGTTATGCACCCCTGAGACAATCTCTCTCCGGGCTGAATAAGCCTCAGTTCCTCAGTCTCTCCTCACAGGGCAAGTGCTAAACAGCCTTGCAGCCAGTGCCCTCTGCTGAACTCACCCATTCATCAGTTTATTTCTTATACTGAGGGGCTCAAAACAGGATGCAGTATTTCAGACAGGTTCTCTTGAATGCCAAGTAGCAGGGGGTAGTCCCTCCCCTCAGTGTTCTGGCTGTACCCTTCTAAATACCTCCCAGGGCACTCTTGGCCATCTCTGTAGCCGGGGCACACTGCTGGCACACGCTCAGCTGGTGCCTGCCAAGGCTGGCAGGTCATGTCCTACAGGGCTGCTCCCAGCAGGGCAGCCCCAGCCCATGTCCTTGAAAAGCTGCAGTGCTTGGCTTTGCCCTTGTTGCATGTCATGAGGATCATGTTGGCCTATTCCCCCAGTTTCTCCAGATCTCACTGGACTGCGGTCCCACCCTTCCGTGTATCGACTAGTTCCCCAGTTTGTTGTCATTTTCAAACCTGTTTAGAGTCTCCTCCATCACCTCTGCCAGGTCACTGATGAAGATGTTGAACAGAACTGGTCCCAGAACAGCCCCCTGCAGTACTGCACTTTGTTACTAGCCTCCACTTAGAGTACAACCCATTAACCACTACTCTGAGCTCAACCATACAACCCATTTTTTAACCATCTCGTTTTCCACCCATCCAGCCTGCTATGTCCCAGTTTGGATAGAAGAATATTATGGGAGATGGTGCTGAAAGCCTTGCAAAGTCAAGGCAAGTGACATGTACCGCAAGGGTTTATTTGTTTGACTCCTGTAAAACCAAATCTGGAGTACTGTACCCATGTTTGGGCTTTCCTGTACAAGAAAGACATCAGTGTACTGGATCAGGTCCAGTGAAGGGTCACCAAGATAGTGAGGGGGCTGGAAAACACAGTATAGGAGGAGAGGCTGAGATAGCTGGATTTCTTTATCCAAAATAAGAGAAGGTTAATAGATAATTTTACTGTTGTACTACTGCCAAGTGGGGTGACATGAACAAGATGGAGCAATACTCTTCTTGGAAGTACAAGGTAAAAGCAGAAGAGGAAACATGCCCAAGCTGCAACACAGGAAATTTAAATTAATGTTTTCACTGTAAGGTGATCAAATACCAGGAAGGAGGTAGGATGCCCATCCTTTGAGGTGTCTAAGACTCAGCTGGACAACAGAACCCCTGAAGGTCCCTTCAAACCTAAATTATTCCATGAGTCTATGATTTTTCTAACCCACAAAATTTCCCTGACACAAAATTATGAATGACACTTAAATTATTAAATATTATATATTAAATTATTAAGTATTATATAGTAGATCTCAATGGTCAAAACTACTATGTAAGTATTCTCTAACTTATCTCTCCCCAGTTCAAGAGAGACAGGGAACTACTGGAACAGGGCCCAGCAGAGGGCTGCAAAGATGATGAGGGGGCTGGAGCATCTCCCTTATGAGGAAAGGCTGGGAGAGCTGGGCCTCTTCAGCCTGGAGAAGAGATGACTGAGAGGGGATTTTGTCAGTGCTTACAAATATCTTAAGGGTGAGTGTCAAGAGGATGGGCCAGGCTCTTTTCAGTGGTGCCCAGAGACAGAGCAAGGGGCAACAGGCACAAACTGCAACACGGGAAGTTCCTTCTGAATATGAGGAAAATCTTCTTTACTTTTAACAGAGCCCTGGAAGAGGCTGCCCAGAGAGATTGTGGAGTCTCCTCTGGAGATGTTCAAAACCCGTCTGGATGCAACTGCGCAACCTGCTGTAGGTGAACCTGCTTTGGCAGGGGGTTGGACTAGGTGATCTTCAGAGGCCCCTTCCAATGCTGATCATCCTGTGATTCTGTAATTATGCTTTCATCTTTGAACCTTTTACAGATGATTGCGTTTACATTATCCATCTTCTCATTAATGAACATTCAGAATAAAGCTTAGTAATAATAAAAAGCATTTTTGACTACTCTTGTACCATTTCCTACACATAACAGGGACACTAACTCTTTCCTCAACCTTTCACTTACACTAAACATGCATAATTTTTTTTTCTCTTGCTATACTTTCTATGCGTTATTTGTTTCAGTACTTTTTGTGCTTTAACTTTCTGATTTTCTTTTCAGTTACACTGTTGTTTAGTTCTAATTCTCAGTAATTTGACTTAATCGTTCCTGTGACATTCTTTCTTAATTTTCTGTTCTTTGAAAATCAGAGTGGTGAATTTGATACAACTTTAAACTGACCTTCCCTTCATTTATGATCTTAAAATTAACTCTGTCACTCTCTTGAATTCCTTCTTCCTTTAATGATGCCCAGTTAATCCTACCTGCCACCCATCTCAGTTAACTGAAAATTGGTTTATGGAAGTCCGTGACCTGGTTTCATGTGGAATTTCTCTTACCCATTTCATGCCACACATTATGTGCATTCATACATGTCGCAGGTATGGGAAGTGTTTACCTTGAGACTGAATTTAGACATTTCCAATACCCCCATGTTGCTGCTGGACTGTACCTGTGTTCACAACTATTAAAAAGAAAAAAAGGCTGTCAATTGATAATAAACTTTCACGTAACACAAATACTTGTTACAGATTTATATATATTTTATATAAATGCAGACTCACAACATGTTAAAAACTCTACTAGTCCTCCATACTGATATGAATTTAATTCTCACTGAAATGTATATTTATCTAGCATTTAAAAAATATTTCCATTAATTTTTTGAAAAATTATGAGCAGTAGAAAAAAACAGAGAGCATTATAGAAAACTTTCTCCTTCTAAAATGAAGAGTCAAAATGTGAGTAGGGAATAAGTACTTTATTTCATGTATTTAATATAAAAGTTTTTGAGATGCTTATAATTATTTCCATAGTTTCGTTTAGTATGTAAATAATATGTTTAATTTGTTCTCCATTTCTTCAATAGCCACCCTGAATTAAAAAAAATAATAATCTAATTTAAGTTACAAAAGGTTATTTATTTATTTAAATGGGACTAAAAAAGCCCCTTTCTACCTCTGAAAGAAAAGTTCTCTAATGCCAAAATCTTAACATTCCCTCCATGTTTGTTTCTTAAATTAAGACCTAAGAATCAGTTGTGGTTCAGAAATATGAAGGTATGAAATTGATTCTATCCATATTAAAAGCTGCTTCCATTTCAAAAGCTAAGCTTATACTTCAGCTTTTAGCATCAGTAAAGTGTCCAGTGTTGCTAAAATGTGCTTATCAAATGCTTGGGACAGTTTCAGAAATATCCTTTTTTGAGTTCTTAAAATATTAAGATAGCAAAACTGTATACAAATTCATAGTGAAGCCCTTGGTGTCTATTCCTTTCTCAGAAATCCCAGTGGCTTCTATATGAAATCGTCAAGCATTGTACAAACTATAAATGGCATCTTTGCTTCTTTTTTATCATATTTATATATATCACGTGAGAATACTACTCACATGTTTCCTACCCACTTTGACATGCGGATTTGGTGGCATGAACTCCTCACTTTGTGCGATACTATTTCGTAGATTTGCCAAATTAAAATGAACAGATCTTTGCCTTTAGCAGTCCCAAAGTGATACAACCTTTCTGAGGCAAGAAAAAATAAGAAAACAAGTCCTGGGAACCAATTTAAATATTTTAACATTACTGTGGTGTTTGTTTTTGCCCGGATAACCTACCACATCAAAGAAGGCCAAGAAGTACATCTGTATCACTTTCAAATGAAAATCCAATAGCCAGACCAAAACTTTAAGAATGGAGACTATTAGAACACGCACTATAATCTCCTGCTAACATACCCTACTAAGATTTTTCACACCTTGTCAGTATGCTTCATTATAATGCTGCCCCTGTTATTCAAAAATTTCTTTTCATGAACAAAAATAATTTCTCAGATATCAAGGGACAATCTCTAGACTCAGGCTTGCTCTACCTGAGCTTTAAGCTGTGCTTATCATAGTGCCAAATTCAGTCCAGTAGTGCTGAGTCTCTATTAACATATTCTGGATCTCGGCATGGTTTATAAAACTCAGACTTGACTCTGTACATCCAATGTTCACACACCTTCTGTGCAAACATGAAAAAAAAAAAAAAAAGGTTCAACATCCTCACACTTTCATATTGGAAGGAAATACCTTCCTTAGTTTTTTCTTCTCCAATTCCTTCTTTATTTTCTTGACCACAAAAGCAAATAGAAACACAGACCAGTCCCAAGTTTTCTGTATTATTTGTACCACAGATTATGAAGATTGACAGAATGTGAGTACCAGCATGCATCAATTATAGCTGAAAACAAAAGACAAAAGATTAGGAAACAATAAGCAATAATTTTTGCTCTAGTGAAATGAACTGTAAGTTTTCTGGCCAAAGGTCAGAATGTATTTTTGTTCACAAAACCATTAAAATCAAACCATCAAGTGTTGCCCTGAAAAAACAGTTATTACATATTCAAGAAAAGCTACAGCGAGAAACTTGACAGATAACTTATGCTACTGTGACTTTCATAGTTGTTTCATAGAGTTCCTTAAGGCACCAATTAGGGGTTGTGGGTTGTTTTTTTTTTTATATTAGGAAAAGAACACAAGTGGAAAATAATACCTTCCCCAAACAGATGAGATTTTAAATAGAAAACATAGAAAACACTAGGTTGGAAAGGGTCTTTGGAGATCAACAATGCCCTCTTCAAAGCAGAATGGACTTCAGAGAACATTGCTTGGTGCTGCATCCAGTTGTGTTCTGAATACCTCCAAGGATGAAGATCCCCTAGCCTCTCAGGGCACCTGTGCCAGTGTTTGACCACCCTCGTGGTGAAAAACATTTTTTTAATGTTGCTTAGACATTCAGGACAGATTGCTGTAGAACAAACAGTGGGGGAAAAGGGCATTGGATATTGTCATAAGGAAACACTTGCATATGAAATCAGATTTCTTGAACAGGATGGTCAGTTACTGGCCAGATGACAATATTAATCCCTGTTACAAAGGTCCTTGCAGCTACATCTTCACCCGGATCAGACAAGACTCCCTGAATCACTGTTGTCCTCACTTCTAATAATCCACCTGTCCCATGGTCCTAAAGACCACTCTGGTCCATGCATAATTAGTCAGTATTTGTTATCTTAACAACATACAAAGCATCTTTTAAATCTGTTGCTGACCTATAAAAGACTGACCATCTGTGTAGGAAAAGTTTCTACTATCTACCACTGGATCATTTCTGAAACAGCGTCCACCTAGGGGAGTCTGTGGAAGGAAGGGCCAGATTCTCTGCCCAGGGTGTTAACCAACACGCTGAAACATACAAATTGGACTAAACACAGTGGAACCTGACTGGGGTAATTTCTATACCTCCTGCATGAGTCAAATACTTAATTGTGAAGGTGACTTGGAGTTCAGTCAACCATCTAATTTCAAGTCAGCTTTTCTCTGAAATCAATTCCTTATCTCATCTACATACATGAATAGTGAGACCATCCATGAAATTATTGATTGAAGTGCACTGAGTCTTCACAGAGGCCCTGATATCTAGCAAGTCCACACTTACATCAAACTTGATTCTGATATTTACAATTCACCTGTAGCTTATGTCCCATAGCACTTGCCGCACATACACTTAATCAGAATTTCCTTTGTGTCTATTGCTTTGTATCCTTTCATTGAACTTTAAAAATAGTCTGACTCCATCATCTTTGCAAACCCCTTGTAGGCAGTGGAAGATGCAATTAGATCTCCCCTTAGCTTTAATATCTCTTCTGCAGACTAAACAAGCCCAGCTCCTTCAGTCTCTCATCATATATCCAGTGCTCCAGTTTCCTCTTCATCTTTGACTTTCTTTTGGTAAAACAACATTTGCCCTGTATGGGGGAAACCAAAACTGACTCTGTACATCAAACACGGTCTCACTAGAGGCAGCTCACTGGGAAGCCACACGATTTCATTCTTTGTTGAGATATTTGATACACAAGAGATGGTCACACCAGCCATTAATAGGGAACCTGTCCTGTGGTGCTTTGCAAACACCATTGTGCTGATGCTAGCAGTCCTGTACAGTCTTAAGGAGCAACTTAAGGCACACTGAGCACCCTTTTCCTGCCAGTTGCCACATGAACTCTGCACACACTGTGATCACAGTGCTTCTGGTCACTGGCCTCTGCTGATGCCAGTTAAATAGGAAGCCAGATTTCAGTCTTTTCTAACTAGAGATTTTCATACTTGGCAGACAATTTCTTGCACTGCCTTTGGTTCACATCTGTGTGTCACTGTCCTCATGAAGGCTACAACTGGTGCACGCTTCTTTATGTGCTCCAAAAATAAATCAGAAGTCAAACAAAAGACACTTCATGTTTCCCGTACTTATTGTCAGGGGCCTGAGTTCAATCCACCCCCCAGCTCCTAATTCTAGAGGTTTGACTGCCTGGGCTTAAGGACAGTGGTTGGTGCAGCCATGTGGCTTTAAGTCAGAAGAAGAGATGTCTGAGAAATGGGCACATGGCCATGTACAAGGTATGACAAACACCCTTCCTTGGTCATCTCCTGAGCAACCTTGGGACTATGCCTGTTCCTGGTCATGTAACTCTAATTCTGCCCTGGCCCTTGGCTTATCACGCACAGCTTCTCCTGCCAGTTGCCAACACATGACCATCCAGAGCCCTGGCCCTGGCCTGGCCCAGCCCAGCTTGCCTGAGCTCAGCTTGTCGGCACGCAGTGGGACTGCACCCTGCCAGGAAGGGACTGGAAGGGCCTTGCCAGCCTGTGGGCACCCATACTGACCCTGGACAAATGCTCAGATATATAATACTCAACTGCTAACTCCCTCAGTCTAGTCCAGAACATCTCTCTCCCCCACTCCCACAGCATGTATTTCAATTCCATTTTCATGAGATTACTTGGTGGTTTGGGTTGTCCTGGTTTCAGCTGGGATAGAGTTAATTTTCTTCATACTAGCCAGTGCAGCTCTGGTTTTGGATTTGGTGTTAGAACAGTGTTGATAACACTGGTATTTTCAGTTATTTCTAGGTAATGTTTCTACTAAGTCAAGGAATTTTCAGCTTCTCAGGCTCTGCCAACAAGAGGGCTGGAGCAGTACAAGAAATTGGGAGGGGACACAGCCAGGACTGGTGACCTGAAATAGCCAAGATGATATTCCATACAATATGATGTCATGCTGAGTATGTAAAATGGGGGAATAAGAAGGAAGGGGGGGACATCTGGCATTACAGTGTTTGTCTTCCCAAGTAACCATTACCCGTGATGGAGCCCGGCTGTCCTGGGGATGGCTGAGCACCTGCCAGCTGATGGGAAGTGGTGAATGAACTCCTTGTTTTGTTTTGCTTGCATGCAAAGGTATTTTGTTCCTTATTAAACTGTCTTTATCTCAACCAGCAAGTTTTCACACTTTTACTCTTCCAATCATCTCCCTCATCTCACTGTGGGGGGAAGTGAGCAAGCAGCTGTGTGCTGCCTGGTTGCCGGCTGGGGTTAAACCACGACATGGGTACAATGTTAATTTTTTTTTCCAAAACTCTTCAATAAAACATAAAAAGATAAAATATGTTTGTACTCCAAATATCCAGTTTTAGAAACTGAAATTGGTCCTGAATGTCTTTCCTTTTTAAGATGATAAGAAATTGTGCTTCTGAATATTTTTTTTATAATCTTTCATACAAACCTTGCCAGAAAGAAGATACAAAAAGCCACCCAACTTATTTTTCATAAAAGGAGAAAAAAAATTAAACCAAGATTTATCATGTTGTAACTATTCAATGTGTCGCCAGAATATTGTTTGTCCAGTTGTGCTATAGCATCAGGCTACATCAAGACCATTGATACTTTATTATACATATCACAAAACCACAGGAAATAGTGCAGGTTTTTTAATTGTTTAATGAATGATAGGTCGATTATCTCTTTTTTACACTCGAGTTAACAGAAAGAAAGAGGTACCTCTATGTAGAAATTGTAAGATACAATCAGTAGTAGAAATAGAACTGAATGTTCCCCGGTTTTCCTTAGAGAATTCCTGTCAAATTCCTCTACTAAAATCAAGCATTTCTTAGGCATTTATTAATAAGCAAAAAGTACCAATTTTTAATACTTTAACTTGGTTTATAATTATTAGCAGTTTCATTCAATTATTTAAATATTGATCTTGGCCTTTCTGGCTTTTGTTTCAGAACATTACAAACCTTCCCAATTACCTCTGAATTTATCAAAATACCGAAATATTTCCACTTTCCTCTTCCTCTTAGCCACAAATAATTGGAGTAACATTGCTTATTGTCATGTCAGAACTCTTTCAGACATTACACCCTATCAACATTCTGATTTCACATGGTTTTGAGGAGGTTTGGTGGGGTTTTTTTGTGTCAAGGTCACACAGGAAGAGCCATCATATTGGTGAAAATTACCTAAAGAAAAAACCTTCATTCTCTGTTAGGTTTAGCAAATAAAGGCAAAAGACAGTCAGTAAATTTAAAGCAATCCCTTTCCTCTGATGATTACACAATTTACCAAAAAAGCTGCTCCTAAATTATGTAGTAATCACTTTTGTCCTTGGAATAAGGTGCTTGCTAATTTTATTTCTTGGTCAATGATAAGCTGATAAACTCTGACTCTGTAGTGGGAAAAATAAGGTGCAAAGAAAATTCACACAGTAGGTACAGTCCTTCTGAGTGGCTCCCCACTGGAACCAATTAAATCTGAACACAAATAGACACTAATATACTCATTTTAGTGGAATAAATCCTGCTTCTTTCAAAGCAAGGCAAGGACCACTTAGATGCAGAACTGTAAGTATAGAGTGATTCCGAGCATGTCAATATAATTGTATGTAGATATACCCCAACCACTAATTCTCTTTGATGAGATAATTTTCATAAAATTACCAGGATCACACTGAGTAGCCAAAAAGGAAGATAAAGACATTTATATCAAGGCTTTCTCCACAAAATTCATGTTTCTCACTTCCCTTAAAAAAAAATAGAAAGAAAAACTTACGCTCCTTAAAAATTATAAAGCGCTTTAAAAAAAAAAAAAAAAAGAATGAAAGGGAGCTATGAATGTTCAGTAATCATTGGCCTAGTCAAATGAACTACTCCCACACAGAATATTGGTCACATAAATCCTCCCTATTATCACTTCATATTTCTCATGAAGAAGACTTGGCTAATAGCAATTTGTATAAATTGTATATAAATATATGCAGCCTTAGAGAGACACATTGAAAAAAACTGCAGAGATGTATTTGTAAATCATATCCAATGATTCTCAAGTGCAATATATGTCTATTAAATTGGGTGAAACAATTTAGTTTTCTCTTTCCCACTAGTTTAATTTATGTAAAATATATTGACAATTTATTACTCATGAGACCATATAAAGAAAGAAAAACCCAATTGTACAGGTCATGCGGAAAATAATAGGTCTTAATTTGCTTGCAGCCTCACAGCATCTTACATTTAATTTTCTGATTGTGGTTAGCAGTAAAAATGAAAAATGTTTAACATCATGTCATCTACAAGTTTCAAGTCCTTTCTAATCAGTGCTTTTTTTCCCCCACAACTTTGAGTGAGAAAATACTTTTCCTTATATGTGAAGGACAGAAACTTCATTCAGTCTCCTTGTAATATTGAATGATTGCATGGGGTTTAGACCTTTTAGATATTTTCTAGATCATAATGATACAAGAATTATGATACAAGAAAAGGGGTGGAAGTCAATATCCATAGTGAAAAACATGGAAGAATTTGAAAAACAGAAGATATTAGTGAAATACTTACAAACAGGTAAGACAA
>JAVJGJ010000037.1:5527208-5547530 GCA_035590215.1 Microhierax caerulescens
TTGTCTTACCTGTTTGTAAGTATTTCACTAATATCTTCTGTTTTTCAAATTCTTCCATGTTTTTCACTATGGATATTTACTTCCACCACCACCACCACACCTATTTTTCTTTTTTGAAGTAAATAATTCTTATCTCATTAGCTACCCTATTATGTTCAGTTACCTTGAAGAACATTTTAAATTTCTTTGAAAAAGATCTATACAACATAAGCACATGTTCTTCTTTGAAAATAAAATTAATTTTAGTTTCTTAAACAGCCCATCTCACGCACAGATACTCTTAAAGATTGCAGGTCAATGCACAAAATCTACGGTGGCCCATTATTACTGGCAGCAGAGGCAAAATCCAAACCCAAAACCAATTACTGTCAGGTTCCTGAAATTTATAGAATAATATTATCAGAGTAAGCTATTAGCATTCATCCTTCTACCAAGGATCCGTAGTCATACTTTTTAATAATGCTTGCAGAACAAAAACTGTAAGCTATACACTGGGTCCTGAAATCAGTAAAATCAAATCTTTCTGCATCTACAGAGTGGGTTCGTTACCCAATGTGCAAAATCAAAGAAAAAAAGCTAAGAATACAAGATACTGCTTTTGATACAAAGTTGCACAAGTTTGGGTGCTGTGTGAATTAGCACACTTTGGCAGTTTCCACAATCAGATCTAGACATGATTACATGAATATTGATCTGTTAACTTCCAGCCCTCAAGCACTGATTGCATGGTAATGTACACAATGGTTACACAATCATACTGCTGAACTACTCATGCTCATTGAGGAAGGGTCTTTTTGTGGGCAGTTGTATCTGGTGTAAGGGGTGTTATAATGAAGGTACACATCTTTGGCTATTTGTTCAATGAGTATCAGGTGTATTTTGACTACAGGATTGTTGTCTCACCAACTTTCCAGGATGTAATAATTCTTTAAAGTCACTTTGTCCTAAGAAACAATTACTTTGGTTAGTTATCTTTGATAGTTCTTTGCATGGGATGTTCTGAGTCAAAATAAAATGTGCATTTTATTTCTTCAAGAATATATATATTTGTCTGTTAGCTTGTACATTCTGGTTATAAAATTTGATAACTTTCCTACGTTATGGCATTAATTTAAAATATTAAACATTTTACCAGTGCTCTCTGTATGCCTGTTTCTGTTTATATCAAAGTAGATTTATGACAAGTGTCAGAAATGCTTTCATCTTCTACAGAGTAGAAAAAAAGCTTCAGGAGGTCTAGTGCCCTGGTTTTATACCCTAGGCATATATCTCTTCCATGCTAGCTTTCACCTTTCCAAAACAAAGCTATTAGTATTGAAAAATAATCTATCACAGAAATGTTATTTTTCTTATAGGGAAAAAAAAATCATTCAAGTTGGAAATAAAACTTGGTTCTGAGAAGTTTTGGGACAGTTTTATGAAAAGAGAAAATTCTGTGTTACAGCAAAGGATCTGAACTACAATACCAATTAAAGATCCCTTTACTGTCCTAGCTCTAGTAGCTCTAGCAAGTCCCCTTTGCCTGGGAGAAAAATCCTAGGTGGAAGTGTAGTCACTATGCTGGGAGACAAGTCTTTCAAATCACGCTTTGCATTGCTTGCACCTTTCTCTCCTTGATTACCTCCTAGTTAATCAAGAGCGAGAGTAATGTCTACGCTGTGCTGCAGTACTTAACAGTGGAAGTATACTGTGACAGCTGCTAGAAGCAATTCCCACATAGCAATATATTAACTGCACTGCTATTGCTGGCTGTAAAAGCAATCATTAGGCCAGAGGTTTTTTTTTCTCCCTCTTTCAGAA
The DNA here is from genome assembly GCA_035590215.1 of Microhierax caerulescens. Taxonomy (NCBI): domain Eukaryota; kingdom Metazoa; phylum Chordata; class Aves; order Falconiformes; family Falconidae; genus Microhierax; species Microhierax caerulescens. Next base: position 5,529,009 of record JAVJGJ010000037.1, read on the forward strand.
AGGAGATACGAGCTCATTAGGTTCTCAACACTCACACAGTACTAAGCAGAATATACACTGCACTCAGCTACAGCCTTTGTGTAGCACAGGAAGAAATGCCTTTTTTCCACCACATTAATCTAGTTAACATTGGATTAACAAGATAACTCATGCATGAAAAAGGAAAGAGGGTAGGAGACAAGCTTTTATACACTTTTAAATGTGCCCAGGGTCAAATTTTTCCCAGATCTGAATAGCGTTTATCCTGTTGGTCTTTCTCAGCTCAGGAGTTATAGAGATGGCAATAATCACCCATGTATAATAGAACCTTAAACCTAAAATATTATAATAAGCTTTATAATCTCACTATCAATAATAATTTTGACAGCATTTAACAACTCCATCCCAATAGTTGCCAGAATTTAACTGCTTACCATGGGAGATCTGGTAGAGAATTTACAGGAACGTTACATTAGCAACAAACAATAAAGGTTATCTTTTTAATAACTTGCCTGCTAACAAGTTGTTATACAGAATGATCCTTTAAAACTGTGCTTAAAGAGAAGTCTGTTCTTTCACAAAAGTTACTAAAAGCTTTTAATAGCTGATATGGGACAAGGGTCCAATCTGTTTTTATTTTACTGCATTCCTTCTCTGACTGAAAACCATAATTCATGCAAACACCCTTCCATCACCAGCAGAAAACTTGATCCAATTCAAAGTGAGTATGAACTGTGATTTTTTTAAAAAATATTACCTGTGCAAATATTATGCTTGTCTTCATGTGGACACTCATATATCTGAGCAGATACCCAACAGTTAAGTACTTACTACTCACTTTCCTCATCCAAAAATCACGTTTCTGCCTTGATAATTCACACAGTCATACAGTAATGGTTTTTACTTAACTTCTTACTAGTTTTCCATGCGTTCGTTTTACTATTCATTGTCAAGAAGAGTGATATGTATAGAGAGAAACAGTGGAATTATGCAGTAAATACAACAGCTGTTACAAACTAGTCTTTCAAATTTTGACCTGATTAACTTTATCTGGTGCTTAATAAACAAAACTTTTCTATAGGCAGATTGTTGAATAATAAGTCTTATTTATCCGTATTTCAGAGATATATAAAACCATAGAACCATTTAACTTGGAAAAGATCTTTAATGTCCACCTCCTCCAAAGAAATTGCAGAAAAGGGGCAGAAAAAAAATTAGAAATGTACTGTAAAGGAGACACAGAGAAAACTAAAAATATTATCTCAGCAAAATAAGTTTCTCTAGTGGTAATACTGCATTCAGCATATATCTCAAAAAATACGTGACTTTCCAAGTCACTATTTTTCCAGTTTGTTTCTAACAGTCATATTAAAGAATATTTTTTCCTTTAAATTGATATGAAATACCTTGCCAAACCAAGAAATCAAAACCAAACCTAGAACAAAATTATTTGGTCAACCCAACATCAAACATTGCTTATTTTGTTTACCTTAAAAAAAATAATAAATAAATCAGTTGTCATTTATGAATTAAAAAAAAAGCTGAACCCCCTTTTTAAATGTCAGTTAAAACGCTATTGCAAAAATGACATATATTTCTGAAACTGGTCAAACCAAGTCTCAACATTTTTGGAACAGAATCATTGATTAATCCTTTCACTAAGATTTGTGATATGAATGAATGTAAGAAGAAACACTGGATGATTGGTGATGGTGGTAGAAGAGAACAAAATACTAAATTCAAGGATGAATAAGATTTATGTAAGTATTTTAAAATCCTGTCATCATTTGTTACTTCCCCACAACCCTGATCTTCCTGTTTCCAGCTGAACTAAAACAAGATATGTTGAAACTGTTCCGATATTATGTGTTGCTTAAGCAGACACAGGAGACTTGAGTAGTCTCCAGAAAAAAAAAAAAACAAAACAAAAAACCTTATATGCTGTAGAAAGGTTTATGTTCTAAAAAGTTTTACCGAAGTGAATAATACAGAGTTTGCTTCTGATGCTTTAGAGGTTAAAACTACAGCAGATTTTGTCTACTATGACAGTTTTACAGGCTAAATTATAGTATGCCCATGCAATCAGCAACATTCAGGCTTACAAGGAGAATAAAATTAGATACAGTGGGAGGAAACATTTGAAAACCTAATGAAATTTGAAATATTATTATAATTTCTTTTTCCAGCTCAAGTTATTATCCTAGAACGGACTTAAGGGCCCTGGGGGAAATGACAGCCCTTATTGATTCTGTCCAGCCTCCCCCCATCCATCTCCATGGCCCTGCCCAACCATCCTGGGGCCATATCTGATCATCTTCCCTCACCAGGCCTGATCCTGACCCCCACCAGCAGGATCACATCCCAGCCCAGCCTTAGCTTAGCCCCATCCTCATGCCTGATGTCTGGCCCATGCTGTGTCCTGACACTGAGCAGCAAAAAATCTTGCCAAAAGGTATAAATTTGTCTCACATTTTCTCCTTGCTTGCTGCCATTTAAATTTTCTGTTTCATTTTATGAGATTCTTCAAAGCAGATTCTTCTTTCTTTACCCCAGAAAATGAACACACCAAACAATAGATCATTTAATCAGATTTGAATTTATGGACTAAAAATTAGATTTAGGCATGACTTCCAATGAAGTAGAGATATCAAAACATAAATCAGCAGTTAGTACTCAAAATTGGGGAAAAAACTTATATATTCCTACATATAGAATGATAATTAATAACCATAAATTTCTTTATAAAAATAATGAAATAAAAAGCAAATGTAGTAAAGAAAAGGCAGAAGAAAATGCCTTACATGTTCTATCTAAAAGTTATGTACCTTCAACTAAGGATCTTCTCAGTATTAAGTAAAACTGATTTTTCTTAAGTTCATTTTACTTTCATAATTACCTACTCAGATTGTCCATTTCTTGACAGAAAAGAGAATCTCACAGAAATATTAAACAAAATGTTTTGAAATTTGAAACATTGCATGGAGAGATCTCAATTTTGAATAAATTTGACAGTAAAAGCAAATTTGGTTTGGTGGTTTTGAAGTCAGGCGGTTCTTATCTAGCAGTGTTCCATTTACCTTGTTCTTATTTCAAATATAAAATAACTATTTTGGTTATATGCATAGTAATGTATAAATGCCACATCATTAAAAGAACAAATATATAAACAAGATTAAAAAAAATTGAACTGTTCTGATCCTCCTCAATGATGAGAACTTCTTATTGCTCTTTGATGGTAACTTTGGCCTTCTACTCTAGTTCAAAATGAAAAAAATGTGCACAATACAATTTTTTTTCTTTTTTGAATGGAAATTCTCATTCCTGTTAATAAAAAATAAAATTTATGAATAATACTGTAAACATGTAGATATTTCCAAATGCAACTTGATATAAAAGTTAGTTTTCTTTATATTTGTATGCACATTGATATGCAAGCACTTAATCTCTGTACAAATATATTTATGTAAAAAAATATGTGCATAGGCATATACAAGCATACAAGGTTTATTGAATCCTATACAGATTTACAGAAATCTATATAGATCTATAGTCACCAGGAAACAGAGTAGATGGTCTACAGCCAAAAGGAAAGAGACAGTCTCTTTACCAGCAAATTTATCTTTGCTGTACCTTAGATATCAGAAACAGTCTAAACAGAGCAGTCAAAAATAATGCATGAACTAATTTACTGTTTGGGTAAACTATGGGAAAACACTGTAGTGTTTTCAGTTCAAGATAAACTACTTCCAGGACTTGAGGTAGCATTTTAAAGAGTTGGAGACATAAAATAAGGCACAGGACTACTCTGGCCTTCTTTTTCAAACCCACATTTTGTCTTTAGTGACTCTTTTATCTCATTTTTACATGGATACATTTACAGCAGCAAATCGAAATAACAAGCTCAAACTGGCTTAGCATATAAAGCACTGTGTACTCCAGTAGAAACCAAAAATACTGCTAAAATAAACTTTTTTCTTACTGGTGGTGTCTTCTGAGTCAATATGCTCAAACTGGGGACAGCAATAAGAATCAGCATAAATTAATTACAGTGAAGCACAACCCCTTTTTCCCTAAATAAAAATGCAAATTTTGACACACGTTTTTCTAGTGCTATGATAAAGACTTGTTCTCATGTGAGAACATGCCAGAAATGCATCCTTGTCTACTTCAAGGTCAATTGTGTACTAGATTAAAAACTTACTTATTTTAAATTCTGAACTGCCTTTAAACCCAAAAACTAACTTGAAAGATGATAATTGACTTTAATGCAGTGTCGAAATTAATTAATATCCCCTCTGGAGTTCTTGTTTGGTAGGAGGCTGAAAAATATGGGATTGATGATCATCTTCGATATAGTCTTCAGTGGAATCTCCCGCTGCCTGCAAGACTGGTTTTACACATGTATCCAGCTACTATACATGTATAATAATTTACAGTAGGCAAGAAGACAACTTTGATTTTTGCAGAGTGAGGGTCTCTGGTAAGAAGCTCTGCCACTTACAAAAGCAATTGAAGGTTTCAGAGGGATTTAACAGTATATAGGGTGATATGACACTAGTGCTGCAATCTCAGTGAAATAAGTCTGACCTGACCAATTAACAACACAGAATAGGAACTGTAAAAGGCCAAATTAATAAAAATAAAATAAAATACAGTAGAAGAAAAACCTTTCAGAACATCTATGGAATTTTCCCATTACGTGTGATAAGTGATCTGATACACTGCAATTAAGATTTAGACCTATCATGGAATGAAGATGATGGCACACTGCTGTAATTTCTTCCCTTCTAAGATCCAGAGTCCACTCCTGTGATCATTGGCCGTATCTGTTACATGGAAAGGGAAGAAAATTATGAACCTGAAATCAGAGAAGAAAAAGTATTCTACAATCGTGGTTTTAAAAATAGCTGAACTTTCACTGTTTCACCACAGTTTATTTTTAAACACTTAAGTTGCTTTAATGAGCACCTTGTAATTAGGTCTGTAATGTAAAAGAAAGTTGTCTGGCATCTATATCTATGAACAGGTATTTCAATCCTTCCTATTCTTGTGTAAGTCAGTTTGCACATAGACAGCCAAAATAAGATGTCTATATGTAAATTTTGGACATCCTACCTCACCTTAGTTTTTTTATTTTTCAATGCTTGACATATCCTGGATTTCAGTTCTGAAAACCACTGTGGATTTTTCATGTTTCTTTAGCAGAAATGTAGACCTTTTAGAGGCATGGAAGCAAATAACAACCATTTCACATGTATCCTCACCTTGACATCCTTTCCCATCATTGCACATAAGCCTCTAATCCCTCTCTCTCATCCCCTAGACAGGTAACCTACTATTATACTAGACACTTTTCTGTCCTTTATCTCTCACATTCAGGCTGTTACTAAATCCTGCCATTTTCCCTTTAGAACATCTCCAAAATCTAGCCTTTCCATTTAATTTGTGTTTTCAGGAAGGAGTAGTCATTCAGGAAATAAGTGAGGCATAACAAAGGCACTGACAGGTCTATCATGTACTTCACTCCTTTCCTCTTAATACTTCAACTACTCCCTCCTTTGGCTCTGGTTCACCCTCTTTCCCCATTTGTAATTCCTTACCCCCTGCTCTGAAGGCTTTCCTCCTTCTGCGTAAGTCAGTTACTACTTAAATATTCAAATCCTTTTGAAAGCACTTTGGTGTCCTGTTCTAGGATTCTCTCTAAAGCCAAGACTTAATTCCCAATCTTTTATGTAACAACATCTTCCCTTTCAGACAGAATTCCTTATTTTCACAGACCTTTAAATAATGAAAACAAAATATGATTTTTAAAGCATGCATGGCATTCTTTTTTTTTCATCTTTTATCTGCATATTCAGGTCTCTTTTTGTTCCTGCTGTTCATTAGTCACTAGAAGCATTGACTATTTTAGCACTAAAATTAGGAGTAAAACAATACAATAGACAGGTATAATATTTATTACAAGTTCAACAGTTTCCACTTTTAATCATCCATATCATATTATGTATTTTGTGGAATCCTTGTTTTGTCATCTATTTAGGATGTCCTTGGTGTACTAAAATCCTTTTACTAATAAAAAGCATAAATTTTGTCCAGAAAAGGGGCCAGATGATATTATTTACTATGTCCACATAGATTTAGAGTAGCTGTACTGATTTCAAAATTTTGCATGGATCAGAAGAGGAAAGCTTTTGTATGAATACTCTGGAGTGAAAATCATTCTGTATCATGTATTTTGCAAAACTGCTGAGGGGACTATGAAGGCAGCAAAGCTATAGGTGACATCCTGCTGTTGGATCAGTATCCCTACTCTTAAACTAACTGAATTAAAGAGGATAAAGAAATAAAAAGATTCATGAATGCTTTTTGTGTTTGGAATCTGTAATAAACCTTATAAATGAGAAGTTACATAATCATGCAGGGGTTTTTGGTTGAGAAAACTTTCTTATATTGCTTTTTTTAATGCTCAAAAAGTAATTTAGTTACCTTTTGGTGCTGTATTGGCTGTGATGAACTAATAAAGCTGGTATAGAGCTAATTAAGAAAAATCTTAGACTGAAGTCTTCCCAAAGAGGGAAGAAGGTAAGCACTGTTAGACATTTAGAGACATGTAAATGTCACGTCTACAGTTTTCTTCTTTTTCTTCTCTTATACACTTCTGGGCATAAATTGGTAAGGCAAGAATACTCAAAGAACTGCTTCTACATTACTTAGGCCCTCATGCTATGTTTTCTTGAGTCAAAGGAACCATGAATAAAGTTACAATTACCATTGAACTTTGTTAGAAAACAAAAACCAGCACTGAATTTGGTTTTGTACAATTGTGTTGCTCTCATGAGGTATCAGATTAACAGCACCATAATATGAAGTTATCCTTGTAATAGAAGCCTCTTCACTCTGTATTAGGCAAATGTTTCAGCCATAACCAGCAAAGACTACTTCTAAAGCTGAAGAATTTAAGTTCAGTGACATTTGGTTTTTAATCAGTTGACAGGGTATGCCAAAATGATCTTTCTGTTACTGATAGCTTTTAGCATTACCTATGGGGTGGGTTTTTTTGAGAAATTTTAGAGTGAGAAACCATGTAGAATTCAGAAATACTTTGATCACCTTTTCAGACCAGGTTAGAAATATAGAATAGAACAGAATAGAATGGAATGGGATGGGATGGAATGGGATGGGATGGGATGGGATGGGATGGGATGGGATGGGATGGAACAGAAAATAATGCAGTTTTATTCTATTAAAAATGTGGAGTTTCACATTTATTTCTAAACTTCTTTCAATGATATTAACTTTAGAATTCATCACTGGGACTTTCATATTTTGCAAAGGTTAGTCTTTCTTTAAGAAAGTGTAATAGTAATCTAACACATGAAAGCAAATTTTACCTTTGAGTGGTGTGGTAGACATGAAAGGCAAATAAAAATAAAATCTTCATCTTGCAGAGCCCAACTTCTTCCTGTGAAACGATCTAAACAGCACATTTTATTGACTTAGTTCACATGATAATACAGCTAACACTAATGCCAAGAGGATAAATAATGTGCTTAACATTCTTTGCAGAGGATGGAGGGTAGATTTTTGTGTGTGAAGAAAATTGAATCACACCTAAATTTCCTTAGCCTGACAAATTACCTCTGCTACATTTTATGTCTCTATTCAATTAAACAAATATTCTGGTAGTCCAGCATTATTTAACCATGATTAAACTCACTTAAATTAGAATTATGATTTTTTTTCTCATCAAAGGTTCTTTTAGGAAGAGCAGCAATTTTCAGCTTTCTGCCTTAATTTATTCTTCATTTGTGCCAAATGAGCTAAGTTGGTTTATAACCTTGACCAAATTAGTAACTGAGAATCATTCAGAAGAAAAAGTTTAATCTCAGGGGAAAAGGTTGATATTAAGATGCTGTCAGAATTTAATGTGATAAAAAGAAAAGCAATTCCATGCTGCTTGAAATGAACAACGTGCTTGTAACTCTGGAAAATGTTCTCTGTTTGTTAACCTAGATAATCACAACATAACGGACTTGTGTCAGCTTTTTTGCCAACAGTAAAATTTTCAGTTGCACTTTTTTGTGTGCCTAATTGAATGTGTTGGGACACCAAAATAAGGGCATTTATGATTTGGCCTTTTGGTTGCATTCAAGTATCTTGCTATCTCTCTTTAAATTGTGAGGCCCAGAACTGCACCCAGCATTCAAGGTGAGGCTGCACCGATGCTGAATACAGTGAGATAATCACCTTTGTCACACTGGTTACACTGTGCTTGGTGCACCCCAGGATGTGGGTCGCCCTCCTGGCTGCCAGGGCACAGTGCTGACTCGTACTGAGCCGGCTGCCCACCAGCACCCCCAGATCCCTCTCTGCAGGGCTGCTCTCTAGCCAGTCCTCTCTCAATTTCTACTTTTGCCCCAAATTTTTTGCCCGATTTATACTTTTGCCAGCTCTGTCCCTGGTGAAGAATCTGGCATTTGTTTTTGTTAAATTTCTTGCCATTGATGATTGATACCAGCACTAACTGCTGCTCCTCCTTATATCCTGTATAGCATAATATAATTTAAGTATCTAGACCAAAACGTGCATTAATATAAGTCCATCCTTAAAGTTATTATCTTTCTGTTTCCAATACTAAAGAAAATCTATATAATAATATTTTTTTATTAAAAGATAACCCAGTTGCTATATGTTCAGGCTATCAAACATAATGTTGGCTGTAGCGGTATCTTGTAGGCCAATGTCTACGGAACACCTGGCATGTCTACTTTACAAAGTACTACTTTACAAATGTCAGACAGAGTAACACATACCATACATCCCCACACCCCCACACCCCCATACACACACTTGGTTGCAAAAATGCTCTTCTACACCTGATTTCAAGTCTCACGTAGTGATATGTGAATAAAGAATGAGACAGCTCCACACCTCAGGTTGTCATTTACAAAGCTGCTCACAATTTTTACTGCTTTGCCAAAGGGCAGCCAGGGTTGAACAGCTTTCTGTGTTGGTTTTGTTGGGGAGTTTATTGTTGTTGTTTATTCTTTCTTTTTTACAGGCAACAGAGGCATCATGCACTTGAACATTTGAGCAGACCTAGCTAATCATAGCAATCATGGCCCAGGGAGGAGTAAAATACTGTTCCCCCACTTATTATCATTTCTTCATCTGATGCTTAAGAAGGTATTGGTTGCCATTAGAGACTGAAGATTATGGGGAAAGGCTGCTAGTCAGAAACTGCTGTCTGAACATGCTCTGCAATGGCTCTGGGAGGAAAGACAACAGTCCCAGACAGGTGTAAAGATCAGAACAATCAAACCAAGAAAGCCTACATAGAAGAAAGAATTCTACCTCAGCCCGTGAAGAGGTGAGAGGAGAGTATCTCAAAAGAAAGAAAATCTAGTAGAAAGGAAAAGAAAGCAAGGTACAGAAAACATACTGAGAAACAAAAGCATGCATGTATATTTGTATTTATATCTGTAATTACATTCAGTAGTTGATATAGTGAAGTAAGCATATTAGGTGGGGGTGGGGGTGCTGTTAGTGACTATTATACCTAGAGTAATGAGCAATAACCAATAAGAGATAGGTCTGATTTTGCAGCTGGCCTTTGGATTTTATTCAGAATTCCTAAAGTAATGCAATACACAGACATACAGAAATGTCTCTCTTCCAACATTTTAATAAGAAATGAAAGATGAGATAACAAAGTATTTTGCCTACAACTCATAACTGGTGAGGTCTGATAATACTGACTCATAATCTGAATAAAAGGTACTGGAGAAGGTCACAGGTATGAAGAAAGTGAGTTAGAGAAATACATGTATGACTGTTGATCTTTGAACAAAGCCAGTACAGTGAGGCTTGCAGGGACACAAGATGAACAAAGATGAGAAGCAGATCCTTTCTTTGTCTGCCCACTGATAACTTAAGAGTGTTGTATGCTATTAGTGCTGCCAATTTACAGCTTCTAGGTGACCAGGTAACAAGCGGTTAACCCCTACATGGGTAATAGCAAAGATAAAGGCTTCTTAAATCCATGAAAGTCCATTGTTAATTTTTTTCTTTATTCCTTACACTCTTTCCTGCATGTTCCCAGAGACCGTTACTTAAAATTCACTTTCAGCAACCTGAAGTCAAGCCATCGCTTTAATGGAAAAAAATTGTCAGAAAATTTTTTGTCATAACAGCACTGAGACTAATGTATTAAGCAAGCATGTACTATCTGTGGATTTTTCCAGGTATTTTTCTTGGTTGTTATTTTTCCTTTTTGGGTTATATAATTTAAGAAAGAGTGAGGCCTCACTTGGTTTCAATAGTTTCATCTGGGTTGGAGAAAAAGACCTATAGCAAGACTTAATGCACAAGAGCAATAGGATGCAGTGTTCTGGGTTGGTTTTTTAAACATATGTGAAGAGCTTAAAATAGAAAGAAGAAAGATTCTGAAAGAGCCTTATTTCTCTGAAAGATATTTCTTTCTCTCCCCCCCCCAATATTACTGAAATTTGTTTTTTGAAAGAAAGTGTATTGAAAAATGGAAATCATTAGGTGTATCGGAAGCTGGTTGCCATTCAGAGAAGTTTGAAAAAAAGTTAATTTTCAAGAAGAAAACAAAAAGAAAACCTAAGCTTTTGACTAAGGGTTGATGGTATAATATTATGCCTTGTATTATAGGAATATTTTTTATAATTAAATGGCTTATCACTCTGTTGCAAAAAGTAAATTGCAAGTAACACTGATCTTTTGCATACATTCAATTCAGTACATTTTCATAAATCCCAGCAATTTTCTTATTCAAAAACACTTTTTTTTTCTTTTTTTTTTTTTCTCTTTAGCATCCAGAAGTTATTTTTAAGAAGCAGGAAATACCATTTAAGAAAACAGAAATTTACTGAGATGTCCATGTAATCGCAGATTCATGATTGTTTTCCCTTGCAGTAAAAATTCCAGTGTGATAACATAAAAATGTGGCTTATTGTCCTCTTTCAGTAGTACACTGCTAGCAGAAATTATAACCGACTACCTTCAAGCATACCCAACTCAGAAAAAAAAGTCATCTGCAGAACAATATCAGTAGTTCAAGTCACACCAAAACCCGATAATTTGTGCTATGTTGTCTTGCTGTCCTGAAGAAGAGCTGGGAGAGATGGAGAGAAAGAAAATGACAGTGAACCATGGCATGGCGTCATATCAGGCACATACACTGATAAGGCAATGGATATTGATATATTCTTGCTGTGGAACATTTTGGGACTTCAGATTCCAAAATAATCGTATTTATTTATGCTGCTAAGACAGGAAGACAGAATGCTATTGTTTCAGGGTCTGTTAGATCGGAATGAGAACAGGATAGCTGCTAAGCATCTGCAGAGTGTCTAGTTGATTTTTGTAAGAGTTTTGAGTGAGATCAATTGTGATGGAACTTAACAGTGAATGGAAGCCTTTTCACACTTAATTGTTACTGCCAATGCAGTTTATGTAAACTTCCTGGAATCCTGGAAAGTATTGTGATCTGAATTACTGTAATCATTGTCCTGATTCTTTATCTCATTATAAAGAAGCCCTCAGAGACATATTTGGCCCTATGCCTTTGTTTTCTACCTCCTTTAAACACAGCCACAAATGCATCTTTCTTGCTCAGCTGACATCAATGATTTGTTTCAGATTGTTCAGATGGTGTTCCATCATTTTAACTTCAGTAATGGTCATTTTATTTGTTTCTTTGAAGAAAAAAAAAAATGGTTTAATAGCAGCAGGGATTCTTGTGAAGAGGAAAAAAAAAAGTAACTTTTAATAGGAAATTAGAATAAAAGTAAATTCCAAAACTGATTTTACTGCCAGCATAGCAGAGGAACCACAGGTATGTATGTAAGCATCATGTTATCAATGATCTATTGCAAGACATGATTAAAGGAGTCTCAAGGTAGTTTACATACACAATTTCATAACAATAATTGTAAACATACTAAGAAAAAATAGAAAAATACTATGCATTTTTACCTCCTACTGGTCTTTGCACTCTTTATTTTCTATTTATTCCATGGTTGCATTGATTGTGCGGAAGGTGAAGCATCACATGCTACCTAAGCACATGGTATCATGTTATACAGATTTTTGTCCCTTATGATACCTGTTTTATTTCCCTTGGGTCATTTTTTTGTTTGTTTGTTTACTTTTTGCATTGTTGTTGACTGTTCTTTTGTATTTATTAATTGGCACACAAATATTCATCGGTATTGTGAGGTCAGCTGTTCTTGAAGTCTAAATTAACAGTTTTCTTGTAATATATAAGCAAATCTGTCAGTAATTGACTCCTGGATGCCAGGAAATGTCTTGAAATATCTCAACTTAATTGGACTGAAGAATCTTTTCTTGGCCTTACATATTTTCTTGGAGCTTTGGGGTTTTGCTGTGATTTTGGCTGTAGGGTTTTGGTTTGGTTTTTTTGTTTTTTTTTTTCCCTGCCTATTAAACACCGCTTTTAATGTCAACCTAGTTATTTCAGCATTGTCATTGCTTTTTTTTTTTTTTAATTTAACTGGGTCTACTTTCTTCCTAAGCATTTGGACTCTACTTTCCAGTTATTCTTTTCTTTTAAGATTTAATTTAGGTGAATATTAACTTTGTCTATTTACAGATAATCAATTGTAGCAGATGATATAATGAGTTATGATGAGATTAATGTTTAGCGTTTTGCTAATTTTCAAGTGTTCCCTGAAAAAAAGCTTTTCTTAATTTCAAACACAAATAATAAAGATAACATACTGGGATCTAGAAAACATAACATGTAGGAACCGTGGCGGGTTGACTCTGGCTAGGAGACAGATGCTGACTCAGCTGCTCTCCACTCCTCCTTCTCAATAGAAGAAAATAGGGCGTAGAAAATAAAATGGAAAAGCTTGTGGGTCAAGATCAGGGAGATCACTCACCAATTACTGTGAAAGGCAAAATGGACTTGACTTGGGGAGAATTAAGGTATTCCAAATTTGAGTTGGATGGTGAGAAGCAAAGACAAAAATTAAAACACTTTCTCTCCATGCACCCTCATCTTCTTCCCAGGCGCAGCTTGACTCTTTCATTCCCACATCCTCCACCTCCCCCTTTAACCCAGCAGCAGTGTAGGGGGATGGGGAATGGGCGGTTGTGGTCAGTCCATAACTGTTCATCTCTGCTGCTCCTTCCTCCTTACACTTTCCCCCTGCTCCAGTATGAGTCCTTTCCACAGGCTACAGCTTCTTTCAGAGCAAATCTGCTTCCTCAGGTGTGGGGTCCTCCACGGGCTGCAGTGTGGATATCTGTTCCCACATGGTCCTCTCCACGGGCTGAGGGGAAACACCTGCTCCGCAGGTCAGAAAGCTGAAAATTAAAAGGCAAAACCCAAGATTCTAAGGTGTTATAAAACAGTATGTCTCCATCATCTTCATTAAATCTATGATCACTTAGGCTAGTTTATGTTCTGGCTTGAGGTGTTTTAAGTTTTGAATTGTTAGAGTGGGTTATTCTTGAATGTACACCCTGTCAGGAGTATTTAACTAGTTTAAAGTTTCTGCAATAGAGTGAAGCGTTAATCCAGTCTTAGCACAGGAGCAAGGAGAATGCTTCAGGGAATAACAGAATACTGTGTGTTGCTAGTTTTCCTGTGACACTAGACCTGCTCATTTCACATTAAAACCAGGTAGGTATCATATGGTTTACAGTAACTTAGGAATCTGACTTCACGTGACACATGCAAATCCTTACTAAACTACAGTAATACTGTTACAAGTGTGATGAAAATACAGGACTCCAAATTCTGCCATGCACTGTTGCCTAACCACTGCCAGAGCACCAGAAAGATGTCTGCTGCTCTCAAAAGGCTCATGAGTAGCCACTAATGATAGATCTACATGCTTTCTTTGCCTTTGTGTGAGGGGAAGGAAAGAAAAGAAACTCGTGTAAGTGCAAGGCTTCAGTCTGGCATTACACTTCCACAGCCTCCTAAACCCTTCCACTGCATCATCTGGCTAAGAAGAAGGTGTCATAAACCACCCCAAGTGTTGCCAAACATCAGGCAACAGGCAACAATAGGAAATTATGAAAAGGTGGGGCAGTCATTATTATATATGTCTTCCCAATACTTGACAATGAACTCCTGCTCAGTTATTAAGACTTAAACCCATAATAAGGAAGCACACCAGCATAGTGTTCACATGATTTAAAGGAAACCATTACACAATAACATAAATTGCTTTAAGGTCTCAACAAACAGCAGTGGATAATAATTTTCTAGGTTCCAGCTATATAAAATATTTATCTTCTCTGACTCATGATTTTAGAGACCACCAGGATCAAAACAACGTTTTATATATTTTTTTCTTTACTAAATTGTTCTTGTAATTTCTCATACTTAAGAGAAAAAGATGAGTTGTTATTTTCTTCTAGTAGAAAAATATTAAGTAAGATAGGCACAATAACTTACCAAATGATACTGTACTTCCATATGGAGCTACTTGTGGGAGATATTATCAACTGTAATTTGGTTATTAATAAGCAAACAAACCCTCTTTTGCATGCACATTTCCATTTGGCATTTCCTCTCTTATGAATTTAATTTTTAGATTAAAAAGTGTATTACATAGCATGCTTATCACTGTCTAGCACAGAAATAATAAGAAGCAGGCATCTGAGTTTTGTTAATGGAGTCATGTTGCTTGGAAAATACCTTTTGTGAAATTTGTTCTCTGAGACCACATTTATTGCTTTCTTTCTGGCAAGAATTGAGGAATGATGGGAGGAAGATGTTAAGAGTATTTCAAATGCATATAAGAACATGTCTAGTCTTTTTCTCACTGAACCTCTTTTCAAGAGAAAGAGACAGAACTCCTGCTGAAAACCATATCTGAATCCTACATATATGTGTTTTGTTGTAGGTAGACAGGCTGGAGGTAGGAAGAAGGGAACAAATGTATCAACCAATGAAAGTCAACAACAAATTTAAAAGCTCGCAGCATTAAAGGACCAAAATTAAGAATCATATTTTGCAGCTAATTCCACTGCTTTTATAAGCTAGAACTTCTCCTTAAGATAGACACCACTGTATTTGTAACATGGTAGATCCATAATTCACCTCTCAATCAGTTAGACACAGTGCCTTCAAGAAAGGAACTCCTTCATTTAAGTAGCCTTCTGTGTTCTCTTTGAAATGTGTTTACTCATAAATATGTAATTCACTGGTGTATTGTGCTATGTATCTTTCTCAAGCACCTGGTCCACCGAGATAACCACTTATTTCTGTTGCCATCTGTGATAATTATAACAGTATAGCTCTACTGGAGGAGATTTATGCTATGAAGCTGAAAGTCCACTCTGTTCAGATGCAGACAGAGATGACTGAGGAGAGGCATAAATACACTTCCACAAAGTAGCAGGAGGTGTGTATTTAATTGTGAGACAGTGCATGTGAAAATCCAGTTGTTAAAAATATATAAAGATTACAAAATTACAGAATCACAAATATCAGAAACAGTTATACTTATTAATTCTGTGCCATCCTATTACGATGACATGATTTACTTTACAAAACCTAGTAATATTTCTTTCTAAACCATCAGCTTTTAAAGTAGATTGCATCCATATAAAATGCAAAATGTACCCACCCCCATTGTGTTTCTTAAGAACGATAGTCCTAAAGATAATCCCTGCATTCATTTGGGAGCCTATGGGTTGCTAATTATTCTGTTTAGCAAACAGCCAGGTGCTCTTGCATCCTATCCACTTTACTCTGTGCATGTGTAAGCTTCTCTGACAAATAAACAAATTTACCCATCTAGCTCATTTCATTCATAGCATACTAATAAGCTGTGAATCAACAGATTTCAATTAGATCAAATTGGAAAAGACCAGTAACACCATATTTGTTTTACATTCAGCTTTCAATACAATTAATGCATGTTTCAGTCATTTGTAACACTTGCACAATTCTATGTGTGTCGTAACAATAGTTTTGTTGGTTGGTTTGTTGTTTTTTTTTTAACATTGCACTTAATTATTTTTAGTTAGATAAAATGCTACCCCTGCCGCTTGCTGCAGGACTAACTAGGTAAGCTAACGGGTGACTACTTACCACATTGAAGGGAAATAGTTTGGAGGAGTTTGATCATTATGCATAAATATAACTATTTTCCTTTTATGTGGTTTATTAAAACATTTCAAAATGGCAATAAAGTCAATTTAAGAGTACAAAATCCACTAAAATATTGACAATGCTAATTAAGTCAGACACTGTTGTCTGTGTGGTATGAAACAGGATGGACACAAGCTGCTCTGATGATTTGTTTGATACATTTTAGCTTAAGCTCATACTTTTTTTTTTTAAAAAAAAAAAACCCACAACATTTTCTCCTTTCTTTGAGACACTCCAAGCAATTTTATCATTCTTGTTAATTTTGATAATTCTGAGGATTTGGAGCCAAAGGAGCAGATGAATAAAAGAAATCCTCAAATTTCTTCAAACCCACCTTTCAGTAACCAGCAGACATGTATGAATGAACCTAAAGCTTTTTAATAAATGTTTGTAAATTTTCTAAACCATTAAAACAGAAACTTTCAAAGACTTCACTCCTTGAGGGGCTGGCACAGAGTTTAAGGAATACCCCAGTTTAAAGTTTTTGCAGGATGAAATGTATAGTCAACACAAAAAATAAACAGACCTGTCTGGACTGTCGCTTACTATCTGTCATCTTTATCTGGAAAAATACAGGGATCAAGAAAAAAAAGGAGATGATGTAATAATGAAGTTGGAACCCTAAGAATGAAAAATAGCAGAAAATACCCTGAAAAATACTCTCAAAAGTAGCTGCATCCTAAAAGACTCCACAGTGGATGTTAGTCTGGAAGGAAAGAGTGAATGGGCTTTTACAGGAAGAGCTGAGTGCAGAGCCACAGCTTCTGGCAGACATTCCTTGTTTGTGAGAAACCAATGTAAAATCTGGAAAGTACTGAACAATCAGAAACAATTAGCTACAAGTTTCCAGTAGGACTATATTTGGGGTGTCCAGTACAGCAATTAATTTGCACATGTGTGCATGGGGAAGCAGGATGTTGTATCTTAGGAGGCCTCATGGGGCATAGGTCCATTCTGCCCTCAGATAAGGGGGGGCCATGTGCTGGGCATGCAGGATGCACAGATGCATTAAAGCTGTCGGGTCCTGGACACACCTCCCCCAGTCCTGGTGTTGGTCTCCCTGGGCACTGGACCAACTTTGAAAATTTTTCTTCTGTCAGATAGTAAAGGGTAATTTGTAATACATCTCCTTGGCTCATTTATCAAGAAGTGTAACTTAATTAGATAGGACTGATAAGACTATGACACATTCATAGAGGAAGTAAAGATAATTGGCCATAATGGCTGTAACATTTGGTTTCTACTTGGCAAAGCACTGACAGTGCTGTCATCAGACAACCGGCCACAGACAGACAGCTTATTTGTGGAAGAAAAGTGGTGGGTGGACAAAACACCACTTGTTGTATAAGGGATTCTCTGGATAAGGCATTCTTTTTTCAGTGGAAGGCAGTCTTTGGTTCAAATCTCTCCTCTAAATTACAAATACATTAGATTTTCAGCTGTCTTGTGTGGTTGAAACGATTGCCTTAACCATTGGATTGGGGGACTTGAGGGGGAAGGAAAGCTACCTTCTTTTAGCTTTTGATTGACAAGTAAGGCTTCCTTTAAAACACAGGTTTTGTTTCTACATTTTCTGTGACTTAAAAATCACCCCAAAATGGAGCTGATTTAATTTTAAAGCAAATTAGGCATGTCGAGATTCAAACCGAGTACTTCAGTGAAAACTATGGAAAAAAGCTTGAATTTGAGTTGATGGAAGCCTAGTAATTTATCTATTGTTCAATTTCCTAGTCTTGCCACTGAATTGAGAACAAACACGCCTTCTTTACCCTCCCTAATCTTTTGGGAAGCCTTAAACCAGAATCTAGCTTTGATCAACACTACATAATAGTTCTTCAAGACATAGCACGCCAGCTGCATATTCTCCAGTTCTTTTCATTTCAGTGCAAACAAAGCAAAGCACAGTAATTTTCTATCCTAAAATGTATGTGTATCTAAGAAAAACTTGAGCAAAGAACTCTCATAACTGACTCTAGGAATCACTGATTGAAGCAAAAATTGGGAAAAGGAAATAGGAAAACACAGCAGCCATTACTAATAGCATGCTTTTTATGTTTAAACTCACAAAATTTTATAGAACCGTATGTTTTTCCTTTTTTATTTTCTTGGATAAAAGGAACTCCATGTTACTAAGCCTGCCCTTTTAAAGTACATAGAAGGTGTGGATCTTGGGCAGATTGCACATATGTAGCTCACAAATCCCAGAGTGTATGGATACAGTTATTGTCTGGAACTAGAATTCTCCTTTCCCTTTGTAATTATCTTCCAAATAAGATTACATTCATTCACTGCCAGGAGTTACAGCTTTTCCTTCCTCCCTCCCTCTCTCCCTCCCTCCCTCCCTCCCTCCCTCCCATAGGTAACGGACCGACTGTACC
>JAVJGJ010000037.1:5553592-5592834 GCA_035590215.1 Microhierax caerulescens
CAGGAGAAGCAACAGTTTTTTTTAATTATTTTTTTACAGCCCCCCCCCCCCCCACACACACACACACAGTTGACTGTTGCTCACATCTAATGAAAACAGAATGGATAACACAAAGTACTGCAAAAAAGTTTTCTATGTTGGTCTTGCAATAGTGGACATCCTCCTTGCATTAGTATGAATGACTGTAGAAAAAGCAGGGCAAGAGAGAATTTGGATCCTTGTCTGGACAGGTCAATTACCTTTGTAAAATCCCACCAAAAAAGTCTGATAGTGGTTTGAGGACTTAAGCACCTTAGAGAGGACTAAGCGGTAATAATACAAAAAGAACTGTTAAGCATATGCAAAAGGATTAAGATGCAAACAGTGACAATAAAGACAGAAAGACTCATTGAGTGAGCATGTTCTGGTTTCAGCCAGGATGGAGTTAATTTTCTTCTTAGTAGCTGGTGCAGGGCTGTGTTTTGGATTTGGTGTGAAAACAATGTTGATGGCACACTGATGGTTTTAGTTGTTGCTAAGTAGTGTTTCTATTAAGTCAAGGATTTTTCAGTTTCTCAGGCCCTGCCATCGAGAAGGCTGAAGGAGCACAAGAAATTGGGAGGGGACACAGCCAGGACAGGTGACCTGAACTAACTAAAGGGATGTTCCATACCACAGAATGTCATGCTCAATATGTAAGCTGGGGGAAGAAGAAGGAAGTGGCGGGGGGTGTGTGTAGAGACAGTCAGAGTGATGGTGTTTGTCTTCTCAAGTAACCATTACGTGTGTTGGAGATGGCTGAGCACCTGCCTGCCCATGGGAAGCAGTGAGCAGTGAGCAGTGAGTGAATGCCTTGTTTTGCTTTGCTTGCATGCGTGGCTTTTCCTTTACCTGTTAAACTGTCTTTATCTTGACCCACGAGTTTTCTCACTTTTATTCTTCTGATCCTCTCCCCCATCCCACTGGGAGGGATGCGATGGAGCAGCTTTGTGGTGCTTGGTTGCTGGCTGGGGTTAAACCGCAACAGAGTGGCAGGAAATAGATGGGACTAGCAATAACAGAAGAAATTTGCAAAGAAGATGAAAATAGGATGAGTATGGGGAAAATGATAACAAAGAGCCAGCACGTTTCTGGCCACAAGTAAAAAGTATATCAGACAAACAATGAGCCATTAGACTAAGAGGGAAAGACTAAATGAGGCCTAAGGTACATACTGTCAAAGTTTTGAGTCTTATTTCAAGATAAGTTTTTTCCTGAATTTAGTCACATTGGAAAGAAACTATGATTTCATGCAATTAACTTCAAATCCACAATTATTTGTTACCCAACTAAATGACCTTAACAAAAAAGAAGAATTTTCAGTGGAATAATGTAATGCTTGCAGATGGTAAAAATACTCACCTACTATTAAGATGTCGACATATATATATTTCTCAGCAAGAAGTTCTAGACAGAGATGCAAGACTGTAGTTCAGATCTTTTTTCACGGTAGCCCTTCATTAGGGCGAGATTGTTTGACAAGTGGCTGAATGGCCAGTCCCAGAGGGTGGCAATCAGTGGTACAAAACCTAGTTGGAGGCGAGTAACTAGCAGTGTACCCCAGGGGTCTATACTGGATCCAGTCCTGTTTAACATCTTCATTAATGATCCGAGTGATGAGGCAGTGTAGCCTGAACAAGTTTGCAGATGATACAAAACTGGAAGGTGTGACTGATATGCCAGCAGGTCATCCTGCCATCCAGAGGAACCTAGACAGGCTGGAGAAATGGGCCAACGGGACCTCATGAAGTTCAACAAGAAGTGCAAAGTCTTGTACCTGGGGGGAAATAGCCCAATGCACCAATACATGCTGGGGGCTTCCCAGCTGACAAGCAGCTTGGCAGAAAAGGGCTCATTCAATATAACCCAAGGTTTGTTTCAATAGAGCTTAGCGACGTGCTGTGTGAGAAGGCTGAAGAAAAAAAACAATTCAAATTAAACATTAGGATATAGTACTTTCATTTCAGTACCTTACATTGAAAAAAACAGTTAAATGGTGTTTTAAAATGAAACAGCATATAAAAAAGGAAAAAGTGCATCTATGTTCCCATGTAATACAACACAAATATAAAAAAAGTACCCACATGCAGATTGATATCAGAAAGTACAAAGATCAATAAAAACACTATTACTGGCTGTTTGATTGTTATAAATAGAAGGTTATAATAATCCAGATTTGTTACAGTGAAGTTGGGTAGTGCCTTTTTATGCAAAGACCTCTCATGCTGTAATGAATAAGGAGATTTACATGTTAGTTATGAATGAGAAAAGATAAGCTGTATCAAAGGGACTATATTATTACAGAAAGCTTTTTCTTACTATTTCTTTGTTGGGGTTTTTTTTTAGAGTGCCCAAGCAAACCACGCAGTTTATAAAGCAGAGCCTTCAGCAAGAGTTAGATAGTGAAATGTTGAAACCAAGACACCTGTTCTCCATTGCTTCAGTTTTTATCCTGTTAAAAATAAGATGACAACATACATAGGCCTTCAGCAGATGTTTATTTTGTCACTTTCTAATACTTTTAAAATGGATTAAAATACTGTTTTAGTGCCTGTCAATAATAACGAATCTTTTTTTTCTTTGTATCACATAAATGCTGAGGAGGTTTTTGGAGCACTGTAATTCTGGCTTCTGTGCTATAAAAAAAAATGACATAATTATGGTAAAGACAAAAGCAATGAAACTGCAGAAAGGTTTAGAAAACATGACCTATGAAGAGTTAAGAGGTTAAGAGCACTGAACTTGTACAGCCTACAGAGAAGACCAGCAAGAGGTGATAAAATAAATAATTATAAGTACCTTATAAAAAAAGACCAGTTTTAGTTTAATTTGTCATTGTAGGTAAAAGAAGAAGTAATGGCCTGAAATTAAGAAAATGGAGGCCAAAAAGTAAAATAGCACTGTATAATGGTGAGGTCAATCAGATAATGAAATAACCTGCTAAAACAGGTATTATCATGAAAAACATTCAAGGCATACCACAGAGAGAAATGCTGGGGGAACCTATAAAAAACTTGTAAATGCAATCCTGCTGCTGTATAAAGACAGGTCAGATGACCCAACAGGTCATTCCTAACTCTTCATATCTATGATTTAAGGATAATGCAAGACAATAAATCACCAGCAGGATAAATAGCAATGCACACTGGCAGAAGTTATTTGCCCCTCAAAATAAATACTTCTACATTTAAGTTACAGGTTTCTAAAAGAAAATGGTTACCATAAATTTGGAGTAATTTCCGCTGTGTTGATACCCTCAGGGTTTGAGGTACTCTGTTGAATTTATGTTGTTTTTTTTTTTTTTTTAATTTAAATAGATGTCTAAAAAATACATTTATAGTGATGAGCTAGTGACATACACAGATTAATATACTGTTTAGGCTGAAGTTGTTTAACAGTGCCATAGCATCACATATTCTTGGAAGTTTTAAGAGGTTTAATGTTGTGGAAAATGATCTATTAGCTCCATGGTAAAGTTTATATTGCTTTTAATCTGAACTAGCAATTTTTCAGTTTGTTGTACAATACCATTAAGTACTTAAAAATTCTCATTTAGTAAAGTTTGCATATTAATATTCTGAGAACAGTTTCTCCCTAAAACATGAGGAAGTTGCCATTAATTTTAGTATCTTTATTTCTTTTTTTTTTTTTGACACTTTCTCAGACTATCAGACCAAGAAACCCTTCTCTATTTTCAGAAAGCACATTGAAAGACAGCTTGATGGGGTTAAAGGCAGCCTTTTTAAAAAGTAATATAAAATGTGGATTCTATTAATGGGAGATTTATGCTCTACCAATGCATAATTTCCATGCAAATCACAAAGGATTAGTGGCATGCTCCTTCACTATTCAGAAAAGAAATTTAAAGTTATGCCTCAACTTTAGTTACTTGGAATACACTGGTTAAAAAAACCCCACCCCCACCCCCGTTTATTTAAATTCACACAAAATGCAGAACAGGACATGCAAAAAGGCCCCTGTGACACATTAGATTATAATTCAATATTATGTTTTCCCTGTCTGCTGGTCATTAAATATGATGACAGCAGTGTACATTCACAATGGAGAAGTCATAAGTTCAAGTCATAAAATCAAACAGAAAAGGAAAAATAAACCCCCAAACCTTGACATTCTATCAGGTCTGCTTCAAATTCTTTTGTGTTCCAAAATTTCAGCATTTTAAAAAAACAGTTTTCAGCATTTTTGTGCAACCCTGAGAGATTCGAAGTTTTTTCAAAGAAACATGGAACTTAAGAAATTTCTGCATATCAGATGAATACAAAACTATGGGCAGTTTTCAGCTGACATTTGCTTAAAAAGTTGCTAATCTCACCACTTCAACACTAGGTGTGATGTTTGGCAATCTCATTCCTTTGAGATTGCCTCAGAACCTTATTTTAATTTAATAAAAATATTTAAAATCTATTTTAAGCAGAAGATATTTGGGACTGTAGAATAAGAAAAAAACCCCTCCTGATTAAATGCAATAATTAAACAACAGACATAATACGTGAAACATAATTTAGTCCTTGGAGTTCAGCAGTAGTTTTTTTCCTTTAAATAATAGCATAGCAGAACTGGTATGCTTTCTTTATGTATCTTCATAAAAACTTCGGTCACAACTGAGATAATTCACAGAACGCTGTTTGAAAATGTCCCCTGCCCTCACCTCATGAAGAAAAAACCTGCCAGTTTCATAATAAATTTAGGTCCAATTATGTTCTCATGATACGTTTTTGTAAAATAAATAGATACTGATAGACTTAAAAACCACCAGGCACTCATCTTTTTAGATACAAAGAATAGCTTGATGTGATGAGCTGACAGAGAACATACAATAGTTCTTTCTCTCATAGTATATCCATTTATTTTATACTGGTGAGCATTGTGCTGCATAGTTGAATTGCTTTCAAGATGAATGTGTTAGAAAAGGGATCCTTTATAAAGGTCCCCACAGACTTTTTCTATGAATGTCTCTGGCAATCCACAGCAAAAACAGACAAGCAAACAAACAAACAAAAATAAATCAATCCTTCTACAAGAGCAGAGTACAGTAAAATGAGCCAGGAAAAGAGGCATCTGTATAAGAATTTATGTCAAAACTAGAAGAAAGCATAATGTAAGAGTAATGAAGGATCTGAATGGAAAACTCATCTGGTGACCAGATCTCATCATTTCCAGCTCTAGCTATACCTACCTTGATTTTAGTGCTGCTTTAAACTGTTTTAAAGACCAAAACTTAGCCCACAGCTAACTTCACATTCTGGAAAAATTCGAACTTTTGGGAGAAATTCCTATTTTGTGTGGCAGAGCTGAGGAATAGATTTAACTTCTTTTTGAGCCCACGAACAAGGTACAAGGAAACAGTGTAGCTTCTCTAGAGCTAATACAGCAACTCAGTCCGTGCATTGACTTCCTTCACTGCGCACCATAAGTTCATGCATTTTGGATTCACAGCTTCTACATAATTCCCTAAGCATGTTTCATTATTGTATTGAATAACGATAACGATTCATATTTTTTTTTAAAAAATCTGTATTCCAGACTGCATTTTCCCTCTGAGAATTTGTCCACAGTGCTTAGATGTTTGGGCCAAGTGGTCTTTGGAATTCTTATTGCATTCATACAGTGGCAGAATTTAATCCTTTTTTAATTCACTGCTTTAACAGTTCCTCCTTATATAAAATGCAGGAAGGAAAAGGCTTTCCTGAAAAAATAACTTACATTGTTATTTCATACTAGTCTGAATAGATTCAGTAGTTCATCTTCCCTATATACATATAAGAAAAGTGAGGGAGTGAGAGATGAAGTGATGTAAATTAGCAAAGCAGCAAGGTACATTAATATTGAGCCATTTTCTTGTAAGAATGTGGCTTTGTTCCTCTTCACTTTGCATTGCTTAAGTGAGAGCATGAGGGTGTATTTTGCCTTGCAGATTTGAGAAAACATATCTGTTCCCTTAAAATGCAATTTCTGTCACTGTACTATTGCTGACATTTCTGGTTCATGCACTGATTGCTTTATCTCGATGAGTGTTGATATAAAGGCACCACAAATACCTATTTTGGAGGAAAAAGTACTTCTGTTGTTTGCTGTGGAGAATGGGAAGGATGTTTGAATGCGTGTCTCTAACAGGTACACACGTGTATTTTAGTCAGCTTTCCCTGCATTCCTTTAGTATGCTATCCTGCGTTACTGTTAGGAGTTGAGTGAAAGGAAACTGTTAAGGAATAATACAATGTTAAATTAAATAAACATTGACTGGGTTCCGTAGGAAATAATGGTGATGTGTCTGGTTTAGAATATCTCTAGCTGCCTCCAGGTAGTTAGTGGAAGGATGCCTGGTCAGCAGATACTGATGCTGAAACTAAAAAAACCCTCATGGATAAGAACAAATAGGCTGGTTTTATCTGCTTGTAGGTAGAGATTGATACAGCCAGACAGAGTGAAATTATGCTCAGGTAAGGAAATACATCACAAGACATCTGGCTGTACTAACTTACTTTGATAATGTGTTCTGGATTGTTTTGTTCTGTGCTCCCCCCACTCACCCCCATCAGCAGTTACTCTCAGTTTTGTATTAAAGGCTGTTCCAGAACTTAATTAGGTTCTAAAAGTGGAAGGGCTAATACTGGATTGATATGCTTGGAAAATAGGGAGGCTGGAGCCCAGAGAATTAATCAATTTGTTGGAGAGTCCTTCACCTAGAGAAGTGCTGTTTGGCAGGTCTTGTGTTCTAGAGGTGTACTCCACAAGTGTTTTAAAGAGGTTATATAGCATTCACTTGCTAAACATGCCATTTATATGAAAAAAAAATCTATTAAAACACAATTGAAAATTGAAGTGGAGGTCTTCCTTCATGAAAAGACATTGAAGCAATCGAATGTAAAACAGCAATGCTAAGGTGTAACACCTGCTATGTTCGCATATCTGTCTTTTGTTTATACAACCACTTACGAGTAGCTTTATGAAACAGAAGACAAGAGGAGGAAACTGACAGTTACTGTAACTCACTTGCCAATTATAAGCCTCCAGGAACTATATGATGCTGCTGAAGCTCTCTGCAGTTTCTAAACCAACTACAGAGACTTTTTTCCTACCCAACAGCTTTTTTAACTGACTAATTATAGTTTCTGAATTACAGAAAGAAGAGGTCAAAATCTGTCTTTGCTCACACAAAGTAAATTTCAGAGAACTCCATTAAATGAACAGAGGTGTTTCATTTCTAGTGGAGTAAGTGAGAGGAGAATCCATTCTCTTGCATTTCATTTTTCCCTGTAGAAATCACTTGAAATATTAAATTAACCAGAAAGCACTATTTGTGGAAATTTCTTTGGCACAAATGCGGTAAGTTTTGTTTGAAATTTAAGAGGAAGCATTTGACTGTGACAATTCTAAACACTAGTGTTTAATAATTTAATTTTATTGATCTCATGGTCTCAACATCCTTTGCAAATCCAATTGTTGTGAAAGGGGTTAAGGCTATTAGACACCTGCCTCCAACAGCAGTGCATTAAGAGACTAGAACAGTTGTAAATTCTATTTACTCTGGATATTGACTGCTTATGGCATAGTCTTAAATCAGCAGTTTTCAGAATGTGCATTTATTTCCAGTAAATGAAAATAATTTTGAAACATTTTTATTTATTAAGAAAATAATGCACAGAAATGTAAATGTTACTTGTAGGCAAAACTGTAAATCCCTGAAGCTCAGGAGTCAGTTCTTTATTTATATACCCCCTCCTGAATGAAGTATAAGTTGAACCTCAAAATCCCAAAGAAAGAGTACAAAAGAGCCATCAGAACTCTTTCAATACTGCAGTTTTATGGGTAAATCCTTGCATTTTTTTCAGAAGTAGCAGCAATAAACTGGACTGAGAATTTTTTCTTCTAATAATGTTTTATATCCTCAAAATACAAATAATTAGACATTTCAAAATAATGAGTTACATTTAAGAAATGGTTACAGATCACTCACAGGCTGTCAGTGACTATTTCCTTTGTACATACTCTTGTTAATTATAAGCATGATAATAGTCTTCATTTATCAAGTTCATTATAAGTATGGATCATTTAATCCTGAAATGAGGTATAATTGTGCTTAAAGGAAAAAAAAAAAAAAGGGTATCTCTTCTCTAAACGAAAATTGTACCAATGACATTATTCACAGGCAAAATCAGACAAGATTATACTTACAAAATCAGGCATCTGTCTAATGTATTATTACAATTTTAAAGCACAGATTATTTTACTGTGATCAGGAAGTAAAGAACTGCCCTTATTTTAATTTCTTTTCTCACCTGAGAAAATATACCTTATAAAGATATATAAGTAGTAAGGGAATTAAGATAAGCCTTGTAACCAGTCTTATGTAAATTCAGATCCTTGGTAACATTTCCTTTCATGTCAATAGAGCACAGATCCAGTCTCTTCATTATTTTTTCAAATTTATGATTTTGGGGTCTACCTCCACATTTTTAAGTATACTGCATTGTTTTGCTGCTTCTTTCTTTCTTTCAGTGACTGGAGGTAGTTAAAATAAAAGTAATTATTGAATCCTTCATGTTCGTAACTCACCAGTTATACCTTTGGCATGAAATTACACCTTTGATGTGAAGTACTGTTAATGCACTTTGCTTAACTAATAACTGTTTAGTTGAAGTCTAAGTGGAAGAATTATATTGGATCTAATAAGCCAGGAACTAATGACTTGTACCACTTATATTAAATACCACACATGTCTTCAATTGTGGATTTCCTTATTCTTTTAGAAACAGTTTCTTCTCTAGAGCATATTGAATAATATCACATAACTAACATGAATAAATGCATATGATGGACTTTTATGAGGGTTTTTTTATTATTATGAGGTCTCCTATTGCTTCCCTCCCCTTTCCTCTTTTAACCAGTCCGTTTGCCAGCTTCAGGTAAAGAATTTTATGCAACACTTAGACAGTGCTGCATTGCTGTGAATTCTGATTAACCAAAGGGGTCAACTTTCATTAGAAACTGCATAAAACTCAGTCCATTAAATTGTCCATTTCAAGCTTGCAGTGATGGCTTATGGTTTTGATTATATTAATTAGTGCACCTACTGCATTG
Organism: Microhierax caerulescens; assembly: GCA_035590215.1. Classification (NCBI taxonomy): domain Eukaryota; kingdom Metazoa; phylum Chordata; class Aves; order Falconiformes; family Falconidae; genus Microhierax; species Microhierax caerulescens. Next base: position 5,562,713 of record JAVJGJ010000037.1, read on the forward strand.
CCAAACTAAATTGTTATTTTAAAGCTCTTAGAGGCTTCTTCTGGCATAGAACTAGTTTACAGGGAAGAAACAGTAGAGGAGATGATAGATTTTAAATTTAATAGGGTAACTAAAATTTAATAGATTAAAAAATAAAGTCATTACGACAGATAAATTATTTTGTCAAAGATTTAGCACATTATATCAACTACAGTTTGTTAAAAGATAATCCCAAATAATTATTTTTTATATCTTCATTTTTAAATTTGTAACGTCTTATTTTACTGCCTTTGGTCACATAAATTAATTTAACTGTTTATAACATAAAGCCCAAAAGAATATGCTCAGATCTTCAATGACTCCTCTAAATACCTAGAAAGTTACCAGTTTTCTAAGTCCTGCTCTAGTCTAAAATTGTATTCATTTCCACTTCAGCAGTTGATAGTATGAAGCGTACATCACCAGACCCTGCCATTGATCTATCCAGCTTGACACCCTACACAAAATGGTAAATCCTTGTATTTTTGAGAATATCTAATAGAGTCGCTATATCCCTCAACTTAGCCAGTCAAGGCTCAAATCAGACCAAGAGAAGGATAGAAATAGCAAATCATCATGATCCTAGAAGTCACATACAAAAATCTGAAGACAGACTCAACTGCTACAAATAAGCTACTCTGGGGCACCAGAATTGCATTAGCATTACACTTACAGGCTTGTACTCACTGATGAGGGAGCAACTACCTTCTACTTAGCACAGCACTGCACACATGCAAGATGTAACATGGTCACAGGCAGTCTTCTGTATGGGACCACTCATGGATCAGATGAGGGCTGAGTCAGCTGCTGTGGGAAAAGGACCCAACTCATTCCTAGCACACGGAGCTCCGCCAGCAAGCTGTTTCAATGGTTAGTATGGACATTAGCCCTGAGCTGTATCTCAGAAGCCTTACTTACAGTAGGAGCCACCCCTCCAAAAAGGAACAAATATAGGTGAATTTTTTGTTGAAAACAGCCACCAATCTCACCAGTCATGTATCCTAGACTTTCGTCAGTCAGAGCCACACAGTTGGCCTCACCTCCCTTCTAGAAAGAGGCAAGAACTGAACAGCCAAAAGCTGAATGAACCGATGGTACTAATACTGGCAGTAATATATCTGACACGAATCTACCTCTGTTATTTCTGGCCTCCCGTGTCTCTTTCCTCAGCTAAGCAACATCAGCTTACTGTGTCTCTCTTAAGGACTTGCAACCTTCAGCTATCCACGGAGCCCATCCTTCCTTCCCTGACCTTCTCACGTCTAAGATGTATACAGGACATGAAAGAAGAAGCTGAGGGGAGTTGAAATTGCATTGTGTTAAGTTCCAATGAGTCCTCCCTATCCTTTGAAGTTCTTGGTATGGCTCCCTGTCCTTGCTAAGGAGGCAAAGGTCCACAATAGATGCTAAAAAGGCATGCCAGCAAAGTAACATGCCTCTCCCACCTTCCCTGCTTGCCCTCAACACCTTTTCTACCTGTGTACAATAGCTCCCCTTCCTCTATCAGAAAAAACATTCAGTTAACGTTGCTGCTTAGGTCAGGTGGCTAGTTACCAAGAACCCCTACATAATACATAAGGACACAAACTCAGGGACTGGTTCAGAGTAGATTTTAGCTTGAGAATTCTGGTCTCTCATAAGGTCTCTGAATATGTGGCAATATGCCCCCCTACCTATCACCACTCTTTTATTCCCCCTGTCTTTCCCTTCTTTCTTTAGTTAGCACAACCAGCAAGTCATGTCTTAGTGAGGGAGTGAGGTGGAGGATGACACGGCTAATGGTTTTGCAATACCACTCACAGAAAAAAAAAACAAACCCCAACAAAAAATTATAACCCTAGAAACAGAACTCCTTTCTCTTTAAAAAGAGTATAAAAGTGTACATTGTTTTGCATTTCTGCCTGGTATAACGTCAGAGTTCATAACATATATTTTCCTTTTTTCTATTCTACTGGTTTCCGATTACATCTGCCCCTGGCAAAAATTTGCTAAATGATCAGCACAGGACTGATGCAGGCAGCAGCAATGCAATTTTTCTATGCAGTGTCACAAAGCAGAACTTGTAATGTTGTTTGGTTTTGGGTTTTTTGTTTTTTTTAAAAAAAAACAACAACAATGAGAAAAAGGAAGTTCTCTAACTGCACAGCTGGGCTACCATAACCTGACCACACGACACCGGGCAGGGTCATAAGAGCTCCACAATACATGAGGATGGCTAGTCCCCAGAACAGAAAAGACTAGATCTCCCTATTCCCAGCTATTCCTACCCTACCTCTCTGACAATAAATTCATGCCAGAGTAGTGTGTGGGCTTTTTAGATTCCTTCAATATTGGCTTCTGTTTTTAAAGCAGTCATAAAGATATTGTTTGAGAGACAGTAATTCCTGGTCCAAAAATGTGCACAGTACACATTGTTGCTATAAGCTTGCTCTGACTACAAGAGTATATCAGAAATAGCTTAGCTTGATTTGTTTTCTATCAAAAATCTGAAATAATGGTATAAATCTAACATGTTTGCATAGACTTCATTAAAATACATTGGTTTTGCAAAGGCATAAGGCATTTAAATTAGAGCCTACCAGTCTTAGTATTTTTTCTCAAAACTACAGTTCTGATACATTTTTTTAGAATCAAAAACTTTAATCTAGGTACGTAAACAGATTTTTAGAAAGATTAACAGGGTTTGAAAGTCCCAAAGAATATTTTGTATACAGACAACAAATATCTGTAATACATCTTGGGCAAAACAGCCTGGGAGTTCTGGACTCTTGAAAAGGCAACAGCTTTTGGTAGAAAAAAATTAAAATTGGATGAAAAATTCTCCGCATGACAGTTTTATAAAATGCAGTTCTGTATTAATTTTAAAACTTATCATCAAGTTTTATAAATTTGTCATAAAATTATGAAATAACATTTCACTTCAGCAAGACAGAATAAAAAAGAAAAAAGCCTCTTATTTTAAATTTGCATATATTAGGAGGTTTACTGATTTAAACATACTAAATAAACAAACAGGCCATATTGAATATCTAGTACTAATATATTGGGGAAAAAAACCCACAACAGAAACATTACATCAAAATGATACAAACCAAAACAGTGTTTAACTTCATCCAACCAAATACCTGTACATTAAACAAAATTTCTGAATACATGAGAATTTATTTCCTTATTCTCATTCATCAAATTTATATATAAAAAAAGGTATTTACTACTACTTAAGATGAAACAAAATCAAATGTTAGAATTTCCCACATAATGGACCCTAAGTTAGCTGGTTTCAAGTTAGTTGTTATCAAATATTGTAGAAAGCAAACGTACTTTTCTCTGAACTACAGAAATACAGATAGGTTCCATTTAATTTGTTTCCAGAAGGCTTACTGCAACATTGAAGCTGATGTTCTTTTTTATGAAATTCTAAGAGTGAAAATCTCTCTCTCTCTGTGAAGTGGTGCAACTCAAATAAAATTAAAGGATTGTTGCATGCCTGTATACTAGCAAAAATGATGACGTTCAGAGTTTTTTGTGTGTTAGTGTGTCATTGTTTAACTTCAGCTGCTATTCAAGCCCCACGCAGCTGCTCGCTCACTCCCCCTCACCCAGAAGGGTGGGGAGGAGAATCAGAAAGGAATGTAAAACTCAAGCGTTGAGATAAAGACAGTTTAATAGGTAAAGGAAAACCCACACACACAAGCAAAGCAAAGCAAGGAATTCATTCACCACTTCCCATGGGCAGGCAGGTATTCAGCCATCCCCAGGACAGCTGGGCTCCAGCACGGGTAATGGTTACTGGGGAAGACAAATGCCATAATGCCAGATGTCCCCCCCTTCCTTCTTCTTCCCCCGGTTTATATACTTAGCATGACATCCCATGGTATGGAATATCCCTTGGGCTGGTTCAGGTCACCTGTCCTGGCTGTGTCCCCTCCCAGTTTCCCATGTCCCTCCAGACCTCTGGCTGGCAGGGCCCAAGAAACCAAAAAGTCCTTGATTTAGTGTAAACATCACCCAGCAACAACCAAAACCATCAGTGTGCCATCAACATTGTTCTCACACCAAAGCCAAAACACAGCACCGTATGAGCTACTAAGAAGAAAATTAACTCTGTCCCAGCTGAAACCAGGACATGGTATAATATGCATACTTGCAAATATTTCCAGGCATATAGGAAGCAAAACGAGAAAGAGTATTTATTTTTAATAGCTAGGGCTGTTGTTGTGGAACACATTTGCATAGTCATTAGTAGAGGTAATATAAACATCATAGCAATTATATCAAAAACCTTCTTTGATATCATTTCTCAAAGGCAATTTTATGTTGATGTCAAGAATCTCTGGAGGTATGTTTAATTTCATATATGTTAGTATTCAAAACTAATAGCAATATAATAGGCCAGTAGCTTTTACTCAGATATATACTGTCTTTCCAAGTTGTTTCACAGAGCATTTTGAAGATTGTGTTTGTTTATAGAACATAAAACACAGGCTGCATGTCCAATGCAGATGACATCTTAGCTTTTATTCTAGAAAAAAACCTCTCTTCTGACCTATAAAAATGCCCTGTATGTATTACCTCTGGTATGAAAGAAACAAAAGGTTACCTTTCATGGTAGAAATGATACCAAACACTATAGCAGATTTATTATGTCATGAGAGCAAATCAAGCAGGAATAGAAGTTTGGATTAAAAAGAAAGGTTTTTTCCCTTTTCGCTTACATGGACAAGAATATAAATAATATTATTCTTGAATTTTGCCTCTGATTTTATATGTTCACAACCTGATAATTTATAGCTTCAAGCAAAAAGCAATGATTTTCGATAAAAAAATAAAAATCAATTTTTCAGATCATACTCCAAAACAACTTTGAGTTTATATTTTTCCCAGCTTAAGGAGCCTCTGATAAGAAAGTATTAACTATTTTTTTTTTTTTTAAAAAAAAAGTCTGGTATTAAAACTATCATTGTGTATTTCCAACAGGACAGAACTCAGTATTTCCTTCTATCAGATATGGATGTGAAATGAATAACCAAATTCACCTTGAAATTTATTTCAGCTTTCATTCCAAAAGGATTTTAATATCTTGAGTTAAATGGCTATGTATACGTATGTATAATGTCATGCATATATGTATTTCTTGCTGTTCTAGATGGAACAAAAGGTTACACACATGTCTGAATCAGCTCAGAACCCATCTAAACAATTCACGTACAAACCCAAATGCCCAGAATGCCTTACAGACACAGTACAACAATTTCATTGCTTTTAAATCTGAAAAACACTTTACACTCATATGCAGCAGTCCATGCCCTACTCTGGTAGTGAAATGTTACCAAAATACAAGAATAAAAATAGATGTATTTAAATGACAAATAGCCATTCTCTCTGAAATTTTAGGTAGTGTGAAATGCAGAAGTCACAGCAGATTAAAAAACAATTGGGAAATCAAAATTCAGATTGCCATCGAAGATAAAGTTCTGAGATAAATGTTCTCCCTTGCTCTTTCAAGCTCTTGGACACCTTTTGCCTCACAGCAGATGAAAGAATTGCAAGGGCTGGCTTCTGGAACACCATAGCAAGGGACACAAAATGGTATTGTCATTGTCACCCAAGGACAGGGGGTTGAAGACAGCTGGCATAGTTAGTAATGCTTAAAGACAGTGCCATTACTTGGAAGGATGGAGTCACGGGCAAATGCCCTAGTTTCCTTCTATTTCACTATTGAAGAGTAAAGACCACTTCTGAAATATTTGTGCACCTGGCTGTAGTCAGTTTGCTGTAGCTATAACATTTTTTGCCATCTTTGGCCACAAAACAGTCTGGCTGTACACTTCTATTATAACCGCTGATCCATGCTACACTTCCAGGTATCATGGATTGGAAACTGCTTGGGGATCAGATAAACATTTAATTCAAATGATATTTCGGGGGATACAGAATGACAGAAATTTAAAAAAAAGGTCTTGCTTTTAGGCACAACAGCTGAATCCTCAGCTGAAGACCTTTCAAGGTTCGCTGAGAGAAGTTAGCTCCCTAACATGTTGTAGGGGTACAATACAATGCTGAGTCAAGAAGCCCTGCCATGAGTGCCCTGAAACCCCCGTTATACTAATTAACACTATGGAAGAATAAATGCTACAGTAGCAGTATGAAAAAACAATAAAGCAAGCAACAAACAAGTGGATCAATTTGCCACAGAATTTCTCCAGAGCAGTCTTGGAAATCTTTTCAAATTTTCAAACCCTATCGTAAATTTTGTGTAACATTTTCATCAGAGATTTGCTAAATGTTCTCTAAAAGATTAATAGAATGACAGCAGTGGATTGTCATAATAGTCTTGGAGGATTAATCATATCACTGCAAATTAGCCTTCCTTAGCTATTTATTCAGAACTGACCTTTAACCACCAGACTGACACTCCTAAGCCCAGTGGTGAATATTTCATCATTTGGTGAATTCCACCAAACCACTAACACTCTAGGTACATCAGGCTCAGCCTTGGGTTTAGTATGCCTTCAAGTGCTGCTCTTGGAACTTTTTGCTTTATAATGAACACTGCCAAAATTTGCCATTAAAAATAATACGTATTAGTGCTTATTTATCCAAACATAATAATTTTATTTTCTTTTTTTTTTCTTTTGACATATTATCCTTTTCTTTCGACATGTGTTTCTAGCTTACTTCTCAGCCCTTTCCACCTGCCCTGTTAATGTAAGGCTAACAGCCAGAAATAAGACTGCCTTGAATATTGCCCTCTGTTTTGGCTGGCTGAATAGTTTCCAAACAGAAGATTTAATGTAGCAGCAGAAAAGGAGATCTGGGTGTTTGGTGATGTGATTAAAGGTTCACACATGTGCGTGCGTGCACAAACACCCCCACCCCTCCACCCCCCGGGGAACCTCAATAACCCCTCTGAGAAATGACCTCTGGGTTTTCCCACAGCTGTCCCAGGATAGTCTCAGCCCCCATGTCAAGGTGACACATCTGTCACCATAAGCCAATGCAGCAGCTCTGAAAATCACCTTTCCAACCGAGGGGAATCACTGACCAGGAGTATACGGCATGTTATGGGATGCAAAGGAAGAGCTTTTTGGGATTGCACAGGCTATTATAGGATGTTTAGGGAAGGAACCAAAGGTGGAAAAAGGGAGGTGGTTTGGGGAGGAACAAGGATGGAAAAACAGAATAAAAAGATAAAAGGAGCTGGTCACATGTAAACAGGTGGCTAGTCAGTACATGTCTGGCCATACCATGCAGTCAGTGCCGTCTTTCCCGACCTCTTACTAAAAGCCATTTCTAACTCATGTATGACGAATGGGATCCTGACAATTGGCATAACTGGGAAGCCATTGAAGAGCACCTAAAAGTAAGTAGGGGGCCAAACAAAGGACAGAAAAGAGAAAGGAGTTATCTGCAAGCTTCCATGTGATAATGCTCAAAATGCCCACAAGCAACTCCCTCCATGGGCGGGATTAATGCACAACATCGTTAGCTGCAGCTGTGAAATGGGTTAGGGTGATACACCAACTGAAAAACAAAACTTGAAGCTCCAGGGAGGAGATCACAGAATAAGACCTGCAAAACGGAACAGAAACCAGATCAAGGGAAAGCCAATTTAAAAGCCATCAAACAGACTCTGGAGAACAGAGAAATGAATTATGGAGGAATGCATTAGCCCTAGGCATTCCCAGAGCCACAATTCAAGGTCAGCCTACTGGCATTATCTTGAGTCTGATAGAAGCATTCCAGAAACGAGGTAACAGTGAAAGGAAGGAGCGTATTTCAACTCCTTTAGCACCAGCCTGCAGTAAGGTAGACAACCCTTCTCCTCTCAGGGCGCAATTGCAGGGAATGAAGAAAAAAAAAAAAAGAGTAATGCCTGTCCAGAAAATGGAGGCTTATGTGTGGATAAGTGATGATGGCCCATAGATTTTCATTCCAGTTGGTCCTCAAGGGCAATTGGTGAAATTTTAATAGATACAGGAGCACAAATTGCAATACAAACACAACAAAATATTGAGAAGCTGGGCATGCAATCTGGACAGCAGTGTTAAGGTTGCCAGTATGAGTGGCACGAGTGTTGTGTGTCAAACTGCCAAGGTCAATTTATGGCTCCCAGGTGAGAAGCACATGGCAACTGCTCACTTTGCAATTAAAGATCACCATGAAAATATTTTAGGTTTTGAAGTTTTAAATGGGTGAACCTAGTGCCTGCCAAATAGCAATGTGCGGTCCTTCAGCTCAGACATCAGTCCCAACCCTGGCAGAAATCAGGAGGCCACAGTACATGGGCTGCTTGCAGCCCCTGTGCTCCCTGACTCAAAAATTACTAATGTACTGGCAATATTTGATTTCTGCTGCAGCATAAAATGGAGTTTGTGAAGTCACAGCTGATTTGGAGAAACAACAAATTACGTCCAGAACACACTCCCCATACAAGTCAACCTGCCTGGCTGGTTAGGAAATCAGATGGGAGGGGGCATTTAACAATTGATTATTGACACCTGAATGGTGACACAGCCCCTATAACAGCTGCTGTACCAAACACAGCAAACTTAATATCTACTTTGCAAGCAGCTGTACACCCATGGATGGTGGCACTAAATGTAAGAGATATATTCTTCATGGTTCCACTGAAGGAGGAAGATAAAGAGAAGTTTGCTTTCACTCGGGAGGGAATACAGTATGCCTTTAATAAATTCCCACAGGGGTATAAACATTCACCCACAATTGCTCATGCTGCACTTGCTGAACTTTTACAGACAGTCTTGCTCTCCCAAGATGTGAAACTGTACCAGTAGATAGATGATATTATGATTGGAGGAACTTACCCTGAGAAGGTGGGGGAAGAGGCAGCAGCAGTATGACAACCGTGAAATAAAGCAGGAATTGAGATTCCACCCAGAAAATGTCAGGGACCAGGTAAAGAAGTACAGTTTTTACGTACTTGATGGATAGCACACAGTGCAGGGATTTCTCCAGTTACCTTTAAGAAAAATCAAAGAGCTGCAAATGCTCCAATGAAGGAAGGAGTTACAACAATAAATGGGAACTTTAGGATATTGAAGGAAGCATGTACCTGGATTTTCTATAATTTCCTGTCCATTATACTCACTCTTACAGAAAATCAAACCCTGGGAGAGGAAGTTAGAACTTTAACAGGCAGTCAGAACTCTAACTGAAGAATTAAAAATGTATCAGTCACTGGGACCAGTACACCCCCACAACCCTATTACAGTTGAACGGGGTTTCGCTGAACATGCTGCTTACTGTAACCTGTTCCCAATGGGCCAAAAAGACCTTTATTGTTTAGCTCAACTGCATTTAAAGAAGCAGAACAGCAATACTCCAAATGGGAAAAGGAACTTTTATCCTTAGTCTGAGCAGTTAGAGTTGAGAAAATACATCAGGGACAACCTGTGCAAACTATAGGCCCATTTAATTTACTAGAAGCAGTCCTAAAGAGGATTGCTTCCCCGGAAGGAGTTGCACAAAACCCCACTCTCAGAAAATGGTCTACCTACCTAACAGGAGTTGCAGAAAAAAATGCAATTAATTGAAGGACACACTAAGGTCTCCAAATTGCAGATGCCCATAAACACAGACCCTTTAGTGTTACAACAACCTTTTAAACCTTCACCCATTCTGGATGCACCACACCTCACTGAGGCTACACCAGTAGAAAACATCTGTTTTACAGATGCTTCAGCAAAAATGGTAAATGGCAATATAAGGCCATTGCATTAGATATTACCACCAGCAAACAAATAATAGTAGAAGGTAAAGAGTGCACAAATAGGAGAAGTAAGAGCACTTGTTTTGGCAGCACAGCACAGAATAAAAATCATATATATAGACTCTTAGGCTGTGTATGCCCGTGCCACACAGTGGCTCTGTCAATGGGAAACTTTGGATTGGGAAGTAAATATATGTCCAGTTTAGTAAAGCAAAGACTGGCAATTATTGTTAGATATAGCCAGGAAAACACCTTTCAAGATGGGATAGGCAAAATCTCATGCTAAGGGTAATCAACCAGCCACAATCAAAAGGTAGATGAACTAACTAAAATTAGGAAAGTTCCCTTAAATCCTGAGTGGTATCGGATGGGAGAATGATTACATCAAAACTTAGGCCACACGGGTAAAGAAGCACTTTGCTGCACCGAGTAAAGTCTGACCTATAAACAGAAAAACTTGTGAAACTATTCTTACAGAATTTCCCAGTGTAGGTTAAAAATTACAAGCAGATCATCCTGCTAAAGCACCACCTCTACATATCACTGAAGGAAAGACTTTATGGTGTACCTCAGGAGTGGAGTTAGCCTTCAGTTTTCTTGTGGCGACTAAGTGTCAGAAAGCCAATGGACAAAATACAGCATGAGGGCTATCATTTTGATTCTCAGATCTACCTACTCTTGGTATTATCCAGAGTGATAATGGCTCACTTTTTTCATGCAAGGAAGTGCAAGACTGAGCAAAACGAGGGAATTACTTGTGTATTTCATACCCCATATTACCCTCAATCAAATAGGATGGTAGAAAGAGCTAATGGATTATTGGAAAGGAATCTCAAACCACATGAGACTCAATGGGTTACAGGATATCCCAAAGTACTTCATCAATTAAAAACAGATACAGGCCTACTGGGAGCCCTGTAAACCAAGCATCCTTCATAAAAACTGAGTTTAGTGCTCCACTTACTGGGAAAAGAGTATCTGACAATATTACAGCCAGGACAGCCTGTGATGGTCAATTTGGCATCCCTAGATACTGTGCCTATGACCTTAACTAAACCTCATGGTCCACTTGCCTGGGAAGCTACTAATATCAATGGTGCAAAACACAGAATTAGTGCACAGGGGATTTTTCCTTCTTTGTAACAGGACAAACTGTTTGGACTCTCCCTGCCAAAACAAGTCTCCATTTTTCTCTTAACAGCACCCAGCAGGATGGCAAACAGAAATGCTGTGTTCATGTTACTGTAAACTGAGCACAAGTGATTTAGACAAATTGGAACACCCACTGCAGTCTTCTCTACTAACACTGAGAACTAACCAATGGCTTTTATCTGGTATACTGCCTCAATGGGAAAGAATTAATGAAAGGGACCACCAGTTGAATGTGGATGCACTTGGTGCAGCCCAAAATAACGTTTCTCTGGCTCTTAGTTGTATCCAAGCTCAATTGTGGAGGCAATCTATGGTAGCAGCAATTGTAAAAGAAGGTGAAGGGGCACCTTTCCCACTGAAATTTGAAAGGAAATTTGGGATAATGAAAATAAATTCCAAAGAGAATTTTAGTCCAGGTAGTATTTAGTCAATTTTACTTATGATCCCATAAAAAGTAAAGCTACAGCTTTTATCTTAAAAATACACAATACTTCGATATACACCATATAGCAAATCATTGGGCTAGGATTAAATTGCAATGGAGCTATTATACTCTATCCATGAGAACACAGAGTATGGGACCAACAAAACGGAAATGAATGGCAAACTTGATGTTAACACATGCATTGTACATGAACAACAAGGATTTATTTGGAAGAGTAAAACCATCAAAGCCCAAGGCATTTCTGAACAAAATATTTGTCATTTTGAAATACATCCCAATGAAATCACTGAAACTATACTTGTATATATTGGAAAAAGATGTGTTTGTATGAGAACCCTTTGTGATTTTATATTCATAGATAAAATTACTGTAGATACAAGTAATCACTCAAACATTTGTATCTGTAACTTTACTAAAACTATAGGATGCAAATGAAATTATTCAGCTACTGTTACATCTTATCAATTGTTACAATATAATTATATATTGAGTCAAGATTTATTATCTACCTCCTTCAGAATGAATCTTACATTGTTGGGAAACTCTTCTTGAATGGTCACCAATAGCAACAGGATTTTTTAATTTCATGCTTCAGCCAGTCGTGATTTTACTAACTCTAACTTTAATATGTCTATTTCTTATAATTATATTGTATATAAAGGTTTGGTACATGAGAACAAATAACGCAACTCCAGCCACCCAAAACATACAAATTAATGCATAATGAAGAGCAATGCTTCACTGTTTACTTACCATAGATCTGTAAGTGCATAAATTATGAAAATACTATTTATGGCACAGAAGCAAGAGCTGACCGTACTGCTACTCAGTGAGAATAAGATGAATTGACTATGATCGTGGGGTGGACTGTGACAGTGTGCTCCCACCACCAACACCTGACCTTTATTTCCCGTAACCCTGCTCAAGTGATAACCACCAGTGGCAGCCATCATAGATACTTCTGGTGGCAATGGCTGCATTCAGCTCAAAGTGGATTCGGGGGAGACAACACCACAATAGCCAAGGGCTAATTTGAACAATACACTCGCTTAGCCACAGTGCTTGCCGGTGTTTCACTCAAGCCAAACTTGGAAGAAACTGACATCTGTAGCTTGTATGCAAATATGAGTCAATAGTTGACAGCCCAGGGCCTGTTAAGTCTGAGAAAAAGTTTAGAACATAAGGAGGTCCTTTTTGAACCTTGTGACTCAGCAAGAGGGTCTCCCTGACAGTTTTGTCTGACCCTGTCCTCTATGCAGTATTCATGTACCTTGCCATTGAATCTTGTTAAAGCACGCTCGCATTTACCATTGAACTTTGTTAACTTACTGTTTTACATCAATAAAATATATTGTTGCTTTTCTTTTGTGAGTGAAGTCCATGATTCCATCTGTGACACTGAAAAACTGTAGAAGGAAACCCAGAACTCTGTTCACATTTGATGCAAAGAAAGGAATTTGAGTGAAAGAGACTTTAGGGCAAGCTTTCATCCTGAAGAAATGGGTCAGCCTGCAGATTTAGGACACTGAAGTCCTAGGTAAAAAAATCCCGCTTGTGAAATCTGTAGATTGCAGACTGTGTGTGGTCCAGTATTCTGTTATATTCTTTAAGAAGCAAAAAAATCACTAAAAAGTGCTGTGGTTCTGACCAGCAGGAAGGAGTGGGGAGGTCAGCGGGGGACTGGCTGAAGCCTGGCTACTGCACAAAGAGGGGCTGGGGGAGGCTGGAGGTGCCCAGGTTTGCTATTGGCAAGCAGGGAGTTGAGCACTGCTGCAAGAGGAGGACACGTTCCAGCTACTCAATGGTTTCCTCACAATAAAAGAAGACTTTATATTCATGTCATTTGGCAAAACAGATACTATTACATCCTACATTCCACCTTCCATCTCTTCATTTCTTCCTGAACAACAAGGTCTTTGGTTCTTGATTCACTGTTTGCGTGGAGGTAGCAAAAAGTCACTGAGCAAAGAATTTGGTCTAGTTTTCCCAGATTTTGGGACAGAATTTAGGCCAGTATTTAATTATGGCACTTTGAAGCTGGCTTTTGTTGCTAATCAGAGCATGGTAAATGGACTGTGCATATACATGAATAACATCTGCATATATGTGTATATGTATGTAATTCATGACAGATTACCCTTAAGAAGAAAGACGCGTTACACAAACACTCTATGCACATACACATGTATAAATATATATAAAATAAATGGCTTCTGTTTGATTAAGTTTTCAGCTTGAAAATAATATATTAATTCAAAAAGACAGTTACTTATGAAAGACTCATGACAATGCTTCAACTTCTGTTGTCAGAACATACAATATTTGCTTGTGCCTCAGATAGCCCTGAACACCTAATTAGGTTAATATTTCCTTTTTGCTCAGTATGGTAACCTTTCTACTAGAAGTGAAGACGTATTCTTTCTCTAAGGCAACTGGTCTTATCAAAGAAGTGGAAATAGCAGGCATTTATTACTGACCAGATTTCAAAACTATCTTCATCAGCCAGTTAAACTGCGTATATTATGAAGTGAGTGATTAGTAATTAAAGTGCTGAATTTCCATCCTGGAAGAAATTCTGGAATTTTGAAAACATTTTAGTTCGCAACAAAAACTGTGACAGACGTCCTCGTGGAAGGAAAATTTCTTTCAGGGGAAAAAAGAGCCATATGCATTCTAGTTTAGCTTTTCTAAATATTAAACAAAACCTGACCCAGATGAGACTCGGTAGTCTGCCTCTAGCTGAGATAAAAGCCTGGCAAAGTATTGAAGAAGAAACATAAGAATGTTTATATTTTTAAGAACACTGTTTTGTGATATTACAGCTGAGGTTCCTTTGTATTGGATCATACCACAGGGACACCAGGTTTAATATTCAACTTCCAACACCCGGCATCTGCTGCTTTAGAGAAAGAGGAACAAATATAATTCTCCTAATTATCTGAATCATTATTCTTCTTACTTCATAAACTACGTCTGCCTCCTGGGTCTGTTTTATACTGATCTCAGTTTCTGCCAGTTGTCTGCAAATCATTAGCAAAATCTTGTCCTTTTCTTCAGGCCTTGTTCCTTCTCTTTCTTTGAGAACCAAACATAACAGGTGAGCATATTTAATGCTGCACCCATGCCAGATTTATAGGTATTCATCAACAAACACGTGGATGTCTGCCAATAATGCTTAGAGAATCCTTTAAAACTCTGCCTTTCACGCCTCTCAAAAGTCTTACGTTTTTTTCTACTTATTGCTTCATTTGCTTACAACAAGGGTCCTCAAACTGCAGCCTGTGGGCTGGATACGGAACCCCAGGGTCCTCAGTCCGGCTCCCCGGTATTTACAGACACACACACACACACCCCTCCACCGGGGGTTGGGGGGGGAAACCCAGCAGCCGCAGATGACTGCCTGCCACTTCATCTGCATGCCGGCCCCCTGGTTAGAAAGTTTGAGGACCCCTGTCTTACAAGTTTCAGACTCTAAGCATCAACTCTGTGCTGCACTGTAGAATATTACTAACCCTAGAATATCCTTCTTAATGAAAAGCACCTACATTGCTATCTATAGACATATCTTAAGTTTTTAGTTTTCGTTTAATATAAGTGCTTGCACACATCAAATATTTTACTACTTCATTGTCACTACCACTGCTGCAGCATTACTTGCCTAATCACTCAATAGCACTACGCAGCTTCTGGGTAGTATTCTGTGTGCTTTCTGTCTACTGAAGCAACACCTGGTACACTTACGAGTGTCATAAAAGCATTTGTATACAACAATGTGTTTATGTCCTCAGACTGAACTTAAGGTTGACCGTGAAAAGCTTCCAAGAAAAACAGATTTTGAATGGAAGCTTTTGGAGCGAGGACTGGCTCTTAATCTGAGTTTGTGCAGTGTCTGGTATAGTATAACTTTTTTTCTGCCAATCCAAAGGTCCTGCTGTACTAAACATGACTGATAGTGACTTGAATCTCCAAAAAAAAAAAAAAAAAAAAAAAAAAGTAATCAACCACAAAATTTAAAATGTTACTTTTCCATTGTGTTGATCAATTTGTTATTAAGCACTTAGGCACTAGGTTCTCTTTATCTACACCTTTAATCCTCTGTCATGCACTCTGAAAAGTGATATAGGTTAGGAGTAATTACTGGATGAAAAATAGGGCATTAGCCATGTCTAATGTAAATTAATTAAATAATATTTTAAAATAAAAATCTCAATGCGTCTTAGAATCTCAAACACATTGAAAGAACTGGAAGGGGGTTTAGTACGAAAAATTATTAACATCAGGATTTTTCAACAATACCATTGAGATTATAAAGGGGAAAGTGATTTTTATTTTTTTTTTTAAACTTACGGAAAGGCATCAGGAAAGCAAAAAGCATTTGGCAAAACAAGCAGAGCAGGAATACCAACTAATTTTAAATTTGGAAACTAAACACTGAACACTAATAAGTACATGCTGGGCCTATTTTGAATTGCCATAGATTAAAAATGTGTTGCAGATTAGGTATTTTTCCCTGAAAAAGGTACAAAATTTTAGGTACAAAACCTTTATGATTAATATATGGTGAAAAGAATCCTTAAATTTAAATATCAAATTATCATAATCTGCAGTGGTTTTGAATTACACTGTGGATATTGCTATTGATGAAAAATACAATGCTTACAGTGGCTGCTCACATGGCTGCTCTATTTATTATAGTTAATTCTTCTAATGCTCTTGTTACTAGTAGCAATAGAAGCAGTTTAGACTTCTCATAGACTTCCATTGACTGCTGAATAAAGTTAAAAGGAATCCTTTGTGTAAATTGCTATCAGACTATCTATCAGATGGGCACATTTAGTAAAAAATTCAAATTCTTCACCAGAATGAAAATCACACCCATTCAGCAAGTCTCCTGGAAAGAAACAAGAGAGGCATGTTTCATTCTTTCCAATAAGATCCAACAGGGCAGTAGCAGTCCCTCATCCCAGTCCATGCCAGACAGACTTTCCAGGCAGAGGTCACTGCACTGCCTCACCACCTTTCTTCCCCAACAGGACACAGTAAGCAGAGTGTGTGACCGCTCGGGATTGATTCTGCAGCAATCACACAGCCTCCTCCCAACAGCATCTGGCTTGTGTACTCTGTAAATCATATAAAATTCAGAATTGTTTTACTCTGCCAAGAGTTAAATTCAATTCTGCATTGGATTTACTGAATTTAATTAGTTTTTTAAAGTGTTACAGACCCTTCCTTCTTCAGTCAGGTAGTTTTGCCCTTGAGATATCAGCACTGCTGGTACTTTAGTACCTATTCTGGCCATTTTATGTAAAGAGACTTACATACTTCAACCAGAACTATGTCATAATTAATGTGCTTTATGTTTCAGTATCTGTGAAAGAACAGTGCTTTGTTGGGTAACATCCTGAACCGGATTTTAAATGGATTTAAAGTATGTAATGGTTGAGAAAGGCAAGCATCAGGATCATCAGGAAGTTAAAAAAAAAAGTTATATGTTTAAGTCTATTTAATTTAATTATGAATTGTGAAATCTTCTGGAAAACCTACTGAACAAATGACTATCTTTTAACTAAAGTATGTGGGCATTATAATCTAGAAAATTCCCTACAAATTTTTTTTGGAAGTATTTTATCTGAATGTCTACACGTGGTGTCCAAAAGATATAAAGGACTTTTTTTCCCCCATCACTTTTCTAAATGAACAATGACAACTCAGAGTATCATTTTCAGTTCTTACCACAATATTTGGTACTGATGGCATTTCTGTTGCCTCCAGTCACTGTAAAGGTTTGCTCCTTGAGTTGTGTAAGTAGGTGAACCTCCTCTGAACCAAAGCAGCTACAGATATTTTTATATCAGCTGAGGAGGTTCAGGTCACAAATGATAGAGTCTTTATTCTTCATTCCAGCCTTTGTCTTACTAATATGAGCTACTTCCAACACTGCTTAAAAATTACTGCTATAGTTCCAGGACTCAGCTTTATTCTGCTCTGGATAACAGATAATAGGATACAACACATAAGAGCTTTGACAAAGACTTATCTTGCAATTAACATCACAGAAAGTAGGTCCTCTTATTGGTCACACCATTCCAAACCTTACATTTTTTAAATTATTTAAGTATTTTCATAAATAATGTAGTGAGACTAGAAATTTTGCTGTATAACTGTGCTGGAAACATTGGGTGAAACATGCAAAATTGATTCACAGAGTATAGCAAAGATTTTGCTCATGAATGCTTTTGCTCCTCAGAGAATGAAAAGGAAGGAGAGAAAAACCTGGTTCATTAAGATGTTTTACAACTAAAAGCAGAAACATCTGCTAAAATCACAAGCAACCTAATGGCTAGACACAGCAACAGAAATGAAGAATTAGATGTGCATTTCACTTTGCCTTAAGTTTCACAGACTTATAGGAAGAATTTTGTTTAAAATACTATTGTTAAATGCATGCCTTTTAGAGGTCATGATGGATTACTATAATCATGGCTGAAATGGTACGTAGAATTTTAGATGAAATTTCAGCAGGCACATATGTGATTCCGTACAAGCCCATTTGATCCTATAACTTGAACTTAATGGGTTTTACTCTTCTGCTTTTGTTGCTCCTGGATTACAGCACCACAGCAGTGTGATTACTTAATGACTGTGGAGTCTGTTCAAATGAATCTATTTCGTATAGATTCTTCAATGCCTTAAGGAATTACCTAGGGAAACAGAACCTCATGTGAGCACACTGAGCAGGAAATAGATAGGAGAAAGAAAATTGCACAATAGTTAAAAAGCTTGTTTTCTTTCTAGAGAGTATTTGCTATTTTTGAGTAATTTTAATTACAGTTTTGTAATTTGTAATAGGCTTTTATTCACCAGATCATTGAGCTACAGCTGACTCAGCCTTTGCCTTATTTTAAATTCCCAAACTCAGAAAGCTTTCACACCACATGCACCACCCCCCCACCCCCCCCCCCCCCCCCCCGCAAAAGTAAAGGGGAGGGGGGAATAAAGGAAAAGTTTTTGCTTACATTTAAGACCAATTAGCCTTTTAAGAAATTTCAAAATAGCTAGGTCAAACAGAAATAACAAATCTTTGTACATATTTTTAATATTGTAACCATGCAAAGCAGGTTCCTGCTCTTAGGCTTAGTCTCAGTTAACTCAGTGTCTAGATCACAGAAAATCCCTTGAAAACTCTTATTATTACATATGATGTTTTACTTTCTACCGTCTCTGTAACTTGATCATCTCAGACTCAATTCAAACGACTGACAATTCTACCTTTCAACTCTGTTTCGTACCCTCCAGGGCAAGTGCTGTTCCCTCCCAGCATGATCAGTTGGATGCAAAAGAAGTCATCAATGTGTCACAGAATTAATTATACTCAAACTACTCCTTTTTACAGAAATCTAAAGAAACTGTGACCAAACAAATCAACTCTACAGTTCATCATTTCATCACATCATTGTACTAATATTTGAAAATTCTTCCCCACTCCAGCTTAACTATAACTGAGCTCTTCAGTGTAAAAGTTGAGCTTGTCTGCAGCTGCAGTTAAAATTTCAGCATAACACTGTCTTAATCCCAGTTATGCTTTGTACATGGCCATATGATATATTCCATGCAGTAGTTTAAGGATTATTCCAATTTACGCTGGCATCAATGACCACCTGCAATGAAACGCAGCTGTGGCTCAGCCTACAAAGCAAATATTGTGACTATATATTTTTCTCTAGTCAACTCTCTTTACCTCTCCTGAACTAAGGGAAATTTAGAGGGATTACAGTCTTGGCACCAATTTTACTGTGAGGAAAGTACCCTTTCTTCATGATGAGGCCATTAAAGTAACGTGGTAGTCTGACTGTTCTAGCAATGTGCTCCCAGTACTCTGTGCTGTTCCAGAGGTGTTAATGGAGACAAGATTATGCTTTCAAAGAATTATTTACCTAGGTAGTTCTTTAAGAAGCAAAGAAAAAAAAATTGATAAAGTAATATAAATCTGTTTTTATCATAAGTATGTGACAAGTGTCTCAAACATAAAATAAGAGTAACCAAGGGCAAGTATTTAACATGATATTGAAAGAGCTTTTAAAAAGATCCATGTAAACATGAGACAAAATGCTGAATTTACTGTGAGGTACATAGTCAAAAG
This sequence comes from Microhierax caerulescens, assembly GCA_035590215.1. Taxonomy (NCBI): domain Eukaryota; kingdom Metazoa; phylum Chordata; class Aves; order Falconiformes; family Falconidae; genus Microhierax; species Microhierax caerulescens. The sequence continues at coordinate 5,582,201 of JAVJGJ010000037.1, forward strand.
TGAAAATACATTTTCTATTAAAGATGCAAACTGTGAAAGTTTCACTTTAAACAGTTGTCCCCTGTCAAGAGAAAAACAAACAAGAATGTTAAAAAATATAAATAAATAAGTACTCGAGTGAGCTGAACAGCGAAAACAGGTAGCATTTAAAAAAATACGAAGTAGTTGTCAAATTAGGAGACAGCTGGTGCTGCCATGCACCATAAAGCAGTGATCCCTACTTACACACCCAAGACGTGCAGATCTTTACAGCTCTGCCCTGGGACTGGGGCTCTGCTGTGTCCTCTTGTATTGGGCCCAGGAGTCCACCAGTGCTACTGGGAAGGGCAGGGCAGCTACCACATGATAGAAACTTGCAGTAATATGTGAAGTTCTGTGCACCCATGAATGAAGAACCAAGAAATAAACCAGGTACAGTCCCATATGTTGGCCCTGCATCAAATCTTTGCTGAGGTTCTGTTCTGACCCAGAATGTTTTTTTCCTTACGTTTTGGTAGTATGAACAAACCCAAGTGACTTGAGCCAGCCATACAGGTAACTCCCCCTCCACTTCCAGTTCAGCTGTGACAGCTAGTGTGTGGTGGGAGAGAGAGGAACCATGACTGTGTAGCTTTTCTTTTTCTTGCTGATTTGTTCTTCAGCATGAGTGGGTGAGAAAGAAGTGGTCTGGGAGGTACAGCTCCTTCCTTGCCTATGAACTGTGACAGCAAAAGCTGACACAAAAAATAAGGTATATTCCGCTTGTCCCCATGTGTATGTGTTAGACTGAAAACCAATAGTTTTATTGGGGAGGCTGAGTCACTAAATAAAAAGGGAATAGAACAGGTTGTGAAAACGTTGTCCTCTGAAGAATGTAGGTACTGAATATCTGGGTATTTTATTTTTAAAGAAGAGAGAAGAACAGTGATAGTTATGTAGCTAGCTCAGTAACAGGAATAGGAATAGGCTGTTGCTTAAGTGATCAGCAGCAATAAACTGTGCTGGTCAACTCTAAATTACAAGGTGAAAGTAATCATTGCAGAACACATTATTACTCAGTTTATGCAGCTCTTGAACTGAGAATGGTACTTTGCAGTGAAAAAAACCCAACAGAGAACACAAACAGAAGAGTCAAGTTAAAAAAAAATCCTGTTATCAAGGAGTGTGTGGTTTTCTTAGGTTCTGGGTGAGTTTTTTGATATATCTGTCTTCCAAATGCCATAACTGAAGTCTCAGCTCTCCTTGACTCTTCACTCACTTGTTCTGACACTCTCCATGCTATCCTGACCCCTAACAGCTGCTTTCCTTTGTTACTTTCTGAGGTCCCCCTCAGTGTGGGTGAAAGTTTTCGGAAGACCCTCAAAAAAGTCTTTTTTCTGTGGACTTTGTTTTACAACAAGGTTGACTGCAAAGAAAACATCTCATTCCTGTGCACATTCTGTGCAAAACACTAACCTTGACTAACACTAACATTGACAAGGGCATTTTCAAACACAGAAGAATTGCATTCACCTTTTTTTTTTTTTTTTTTTTTTGTGTATTATGTATAAATAAGGTTGTTTTACAGCAGCCAGAAAGGGGGGATATTTTCAGGAGTACCTTTGTTATTATTTTATTTCTTAAACAAATTAATTACTTGTAATAAGTATAAAATAATGCTTACCTTTCATTCATTTTATTTTGTTTAAATAGAATCATACATTTATAGTATCACAGATTTTTAGAATGGTTGGGGTTGAAAGAGATCTTCAAAGATGATGGGCAGGGACACTTTTCACTAGATCAGGTTGCTTGAAGTGCAGTCCAACCTGACCTTCAACACTTCCTATGATCCACAACTTCTCTGGGCAACCTGTTCCAGTGTCTCACCACTCTCAATGTAAAAAAATTTCCTCTTTATGTCCTCTGTCTTTCCTGTTTTAGTTTAAAACTGTTGTATTTTGCCCTGTCACTACAGGCATTGGTATATCTTTCTGATGAGCCCCCTTTATATATTGAAAGTCCACAGTAGTGTGTTCCTGAAGCCTTCTCTTCTCCGGGCTGAACAACTGCCACTGTCTAAACCTTTCTTGTGCTGGGGACCTCAGAGTTGGATGCAGTACTCCAGGTGGGTTCTCACCAGGGTGGAGTAGAGTAGGAGAATTACCTTCCTCAGCCTGCTGGCCATGGTTTTTTATGGGCTCTGGGTTGCAAATGCACATTGCCTGCTCATACCAAACTTCTTGTCCAACAGTATCGCCAGGTCTTTCTCTGCAGAGCTGCTCTCAATGCATTCATCCCCCTTCAGTGATACTGAGGATTGCCTTGACTCAGGTGCAGGATGTTGTATGTGGCTTTGCTGAACTTCATGATGCTCACACAGGCCCAACCCTCAAGCCTATAAAGCCCCTCTGGATGGCAACTGTTCCCACTAATGTATCAACTGCACCTCTCAGTGTGGTGTCATCCACAAATTTGCTGAGGGTGCACTCAGTCATGCTATCTATGTGATTAAAGAAGATATTAAATAATACTGGTCCCAGCATGGACCCTTGAAGGACACCACATGTTATTGGTTTCCATTTGGACATTTCTCCAATCTTTTTTGCAGTGTTACGAGACATAGATTCCTGCTCCATTGATACACAGTTTTTGCAGATAACCATTCTGATTCTCCAAAGTAACATAATGTTGACCTTCTAAAGTTATTGTTATGTACCAATGTTAATTTTCCAGTTTGGGAATCATCATTCAATGTCAAGATATGTTAGTCTACACCACAAACCCCCTACCTTTTGCCTACTAAAAGTAGAAGGTGAGGGAGTGTATGTAGCTTAGGTTTGTAAAAGGTTTGGGAAAAGCTTCTGTGTCACTACCACATCAAAACTGATGAAAACATATTTCAGTTGGAATATAATTTGTTTCCTTAGACTGCTGAAAAGTTAACAGTGAACAACAGTTTACTTCGTAATGCCAAATGAAGACAGGAAGGCCCAGAAGGTGAAGGTAATTGCAGAATTTTAAGTTGGATTCAGCTACAGTGTGTACTTCTGAAAAAAATAAAAAGGAAAGACAAGTGGTTTTGTCTTGGACAAATATAATGATGTATTTGAGTTAAGAACCACTGTATTGCAAAGTCCACCGTCCTCACAATTCCCATCAGGCTTCTATCTGATATAGCAAACATATTTGTTCCTAATTTTTATTGAAGAGGTCTGTGTGGGATTGCTATGAGTCACCAACTTTATCATAGTCCTATACCTAAAGCTGATAAGGATTCATCTGTTTCGGAATGAGTTTGGCAATAGCATAATACTACTTCTGAGTCTCAGGAATGTTGGTTTACCTGAAAATGATAGTCAAAACCTTTGCTCCATGAACATACAAGTGTCATTGTGCTTCTTTGAGAAAATAACGAGTCTGGTAATTTTTCAATTTTTTAAGAGGATGTTCAGGGAACGTGCAAGGTCATCAATGGTAAAAATCACTGAATCGGGCTGGTTTGGGCATTTGGAAGTTTTAAATCCTACACCAAAGCATTCCTGGCCACTGTGAAGAAAACTTATTTTCAGACATGAATTTTTGATCAGAAAACTTAATATGGGTAGCTGACAGATTGGCAAGCCGAATCTCAAAAAAAAAAGGCTTTTTTAAATGTAATGGGAATTCAGTTTCCTGTCAAGTCAGAGAAATAACTCACAGTGCATTAAAGCTAAACCTGTGCATGTCCCTGCAGGATTTGGGCCTAATGTTATGAGAGAAGGATGAGATAGTAAAATATTAAGGAGCTCTGCTTCCTCCTCTGACATGCTGTAAAGTTTCTGTTTTGCTCAAAAAACAGGGAAGTGCCTGGAGAATGTGATTCTGTGTTTTATTAATGTACAAGCTGAGCTCACAGCAATTTAGGAGAAGGTGGAAAATAGCATAATTCTCAACATTTTGACAGGACTTGTTTAGCTCATTTCTTCACATTTTGAAAAGGAAAATCATGCTTTCATTTTGAAATTGCCTTTGCCGCAGTTTCCATGACTGACATCTACTTCCAGTGTTCCTGTATATGTTTAGCAGTACTGTAACAGAACTATTTCTGCGTGGTTTGATTTCCCTGAATATCCAGGTCCTAAAAGCTATCTAGCTGAGGTCCCAGCTATATCCCAGGTCTGCATACAGCTGAACTAGCAATTATTCATGCTTTACTTTTTTTTTTTAATTCTATAATTTACTGTTACAGTTTAACTGCCCTAATTTTAGCATCTGAAATATGCTTCCAATATACAGGAATGTAAATAATGTAGTTATAAAAGACTATGGTAATGAGTCAAATTGCTTCACAGTATTGTGACTTTTTATTTTATTGGTCTATTCTTCTGTTAACATTAATAAGAGTTCCCTCCATACAGTGTAGGTGTATTTATAATTATAAGCAAGACCACTTGTACCACAAAATATTATTCTGCCATGAAAGGAAAATAATTTTCAGGACACTCAGTTAATGTTACTGCACTGAAGGAGACAATCCTTCATATTATATTTAACTCGTCACAGTATCTTTTAAAAGCACTTGCAAATTCCAGGAGCTAGTTCTTTGCTTAGAGCCAGTTCATGCTCTTGAGTCTCATATTCAGATTTCTTCATGGCGGAAGGACTGGTTAACATAATCTGCACAAATGATTAAAAGAGTAATGATTTCAGGTGATCAGAAGCTGGGATTTCTGATCCATGGGAAACTTTAACCCATCAATGTCTTCGATCTGACACTTTCTTCTATTCTTCTGATGACCACGAAGCTAAGACATCAATTAACTACCTCTAAGTTTGCTTTACCTTGACAAATTTTATTATCTTTGCATATGACACATTGGTACTTTTGCACAAATAAGGAGAAGCAAAGTATGTAAAAGACAGGGGGGGAAAAGACAAAGATTTTAGAAAAGAAAATAGTGGAATGTAGTGAGTCAGAGAAGAAAAAATTGAAAACTGAACAAAAAATTGTGTCTCAGAAACACTACAGAAACATATAGTCCATTAGTCGTACAGCTACTATCGCCAGTTAAATTTTGTTGGTTTTGACTGAGATGTCAATGTTGATAAAGGACAAAGAACACAGACATGCAGGAATCACAGAATCTATGTTTGACCAGCACCTGTAGAATGGCAAATATATTATAAATTCCTATAGTTACTTTTGCCATCTCTGTATATCTCCATGTCCTTGCAGTCTCTGCTTCACAGATGTGAGCCCCAGAAGCTGAGTGACTCCCTGAGGTCAGACCTGCAATCTTCCAGGTCACACTGAACGCAGGCCACCTGGGCCCAGGGGTAAGTGCACTACAGAGATTACATCCTCAGTGGTTGCAAATGGCCACAGCTCAACTGACTTTAAGCTGTGACTTTGCCCTTACATGTTTTGATTTCTGCTTACATTTAAGAAACTGCTTTGATCTGATTTTAGGAGGGCACAACATATTAAGGAAATAACTGGTTTGGTATAACAGACTGTCAGTCCCTGGGACATTCTTCTAAACAGGACAGAGAGGGGAAGTCTGATTGTTGCTGAAAGCCAAGATCATAAACCAAAATGTTGTGAAAACTGGTTGAAATAAGCACTAGTCCATGGCCACTGTAGTATTAGGTGCAGAGAATATAGAGTTCATCTAGCAAGCTAATATGGCAACAATGTAAAAAGAAATACTGAAGATAAAATATAGTAATTTTTTCAATAAGCAGGAGGTAGAAGTAGTGCTGTAACAGTTGCGTAAGAACTTAAATAACTCAACCTGGTATACTTTGTATTTATAAGAATAATGATTTTCTTCCAATGAAATTACAGAAAATTATGTGGGTAAAATAACTTTTATGCTTACTGCCATAAAAATAATTCTTAAAATGCTAGGTCGTTTCACCTTAACATTATTGCAACTATTAGTTAGAAATGTATCTCAATAAATGCATTGGAAACCTCTTAAGGAATAGCCTGATGCTGCTTAAAGACTCACAAGCCTCTCTCCACAGGATGTCAGGTACCCTCCTGTTAGTAAAGAAAACAGACTATTTTGAACCATCCGTCTTAATTTCAAAGGTAACAAAAACAGATCTTTCTTGTAAGACAATAGTTGTCGGATTTGTCAAATGTGTTAAAATATAAATGAGGAACTGTTAACCAAGCCTACAGTACTTCTTTTTATTCTGTAGCATACACCTGAAATCTGTCAGTTCTAATATCTCTGTCAGTAATTATGAAGGCCCTCAAGGCTATTTGTTAGATACTACATGATACATTTTACACAATAGCAGCTTCTAAGGATATTCATATTTTGCTTCAGAAAGGTAATAATTAGTTTTGCGTAGCCTCATAACAGATCCTGTACAGGAGTCCCACATTTACGCAAGGAGATAAAGAATGAAAGCTAAAAAGAGTTTCTTCTTTACACTGCCACGCTTGAAGAAAATAGCTAGATTGAATGCTGAGGTCTCTTCTGAGTCTGCTTAATGTTTAGAATTTCATTAAAATTTTATTGAACACTTCCTTACACTTTAAATTACATCTAGGAAATTTATAGTGCATTAGGTTATTTTATGCATGGCCTATATTGCGCATAAGGGGCAATACTGTCCAGTTTTAGTGTTAATATAGAAGGAAAATGCAGTCTTCTTTATTACACATCCTCGGCAAAGGCAAAGTAAAAAGCCTGTTCACATTGCAGTCAAGAGTGGCAACACTACAGATGTAGACACATCCGAGCTACGTCTAAGCTTGAGAATCTTCATTCTGGGCAAGCTCTATTATTAAAATCTTCATTCTTTCAGTTTGATTTCCGTTAACCATTTTGAAGCTGTATGGTGGACACCAGTAAGGGCAACCAAGAAAGAATGAGTGGGATTTGCTGAAGCTGAATTACAGAGACTGCTTCGGATCAGTGTATTGCCTCTCTGCAAGGAACCCAAAATCACAGTGTAATGATTAATTCATCCATTTTCACTACCTCTCTTTCCTCTCTAGGCTGAGAGCTACTCTTGGACAGCAATATACATAAAAATAGTGGTGTTTCTGGTGTCATTATTTGGTTTCTGGTGGTGACATGGATTTAAGGCTTTGCTTATTATGGGAGTTCTTTAGGTTCTGGACCAAACCCATGAATTCATGAGACTTCTGGGTTTTGTTCTTTTTTGGAATCATATCTGTTGTGCTAAACGGTTTTGCTAAATACAGTACATTTTCATCCTTATCAGTCTGTCAATGAACTTGTGGGTGGTATTTTCTGTACCCATTCCCTACCTACCTTCCTTCCACTGTTCTCTTTCAGCCAATTTAATTAATTCCAAATTTTGTTTAAATATTGAACTCATGGCTACTCAATCAGTGGTCATGGACTGATCTTCAAATTCAGACAGTTTATATTTCCCAGTTCTAAGAAATGCTGCTGAAACCAAGGACTATGATGAAGCATGCTGCTTCATTTAACATAACTTAATGTTGAGGTCGAGTCCTTATTGCACTGAAGTGAAACAAAACACACATTCTCATATGGGTAGGAGGCAGTGGAGTGAAGCAAATCTTAACTCTTTTGAGTAGTAAAAGTAATTTCCCAAACTCTATCTTTGTATCATTAAACTAAAAGAAAGCAAATTTTACTTTGATACACTAATCTAAAAAGGTTAAAAAAGTAGTCATGTACACGGTTCCAGTTTTCAAATGCAGATGCTTTGGTGACTTCAAAGATCCTGAAGTACTGTCAGAAATCAAATGAAAGAAAGATAACAGTTAGCTTGAAGAATATGCTTCGATTCAGTTTGTAACACCAAAAAATATGTGGTTATCTTAGATCACAGCCCTATGTACTTTAGGTTTTCTCTTGTAAGAGTATCCTTAACTCATAGCTATATTATGGGAAAATACATTAATAATTCTACTACAATGGCTATACTATTGAAGTTGCTAAAGATATGTCTGGAAATAAATGGAAATAAGGATGGAATTTTGGATGGTATAATACAGCTACTGTGTGATATCTACCCATATGAACACTTTTATGTTGCAGTAAATGCAGAGTAGTGTTTTTCCTCTGTAAATATATATAAATTACAAATTCAAAATAAGGATTTAAGATCAGTTATTTAACTGTGAAATAGCTTTGTTTACCTATGTCATGTTAGGTAGTTTCCTGGCCATGTCTTGAAAACTATTTTGTCTATAATTTCTTTAGCAGGGGTAATATCCTCCATGCTCAAGGTGTCATACAAATCTCTTAGTTACACAAAACAAAGATATAGAAGAGAGAGTTGCACAGATTGTAAAAGCTGTATTTGGGAGGAAATTTTGTACCTCTTAAATGAAAATATTGCAGTTACCAGAGAAAATATTCAGTCCCTACAAAGTACTCTGAAGCTAGAAAGAAGGTTCAGCTATGGGATGCAGATGGTAGAATTAAATGACCCCTTGGAAATAACCACACTTTTTCTACAAACCAAAACATAAGCACCATTTAAATAAACTTAACCTAATCAGAAGCATATTATATAAGTCTGAATATAAAATTTTAATTTTCTAGAATATGCACTGAAGGTAATAGCAGGAGTTTGCTGCTGCTGCTGTTTGCAGTTTTATAAATCCACAGTAACATGTTACATTAATTTTTATTTAAGGAGCAGGAGATCATTAGAGAAAGCATTTCAATTTCATTTATGATCCTCCATCAAATTGCATTACTCTTTTGCAAAGTCACCTTTCTATACGTGTATGGAAGGTGTAATTGTGCAAGTTAGTTCACTGGCAGTGTAGGGGGGGAAAGAAAAAGAAAGGGAGGGAGGGAGAGAGAGAGCAGGAGTAAGAGATATATAAGCATAAAGGGAGAAGGAAGAGAAAGAGAGAGAATGAATTTCGTTTACTAAACAGATTAAAAAGTACTCATCAACAAATTAATAAAACCAAATGTAATTAATAGCTTCAGACCTGATATGTGATTACTTAGTCCTACAAAATCTCATATGAAGTTGCACAAGAGATATTGCTAGAACTTCTTTATCAGTATACAGTAAATTCTTCTTGATGAACCAACGTCTGCTTTAAAAGAATACAGCTTAATACCTATGTGTTTATTAATATCTTCATATATGTTTAAGGTAGTGTATTACCATAGAATCATAGAATGGTTTGGCTTGGAAGGGACCTTAAAGATCATCTAATTCCAAAGGGAGAGGGACACCTTCCACTAGCAGAGATTGTTCAAAGCCCCGTCTAACCCAACTTTGAACGCTTCCAGGGATGGGGCATCCACAACTGCTCTGGGCAACTTGTTCCAGGGTCTCACCACCTGCATAGTAAAGAATTTCATCCCAATATCTAATTTAGACCTACCTTCTTTCAGTTTAAAACCACAGCCCCTTGTCCTATCACCACATGCCATATATACATGCTAATACTGCGGTCTTAAAAATAGCATGAAAAAAACAGCTTAAAACCTTTGACATTTGTGCAGTATATGTTCACAGGAAAAACATCAAATGTCAGGTAAAGATTTTATCAATGATAGGTGAAACATTCTTGAATACTATATTACAAGAAAAAAAGTATCATAAAAGGAAAAATATGTTACTTTTATGTTAATCTGAAAATCCTGTATTACTATTGGCTTCATTTTCCAATGTAATCACTGCTGTTGTCTTTCTATTTTCCTGTATCTTGGCTACAAAGTAGAAATACACTTTGTTTACATATAGGTGCTTGTACAAGATCTACTGTAGTTAACACACCATGATGCTTTCCAATATTAGCCTGAATTTATAACATTCAAGCCTTTCCACAATGTACACCTGAACTGAAATATCTATGACTTGACAGTTGATGATGAAGGCTTTCTGAAAACATAGCAAAATTTAACTCCTTTATAAAGTCACTCTTCAGAGCTGTTTAATATGGATCTAAGAGTGTAAACACTTTTAACATTTGTAACTATGATATTAAATGTTCTGAATTCAGAAATTCTAAGGATACTACAATACCCACCATATGCATCAACCCGTTTGTTGAAAAAAAAATAATTAACTGAGATAAGGGGCCTGCAGAAGAGTAATGTTTTCCTCATCTCATGATTTAACATATGCCATATGTTAAACATATAACAACATTTATAACATAAACCTCATTATTTAACAATGCCAACATTTTTCATCAAATGAGCTTTTAAGTCATTTCAAAGCATCCTAGTTCCCGAATCCAGGAGAATCTCAAATTGTGTCCTGTTTCTATAGAGACAACATCCAGCTTTACATCGTCCTCCCATAACCTCAGAAATGATACCCGGCGTGTGTGCCAGGGAGCACACAGCCTGCTGCAGTCAGCATCCTGATCTGAATGACAGGATGTCCACGGTGACCAGGGTGGACCATGGCATGTACCTGTCCCATGATTTAGATGCAATCTTAACGTATCAGAATGCATAAACTTGTTCTAAATTAGTATTTAAGTAATTTGTATTAGGAAATTATTTTTAAAAATAACAACTAAAAAAAACCAAGAATGCTAGAGATAAAGCTATACACTGACATGCAGAAACAACTGATGTTAATTTGGTATGTGGAATATTACCTGCACCATGCAATCTTGTCTTTTCATAAAATTATTGTGATTAGTGTCTCAAACAAAAAAATATCTTGGGGGGGGGGGGGGGGGGGGGGGG
>JAVJGJ010000037.1:5603550-5631660 GCA_035590215.1 Microhierax caerulescens
TCCAAGTACAGGGAGATGATCAGTTCCCTTGTCCTGCTGGCCCCACTGTTTTGGGTACAAACCAGGGTGCTATAATTGGCCTTTTTGTCCACCTGGGCACACTGCTGGCTCCTATTCAGCTGACTGGTGACCAGCACCACCAGTTCTTCTTCCACTCGGCAGTTTTCCAACAAGTTAGTTGGGTATTAGGCTAGACAGGCTAGCCAAAAAAAGGAAATGTGGTACACTTACATTTTCACCTGTCCCTTAGGCCTACTCTTGTAAAGGCTTTGCCAATATGAGTGCGGAGTAGTTCAAATTCTCTATAACATGTTTACCATGTGGAGTCTTGCCTGCTAGTAACTTGAATTAGACTGTCAGGGCAGCAACTTTCTGCTTACAGCAAAGAGGTTCATGAAATTATAGATCTCCATCAAGTTTGACTGATTTGAATTACTGACCTAGAAAGGAAAACATTCATATTCCTTTACTGATTCCCAAAGCCATTCCATTTTTTTTTATTAGAATTTTAATTAAAAGTGATGGCAAAAAGATTTCACGATTTGGTTCACAGCACTCCATTATGTACATTTTTACTTTCTTTAAGCATGACTGGTTTTTAGACTTGCAGTGTAGCAAAAGTTACCTCAATTTGTAAGGACAGACACCACATGAAAGACGTATGAATATGTACTATTAGCTGCAACAAAGGATATGCCAGCAGAAAGAAGGAGACCTAGAATAGGAACATATAGCAGAAGACAAAAGAAATTATTGGTCCAGAAAATTTAGAATGCAAGTAATATATGAACTTCCCAAAAGCCTACTGAAGTCAACTGATGCCTACTTTTTCACATCACATTCCTCAGTGATTACAGTGAAGTTAATTAACTCTTCATAATTTTACTTAACTTTGTAATGGTAAATTTCTTGCTTTCGTCCTTCTTATTCCTGCAAACTACTAAAATATCAGTTAAGTTTTCGGAAAATAGGTGAAAATTTTGGCACAGATCCTTCCTTGGAATTTTGTTTTTCAATTTATATTTTAGGATTTTAAAGTAAATATCAATGCAAGGTTTAAAAAAAGGATTGTATAGTTGAGAATGCTTAAATTGGGCAAGTTCTTGATGAATGGGTTTTAAAATGGGCAAAGATGCATCCTGAAATTGAATCATTAAGAGTTGAGAAAAATGAAGAACAAAAGATTATTATTAAGAAAAACAAAATAGAAGTGGTCTTAATAACACACAACTATATTACTTAATTAGAATTAAGCAAATTATCAGTTTGGGTTTTTTTTTGTAATTCAAATTTTAGTAGTAGGTTAAAAATTAAGAAAAAAATCCTTGGTTTAGTAATTACAATTATATGGCCAATCTGCCAGTCGGAATAGTTTTTCTAGTTCATCAAAGGTGTTACAAGTCACCTTACTAAGCATCTTGTATCTAGGAATTTGTTATCTCCAAGCACATCCAGACCCCATCACCACTGTTGTGTTTTGTGAGGATAATTACTTACTTGTAAGAAAATATTTCAATTTTATCCAGCTTCCCTTTTTCTTCTCCCACTGTATTAAAAACGTCCTTTGTCTGATTACGTCCAGATAAAATAAATAAAATATGTACATATTTTATCAATAAATGCATAAAATATGACCCACCCATTGTAATGCATATATGTTATATAAAACACTCCCTTTGTACTGTATTACTACCCATATATATATATTCCAAATACAGATCCAGATGTGTTGCCCTTCAACACTCTAGATATTCTCCCAGTCATGTTTGGAATTCTTCTACCACACCATTTTCTATTGTTGCTGAATGCACTTGCGTGGTGGAAGATGCTGTGTTTGTGGGAGTTCTTAACATCTATTTTTTGCCATTGAAACTTTGCAAGGAAAGGATTTCTGTGTTCTAGGAAATTCCACTGGCAGAAAACATTTCCATGTTTAACCAGACATTTCTTTTAGCAGATTTTTTTTTTCATCTTACAATGTACCAAGTCCTAATGGTTTGTTTCCTTATTTTGTCATATCTTATCATTTCAAAATAAAACCAAACTGATTTTGAAATGAAGTCTTGAAATTCCTCATTTTTAAAACTTCAGGTCAAAACACTCAGAGACTTATAAAGAAATTTAAACTGAACAATACGACCAACCCTAAGCCACAAGTATGGCTTTCTAAAAGATGACTAAACTGTCTTGTTCTGTACTCAGAGAAAAAAGGGGGCATCTCCAGACATCATTCTCTGAAGTGGGATCAATGAATTACGTCAGGATGGGTTGAATCACGCTTCATTGATTATAGACAGGGCCATGATACTTGCTTGGACAGTTGCTGAACTTGCAGATGAATAAAAATGAAGGTCTCACACCTGCCTTTTTCTGCCAAATACAGGTACGATACAACCTCACTCTAGTTATCAGTAAACTGATTTGATTGTATGCCCCCAAATTAATCATTTCCCCAAATGGTCCAACCCAGTTAATTGAAAGTGCGATGGGTAATATCTCATTCTCAGTTTGTATGTTGTAATATTTGTGTACATCATCTTCATACCCCTTTGAAAAGATATCTGTTCTGCATGGAGCACTCCTGCAGAAGGGAATGATTGCTTCTTCTCTGGGAGCAGCCAAGCATGAGTCACAGCAAAGACATCCACATCAGTAGCTCTGGGAAAGGGCATCAGGGAACAAACCGTCTCAGGGCACCTGTCACTTCATATCTTGTCTATCAGTGGTACTATTGACTCCCATCTCTGAGGCAGGCCACAAAGATGACAGAAAGAGAAACTCTGCAGAGCCAAAAGGGACCTGGTAGAGTTTGCTCCAACTCAAAGCCACTGACCTGTTAAAAAAAACACAACAAACTCAGAAGGAGGAATCTGCCTGGAAGGCTGTAGTGGGAGAATTTTTCACAAATTCTTGTAATTTCTGTTTCATCTGACCAATCACTTGCAGCTTGCTTTGTTTGAAATTTCTGAAAAGGTTTTTCATTTACATGTTTTAAAACCTTAAGCTTTTGGAGAACTGTCTGCATGGCAAAGGTCTGGGCAAACCCAAAGTTTTGACTGATTTGGGATCCCATCACAATATACTTTCACACAATAACTTCATCACATTTCCTTCAAGAACTAAAGCTCTGCCTAGACTGATGATCATCTATTAGAAGTCCTAATGTTTTCATGAATGAGAACAAAAAATAAACAACTCCGCAATATAGTTCAGGGGCAATATTTGCTGACTTTGTTTTTTTTAATTGTCATTTTAGGAAAAGGAAAAAGAAAGCTGGGAAAAAGACTTAGATAGAAGTTAACATTTATTCATTATAGTGGAGGGGATACTTGAACGGTTTCTTGATTTGATCATAAACTTAGCAAAAGTGACTTGAAGAGAGAAATGAAGAAATCACATTTATGTCTGATTAGATTTTACAATGAACTCAATTATTGGAAAGACATAGGAGGAATCCAGGAAAGAAGTAAAGATTAAAAATGTCAAAGGAGGACAAATAGCATCAATATCATGCTCAGTAAATGAGTTCAGGATGACTTCACCTGCAATATTCTGTAATGACATCAGAGGGGCAAGGCTGCTCTAAGTAAGGCTAGACAACAGATGTTGTCATAGTTAACATGGGCAATAATAAAAGTTTGCACAAATGTTATGACTGTGTGCACAGCTGGTCTAACAAGGGTTAAACTAGTGAAAGTATCCCCCTAGAAGCATCATGAGTTTAAGCTTGACATCAGTGAAGGAATTTGGAGAACAACGATGTTTCTGCCTAAAACAGAAAATGAATTAGTGAAACATTTAGAAAGATAAGATGAAGAGATTAATTTTGGCCATGAATTGTTTAAATAACAATTTATTTAAAGATAAATTTATTTATTTAAATAGTTGTTTAAATAACAACTGGACCCAACTATTTGTGAAAAGCAGGCCAAGATCCTTGACTGGGTGAAGGAGGAGATCTTCAACAGAAAAACAGATTTTCAAGTAATTTAGATATGTTTCTGATACTGTTTGAAAGCCACACTTGGCAAATGGTGAATGGCACTTTTGCTGTAGCCTGAAGGCCAAAATAACAGAGAAGAGGTCATAAACCATATTTAAAAAAATAAATAAATTCATTTCAAGGTGTTAAGTAAAAAAGCCAACGCTATCAATAAAGGTAAAAATACAACTTCTGGAACATTTATTGACACCCAGTTTGAATTATATTTAAGAGTTTCACTAATTAGCTTCAGCCACCTGCCCCTGGAATGTCCAGATATAGCCTGCTATACATTTGATATTATGTTTTAAATTTATACAAGACTACAGGTCTAAAAGGTCTGCATCTATTCTGTAAAAGAAATCATTTTCCTTTTTATTTTATTTTTCCCCTTCTCCCTCCCACTTCCACAGTTTACTGGGAGGCAGTTTATCTGTTGAAATATATTGAAAGTTTATATCTAAAATAAATATTCATAATGCAAGATTTTAATAAACTGTGACAGATATTTTTATGCTGCCACTAACAAAACAAGTGAATTTAATTAAAAAAGAAGATGAAAGAGTGTGAATTGACATAAGCTTGTTTCATCAGAGTGCCATAATAGATTCAAGAGCCACCAGAGATCAAGAAAAGGGGAGATGAGAACAGAAAGGAATTTTGCTGCAGGGGATCTCACTTGCTAGAACTGTAGCACATAGAGAGAAAACAAAAAATAATAATAAGAAAAGATTCAGGAGCTTCTGTTGTAGATAAACTGTATAGATAAATTAGATATTTTTTAAATTTATTTTTTAAAGGAACACTGGCCTCCCTAAATTCGCAACCATCTCCAGTTTCTTATATTTTATGTTTGCTTTTAACTCCACATCATAAAACCAGAGTCCTCATACAGTTCATGGCTTTTCTTTCCTTCTCTTTTCCTTCTTTCTCACATAGAAAAAGGAGCCGAGCATCTGGCTTTGCAGCTTGGAGTTGAGCCCTTGGCTCTCAGTGAATTAACATATGATCAAACCCATTTGCACCTGTGCAAACTGGTAGTCTCTAGCCGACTTTATTTTTTTTTTTTCCCAGTTGATTCTGATAGATTTAGCTGAACTTTGAAAAGTCAAGTTGAAAACTAAAGCAAAAACAAGCAGTGCAAATACTGGCTCATAGTATGTTTATTGAATGCATAAGGGAACATTGCGTGTTATAATACTGTCATGTTTTCACAACCAAAAGATGTGAACATTGAGGGTACTAACTTTCTTAAACACTGAAGAAATAACTTTTGTAAGAAATAGTTAGACTCACAAAGCCTTTTACATCCTGAACTTGACTTCATGTATTTTCCTATGACCAGCGATGAACACCACACCTTTCCCATGTTGGGAAACCTTCACAAATCTATAAAAATATGACTCCATGACCAAAACAAAACCAAAATTTTCTTTAATTCCAAATAAATGCCTTACAAAGACACTGATATTTTTGCTAGAAATTAAAGAGCAGCAGGTGAGTTGCCTATCCCAAGGCAAAGTTAAGAATCATTAACATTGACAAAACAAAAGGGTTACTGTTATTGTAATTATACATCAGGAAGATTATGGCTGTTAGGAACTGCATTCAGTTCTTTGTTTTTGGTGTTTCTCAAAAGGATTGTCTTATATAAAAGATCCACTTCTCTTGCTTTGATTTTTCAACAATGTTTATCTTTGTACTCAGACTCTACTGTCTGTTCTTCACATAATACTTTAGTATCTATGCATTCACATCTAAGGCCATTCTGTATAAACCTTATTTACTTGCAGGATAGGTATCTCATGGCATAATGAGAATGGGCTCAATCCAAAAATCAACATAATGTAAAGCAAAGCTTTCTACCATTTCTCTAAATCAGAAGTCGTCAGCCTTAGGTGTAAGACTGAAAGAATGTATTTACTATAGCAAGTAGATGTCATTCTTTTTTCTTTTATTTTAACCACAGAAATTCTCAATCCATTTACAGTGATTTATGCTGTACAAACAAGCATTCTGAGCACTGTTTATGCTACATCTATTTCTTCAGAAATGGCCATCTACCAAAATGTTTGGTCAGGATAAATAATTTAAGGAGTTTCCAGAAATCTTAAATATGTGTTTGTTTCCTATCTTTCAGCTGCCAAAACAGCTTCCTGGCCAACCTAGTAGCCATTTGTGAAATAAAGAACCTTACAGAATGAAAACCAGTCATTTCAACTAGTTGCGAACTATAAACTCCATGCAACTAACCGCTTCCTCAAACAAACACAGCACCTGTCCTCAGATCTTTTCAGACTGATTACAGTTTAGCTGCTTGTCTCCTCTAAGATCTAAGCAATATTTTTTTCAACTGTGAGTGACACAGTCTCAACTGCATTGCTTGAAATTATGCATGGGATTAAAGGGGAATCAAATTAATCTGAAAAGTCAGAGTAAAGCCAAATGATGCTTAAGATCTGCATCTGCACTTAAGTAAGCTAGCCAAGTCCAAGGTGTGACCTCAGACACAATCCTCCATAAAGACCATCTCAGACATTCCTGTTGTGGACAGCATCATTTTGGGTAGCATTCAACAAGGCTACTAATACAAACTAGCCTTTTACACAGGTGATATCATGGCTCTTTTAGGAAGTTTCCCAAGACATCTTCTCTGATACAGTAAGTTGTCTGATGGCTCTTGAAGGACAATTGCAATGTATACGTAGTCTGCCATACTGAGCAAAGCTTCATAGCAGAGTCACACCACAAAAAATGTTGCTCTGAATATGGCTTAAAATCAGTTCTCAGCCTGTGCTCTGTGGTAGGCTAGATGGTAGATAACAGAATATGGATCACATTGGCTGAAAAGTCAAAATCAGATCCCCATATATCCACTTTGAGGCATGACAGTAAGTAGTCAACAGTAGTAATAGGACATGAGTTTTCAAATGTTAGCCTCATATTTCTCTGGTTATAAATGAAAACCACTTTGATCATAGCTGACTTTTTTTTCTAGAACATTAAGTGGTCAATTAAAATTTTCAAAAAGTTTAAGTAATTGTAATTTAAACAAGGTTGAGAAACAGCCTCTCTTTTCACTTCATATTGTTTGATCTTGATGACCTTCAGCCAGGCTGAAGCCTGCTTAGTTAGTTGCAAACACAGATTTACACACTGAATCCAGGACCTCTGAGTTTAAAATAGGTTGGCATGCTTTAGGAAGGTAAAGCTAGGAAGGTATTATGAACTTCAGTAAAAAAATCCCAAGACCCAGGGAGAGTCCTTGAGGAAAAAAAAAAACATAGAAAACAAATTTATTTGGAAGTTAGAGAATTAAGTTTGATGACGCTTAGGAGTAGGGATGCAAATTTCAGGCTGACATATGTAACTCAGATCCATAATATAAGTATTAACAGAGATTAAACCACATAATATGGATGAATTAACAGAGGTTAAATTAGAACTAAATTGAAAGCAATTATATGTCTAGTTTTGCAGATTCTTTTTGACAGACTGAACTTCATCAAAGCAAACAGAGCAAGAGCAAAACCAGAAGTAAGGAAAAAAAAATTTTTTTTTTGAAAGAGAGGATGAGTGTGAGTCATAATAGTCTGGTTTTAGACAAGCCCATATAATTGGAGAAAACACAGAAAACTATATCAAGCTCAAGGCCTTTAGGCTTTTCCCCCTTGATTTTATTAACTGTGTAATTTATTAACAGTCAAAGACATTGTATTTCCCTGGGTTTTTTTCCTATTATAACTTTAGACCTATTTACAGATATAATAGTAGAAGTGGCCTGCAGAATTCATATCAGTTTTTGTCCATTAACATTAATGAAAAGGGATTTTTGTTCAAACAAAAAGTTGTGATGTGTCAACTCCTTAGAGAAATGCCTGAGTTTGCATATGAATATTGATAAGAATTCTGAGCTTCAAAAGTTCTTTCTTAGTAAAGCTGCAGTCATTCAATCAGAGAGCAGTTGAGACCATGTGGAATGGTGGGGGTCTGTCACAGCTTGTGAATAATGAACTTCAGATAGTTGAAGACTTCTTCAAAGTGAACACATCAAACAAATTCTAGCCTACCATATGTTTGTATCTAGTCTTCAGTTTAACAACTGCCAAATAATAACAATCTGAAGCTGCTTACATAAAATTTGCAAGAATAAAAGGGCTAAATAGTTTGCCAATTTCAGCTATGAAGAAAGATCTGATGGACAAAAAGCTAGTCCTTTTATACTAAAGATTTCACTGACACACTGAATAGTTCAGAGATTTGGGGTGGGTGGGTCTGGTAAGAAAATTACTGAAGTTATTTCCTTTGAGACTACTAGTACTTTTAGAAAGTAATAATAAAATAAAATATTTTTTTACAAACCCCAGCCCTAATTACCCTAATAAATCAGTTACTTTTCTGTCTCAGGATATTAATTTAACATAAACAGATTCTGTGTTTGCCAAACAAAGGGTGCTCGCTTAGAATGATTTCGTAGCACAATGCACTGCAGTGCAATAGTTCTGTAATATTGCATGTCCTTCATGCTTTTAGTTGCCTTACCATAATGTTTCTATGTCTTTACGTCTCATAGCCTTGTAAAACTTTCAGTTCCTCTCCAGTAGCTTACTGCACAGTTGCCCCAGATGGACAAGTTACAGCATATGCTGTGGCTGTGCGAAGGCTGCGTGCACTCCTGCTAGCCAGCCAGCATGTGCGTGCTGATAGTCTTAACAGCTGGCCACACAAAACTGGTAATTGCTGATCTCATAAAACTTGCTGGATTTTAATTATCTTTATGACATTTAGTCCTTTGTGAATTTCACTAAAATTGATAAGTACACTGAAAACTTCTTGGAGAAAGACAGAACAATATGATTGCAGCACTGCCTTGTTTCTAAAAGAAATGCTAAATGTTTCTGAAGTGACCTCCGTCAGATGACAGCAGGTCAGAAAATGAGGGATCAAAGACACAATAGTTTTTTAGTTGAGAGGGACATTAACACCAGCATTCAGTTTGAGATACAAGTCAGATCTTGGAGGATAATAGATTTTATTTTAGTCTTGTTACTGAGACTGAATAATCTGGAAGCTGATCACTTAGCTATCAAAAGAACAATTATAGAAAAAATAGACAAGTGCATGGAAAAATATGTTAAAATGCAAATTATTTAAGTGTGAGATTAAGACTCACAATCATTAACTGGTATACTCAAATTTCAGGTTAACTTCATCCACTGGGACTGCTGAAATCCAGCTGTTTGAGAAACAATGCATGACTGGGAAATGTAATGAGCAGGAGGCAAAAGGAGAAGCTGAAAGCAGCAGATAGCTAATCTGCTATCTAATTTATAGGAATTTTTATAGCAAAGAAAATTTTGCAAAGCCAAGAGCTCTATGGAAAGTTTGTTTTGTGACTTTTGGTTTAAGATGTGGAAAAAGAACTCAGCAAGAATAGAAAAGTGTATTAAATCAAAGTAAAATGCGACCTGACTCAAGTGGGAAAAAAAAATAATGCTTGGAAAGTGTACATAAACTATTTGTCAAATAATACTGAATAATGAACAAATTTGTAAAAAATTAAGATCGGGAGAAAATTTATAATGAAAAAGCCAGTTACAGCTGTTGAAAAAGTTCTATAGGTTCAGCCATTTATAACTGAAAAGATAGAAAATCATATTAATAATCAAAATATTTAAATGCATAGTATTACGGAAAGGTAATTATTAAAGAAGAGGAAATCAACACATGGCAATTTTATTGAAGGTAGCTTGGCTGCACCTTTTATACTAACTGAAACTACTACACTAAAACCAACGATCATCTCAAAGCCCTTAGATTTTCCTACCACTTCTGCTATGTCTCTCATTCTTAGTCTTGCGGCACATTCTGTCCCAAATTTTGGCTCTCCAGGTTCAGAATTACATTTCTCAAAAATAAGTGCAAGAGGATTCTCTATCCCTTTTTTATTAATCCAGAAAATTTATTGGTAAGAAATTATGTCTTCTTAGTCTCATGTTCTGTGTTCATCTCACCTGCTTGGGAGAAAAGCAAGCATGATGGCCTGGAATCAGAGACATAAAAATACCGCAAAGATGTACTTCTCTGATCATTTAATGTGGCTCAGAAAGAAGTGTTCTTTCACACTGTCTAATAAATATCAAAGTAAACCTGGATGGAACACATTTTTCAGTAGCAGAAAAATGAAAAGTATGCTCTGGCTGAGACAAGCACCATGAATTATTATGACTCACTACTTCTATCACCTCCTCAAAAGAATGAGTAAATACACAGGCTATTCAAGGAGCTTCAGTGAGATGATTTTAACTACAGCACTGCTCACAGAACTGTTTCAATGTAGGTCCAAGAGGGGAAAAAAAGAAAAAAAAAAAAAAGAAAAAAGACTTGTCCCATTATTACTTTATCAGGTTCAAAGATTCTTCCTTTAGAGCCTACGTGGTGTCAGAGAAAATAATATAGTATATAAAATAGGGTAAATTACTACAAAAAATTAGATAGAAATCCAAATCAGCTTGAACGCTGCACATTAAGGAACACAGACATTTGAAATACTCCTGGACTGTGAGCACTAAGATCAGAAATACTACAACTAGGTTGTGAAATGTAGGAAGGTTTTACACATATGCATGTGTTTTTTCCTCTTATGACATATCAGAAGGTTGAAATGTGTTGTTACTAACTTCACATCAGTATTAATACTACGTGCTTATGTATTTCCTAAATTAAGGATTATAAAAAGGGAAGATACATCTAAAGGTGAAAAACAACAAACTGTATTTTCACTTGTAGGGAAATCTTAGAAGAAAATGTTCATATTTAGTAGAAGCCACTGAAGATATTTAAGCAATTTTTCTTATAGGCCAGGAATCTGTATTTTCATCTTGCAAGAAAACAAGAAGTAAATGAGGAAAGTGTGTATTAACAAATACAATATCAAATCAATGGAATTAGTATTGGTGTCAAATTAACATAACTATAAACTAAAGTCTAAAACCTATTTTAATATTATGGAAGGATATCATTCCTACCTATAAAAAAATCCAAATTCAGTAGAAGCAAGTCCTCCTTAGTCATTTAAATCTTCTATATTTTCAGCTTTGAACTAAATTTTTTTCAAGGGAGAATCCAACACTTTCTTTGCAGCATGTTAGCTAAAACTGTAATGGACATTCTAAACCTATACTTTTGGTGTGTGTTTTAGTCTGAAATAGGGAAGACTGTATACCTCTCCACTATGAAAACTAGGACAGCGCAACCAAGAAGCAGAGAATACATTTTCACTGGTTTTCAACATTTTGAAGGCTATGCAGAAACAAGACATTTTATTTTCTTGTATTCCATATATCTGGATGAGGCAAAATGACTATATTCCCTTTGGCTGTCTTTATAAAGAATCATTTCTTTTCACTTTATATTCATGAGGTAATTCAACTTAAAGCATGTTTTTATCAGATGTCTAAAAGGTGCAGGGAAGTGTTATCACTGTCTGGATCATTTGTGTAAAAAGCACCTTAAAGTACTGAACAGTTAACTTGAGGATAAAATAAAATATTCACAATTTCAAAGCTAGATCTAAATTAAGCAGAATTTCATTGTTGTTGTTTACCACATAAAAAAAAACAAACCCAAAATAAAAAACCCCAGCCTTTAAGAAGAACTTGAAAACATTACAGAAGTTCTTACTTCTGCTAAATTCTCGGTCATGAAGAATTTTTCAAACATGAATGGACCCCTGCACCTAAGCTCTTCAGGAAGAAAATTATGATTAGTTAATATTCATGACAAAAATGGAAAGATCCCCTGCCAATTTGCACTAGGTAAGGTTCTGAAATTCTCCTATAATACTTCTGCTATCAAAAGGCGATACAAACCTCCTCAGGCTTTATGACACATGAGTCTCTCCTTTTTAGTCTGTTCCTCTCAGACCTTTCTATGACTCATTCTTTTTATAGTTTGTGATCAATTATATTAAGTTATTGGAACAAACATATCATATTCTAAATGGGATGTGTTTTGCCCTGACTTTGCTGGTGCTGGTGATAACAAAAAAAAAATTATATCTCACTCACTTTATTTACTTCATAGGTAAGCAGCACTAGTTACAGTAGAAGGGGTATTAAGGTTTTAAAGTGCGTTACACAAATGCAGTATAAGGTTCCCCATAAGTATAATAATGATCATCTACATATTATATATCATATCTATATACCTATATTTACTTTTACTTCTCTGTTTTATTATTTCTTGTTGGCTCTTGAAAGGAATCAATTTGAACTGAATTTCAAGTTCATTGAAACTGACTTGTCTCATTAAATTATAAAAAGATCTCTATCAATCCATTGGGAAACTCAAGATCTCTAGCAAGACTGTTCTTGGGGAAAAAAACAAACCAAAACAAAACTCCTACATGATGCTAAGATAGTTCCAGAAGATGTCTGCTCACTTTTCCATGTTAGGGTGTCTAAGCAGCATGGCACCTTTTCATTAAGAAATATCCATTTTCAGTACTCTTAGACCTTGAACCTTGATAATCTATCACCTTTATCTTCATGTCTGTGGAAAGTAGCATTAAAGAGTCTCATAAGAAAGCTGTAATTTGGAGAAACTACATTATAAGAGATAGTCAAGCGCTGCATCTTCGAGAGTACCAGTTAGTTCTGGTTGGTTTTTTGAGTTAGCAATTTTAACTGGTGGGAAATACATTCGAAATATATGCAATTTGGGATCATTTAAAACTGAAGTATTATGGCAATTTCAATTTATTTAATGCACTTTTTAACTTCACAAAACCTAAATGTATTAAAAATGCTATGAAAAAAAGGCATTTCAAATGCCTAAATCACATAATATGCTGTAATGATGCAATATTCATATTTATTTTTCCATCATGGAAACCCAGTATTACTTATAGGTGTTAAGACTAGTACCACCTACAAATCAAACACAAGATTTTAAATTTTCATGAACTTTTGCTTCCTCCCTCCCCATTCTAAGGACCATCATTACACAAATGCAATGTGAACTGCACAATTTACTTACAACCCCCCCCCCTTTCAGTATTGCCTGCACTCTGTATATATATAATCTGTAGCTTGATCTAGCTGGAAGCTGTACAGTATAGTTCATGATGCTCTGAACCCAAGGAAGCAGTGTTAAGCTTGCCACTCACATTTATGAGTTTCTCCTTGCTCCTGTGCTAACTACTTTTCATGAAGGTACCTTCCAAGCTAGACTACAGTCAAAGTGAGCCTTGGGTTTTGGGTTTTTTTGCAAAACATTGCATAGGCTATATTCTAAGCCACATGTTAGGGGCAGCAAAGTAAAAACTCCAGACCCCATAACTCCTGCTGATCTACATGTTCCAAAGCTCAAGAGGAAATTAGCAGAAATCTTAATTCCTTATTTTTAATATCTCATTAATTTAAACCAATTCATAATTATCTGAAGCTTTTCTTATAAATACAAGACTGGTCATTCAGGGCATGGTTATTTCTAAGTTTTATGTTTTGCATAAAAAACATTAATGAGACAAATGTCTTATTTGAGCAGGAGCAATGTAAGAGTATAATACCAGACATAGCTGAGATTCTTAAACAGTAACAGAATCATTAAATTATTTTTTTTTTAAAAGTTCTTTGCAAGGTTTTTAGTTTACCGGTGAGAATCTTTATTAGTTAACATAGCTTTTAATAATAGGAAGCCCAGAGGTAGAAAACTGAATATCTTTGTATTTTTCGAAATTCTTAAAAATTGTGTCAATTGCTCATTTTTTTTCTTACATCAAAACCCAAGAGGCAGTTTACCAGGCAACTGAAATCACTCCACCAAAGCCAGTTATCTGGGTTCTTTGACAAAATTGTCAGAAGAGGCAAAAATCTATTTTTTTAGATAAGCTTCCAGGTCTTCAAGATGAAAAGACTTTCAGAGATAAGAAATGGAAGCTTATATAACAGCTCCCACCAAGCTAGGAGGAAAATTACTTTTTTTTCTCAGCTATCTGTTCTAAGGTAATAATTATAGTTTAGTACCTGATTTATTCATGGCTGAGTTTACCCATATGTTACTGTGCATAGAGAGATTTGAGCAGGTGCAGTTTGGTGCGGTACCATTTCGAGCCTCGGAATCAGTAGGTGTGCCGATGGGAAGTCAGACGAGTACAGAAATGTCATCAGTTATACTACCTGTGGTTCCAGAACTAGCATGGTCCCTGCCAGCTTCAGAGTTATCCTGTCTACTTTACTGTATGCTGTGGACATGTCCTTAGAAGTCTAAGTATGCCAGTTGGTAAGATTTTAAACATAAGTCTCATGATAGAGGCTGTTTTTCTGGAAGATCCTGAGGCAAGAATTCAAAGCCCACATGAAATTCTCAGCTTGCATATAAAAATTATGCTTGTAATTCTTCAAGTCATGGAAAAAAGCTTTGAAATTTCACTGAAAATACCCTAAAGGACAAGAAAGCTAAGGGAAATACAAATGCAAACCCCCACAAATCCATTTTTTTAAAAAATATTATTTTCTTTTAAAGTTGTGTAATGTTTAATGATTATAAAATCTTGAGATTTTGGGGGTTTTGGGTAGTGTAAAAAGTCCAAAAAAAAGAAAAAGAGAGGAAAAAACAGTCAGGATAGAAGCAACATGGTGGATACCCTTCTTCCACATATGGATGCTCTTCTCTGGTGAGGCCACATCTGGAGTATTGTGACCACTTCTGGGCTCCCCAGTTCAAGAAAGGCAAGGAACTACTGGAGAGGATCCTCAGAGTTATTGAGTGCTCTTGATTTTGCTAAATTCATTGGATGCTGAGGATGCTTATCACTTTGTATGGTATTAGCACTCAGCAGGAGTGGAAACATGACACAGTTTTCTGGTTATATGGTGTTATGTCTGTACTCTAACAATAGTACTTTCAAGGCCTGACTTTATATAAATAAATAATAATTTAAAAAAATTTTTAAAAAAATATCAGGGCCAACTAGTCTAGCAGACCAGCAACAAGGAGTGTGAAATTAAAGAAGATAAAGAAAAGTATTTTGGAAACATCCATGCCCGCAGCATGAACTCTTCTCTGCTGTTGACACCTACTAAATGCCCATTATTATGAGAAGTTTTTATGGGAGAAAGTAACACCAAAACCAGGATACTGCTAAATTCAACTTACTAAGCAGACTAAATAAGATAAAGGCAATATTGCAATATCAGGAAAAGCTTATGCTCATGTGCACACACAGAATTAACTGAGACCTGCCCCAGTTATCGTTGTAGTGACCAGCATAGCTCAGCCACAAGAACACAACACTCACTCAGAGTGATCTCAATGGCTGGTTCAGGGCAGCAGCTCAGTACCAACACGTTAACTTTTCCATCTTGAGCCCTCTGCTTCTTGAAGGCATTGGATGCCCATGTAACAGCATTTTCCCTAATCTTTGTTACTGGTGTTAAATAGCTTGATCACAGACAATCAAATCACAATCACTAGTGTACCTTTGCAGTAGTTTTAGGTGTTGCTCTGTCACTTTTCAATCTGTACCAAGGCTCATCACACTTAGTTTTTGTTCTCATTATCCTGTCATTCACCTATCATTATGTTAATTTACTCAACTCCTGATCACAAGCAAGGTCATGATGCTCCTGCGTCAGGAATAAAGAAACCATTTTTTCTTGTAGCATGCTCATTTATAATTAAATTAAGAAATCTCCTAAAGAATCATTATGCATATTTTCTTTCTTTTTAGGCATGAAAAATAATAACCTTACTTGATGGTCCAGATGTTCAGGTGATGTAAATCTTGGTAGTATGACTGACTCTAAATATGTCAAGTTCCAGAGAAGGACATATCCTCATTTCTCAGTTTATCTGAGTTTTTCCCATCCCAACACATCTCCTGAATTTCAGATTGGTTTGACGTATAGCATTCATCCAACATTAATAGTAATTTCATCTGAAATTAAACACTATTAGAACAACAAAATACCCTTCCCTGCTCAGAATTACTTGGTTCTATCATTTTACTTCTCGAGTCCCTTAATGTACTCTACTGGCACAGAATCAGCTGATTTCCTCTAAAATATAAAAATCTTTACAGTAATCTTTAAAAGCTTTATTATAATACCCTCTGTTCGGATAAGCAATTTATATTTATTAAATCCTAGCAGACCCTGTCATACTCTGACAGGCCTATTCAGATAGCATTGAGAAGTTAGAATCACATTTTCCTTATTTCCTTTCTGGGGCCAGATTCTGCTCTCACTAATAATGCAAGTGTTCCAGACAAATAACGTTGCTTTAACTTCCACTTCCAAGAATTTCCTGTGGAAAAGAACTTGGGGGACTTGTGGATGGGAAACTAGACATAAGCCAGCAACATGCACTTGCAGCTCAGAAATTAAACTGTATCCTAGACTGCATAAAAAGAAGTGTGGCCAGCAGGTCAAAGGAGGTGAGTCTGCCCCTCTACTCTGCCTGAGTGAGACCCCACCTGGAGTGGGTTCAGCTCTGAAGTCAGTGCAAGAAAGACATGGACCTGCTGGAGTGAGTCCAGAGGAGGGTCACAAAAATGGTCAGAGAGGCGGAACACCTCTCCTGTAAGGACAGGCTGAGAGAGTTGGAGAGTTGGGGTTGTGCAGCCTGGAGAGGAGAAGTGTCCAGGGCATTTCAATATTTAAAGAAGGACTTATGAGAAAGATGGGGACAGACAATTTAGCAGGGCCTGTAGCGATAGGACAAGGGTAATGGTTTTAAACTAAAAGAGGGTGAATTCAGGCTGATACAAGGAAGAAAGTTTTTATGATGAGGGTGGTGAGACACTGGAACAGGTTGTCCAGAATGGCTGTAGATGCTCCGTCCCTGGGAACATTCAAGGTCAGGTTGACAGGGCTCTGAGCAACCTTTTCTAGTTGAAGATGTCCCTACTTATTGCAGACAGGTTATCCAGGTGACCTTTAACGGTCCCTTAAAACCAAAATTATTCTAAGATTCTATGATTTTCAGAAAAAATTTCCAAATTTGTGTGGAAGCGCTTTTGTACATAAGGTGCCACAATGTAGCTAAGCAGTTCTTTGCCATTTTCTTGTGTCTTTTATGCTTTTTAAAAATGCATTGCATTAAACTACTTAGAATTATATGTATTTCTTTGTGCATTTACTCAAAGTAAAACCCTCAGTTGAGTGGCACAAGACCTTTGCCTTTGCACAATTTTCATTACTGGAATGATTATTCATATGGTGCCCTTCCTCATGCTCAAAAAAGCTGGCAGAAAATTACAGTAGACATCATTCCTACCCAGTCTTTTTCCAGAGAAAAGGAATCTTAAAATGGACTTACTTGGGAGAAGGTATCCAAATATCATGCTAGTGGACAGCAATATGAAAAAAACAAGATGAGTGGGAAGGAAATTTTACATTTTCCAATGAATATACATTTAAAATTTATGACATGAATTAAAATTAGTCATTGCAGAATTGTTTTATCTGCTTCTTGAAAACAAAAGGTCATACAATAATTAATAAATAAATAATATTTTATATTTTTAGCAGATGGATTTTCCGTTTGTCCTGCAGCCAGTTCTCCTATTGGTCTTTGCATTATTTCTACTGTAGCAAGGATTTCTTATTTTTATATTTATATTGCCAGACAACTATCCTGACTTTGAAAGATGAGTGAGGGCTGATTGTTCCTAACCACCTCACCTTTACAATTTTAACAATTGACTTGGAACTATCCTGTCCTTCTGGAGACTCTTCAAAGCATTCTGATTTTTAGCAGGCAAATGCTAAATCCTTTTTTGAAAATCAGGCTCTTTCAGAGATAACTCAAAATTAGACTTCCAGAAAGAAAAGATCCCCAAACCACTTCTCATTTTTTAAGTTGTAGGCTGCAGCTCATGGGGAATGCCATTAGAAGAAGCTATTCATACACAGTCTATAAAACCAATGTGTAAAAAATGGAAAGTCTTGTTCTGTTCAAGAATAAAAAAAGTGTAATACATTAAACAGTTAAATGTCCCTTCTGTACTTTGTGTGAGTTGGTTTCTTATCTTTATCTGAGGGCCATCTGATACATGCTGTTTTGTACTGGAACTTTGAGAAAAGGATGAGTTTCATGCAAGGGATGGCAGTCTGACAAAGAATAAAGACATACTTCTGAATGCGTTCAACATGACTTATACCATGCATCTTTCTTAGAAGATGTAAAAGTTCACAAGTGACAAATATTTCTTTTAATATATTTATATGAACATCCCTAAGCTGTCCAACATCCAATTATTTTTCACTGCTATTTCTGTAAAGCAAAGTGCTCTGTTCACAAAAGAATCTTGCCCCAGTGCAAGACTGAATATAGGCTGCTTTTCCCCTTTTTTTAAGTATGTACTTAAATGGAATTGGCATTCTGAAACATGGCTTAGTCATCCTGTGACTCTTCTGCCACACAAGGATAGTAGGCAAATGCAAGAGGGAAGTGATCTAGTCAGACATTATATACAGTTGCCTGTAAACTAATAAGAAACATGATTTATAACCTAAAAAAGACATTTCAAAAATTTGGGTGTATTGGGAATGAAGCTCAGAGGAATTTAAAGCTTACAGTGTTTGCATATAACTAATGCCAGAATTCTCTGTGGTGTCCTTGTTCATGTTGGTTTTCTACTGTTCATATCTATTTCATACAGGTTTAAAGCCCCACCACTGAGAAACCTCACATTAGGACCAAAAAAGGTAATTAAGACCCTTGGTATGGGAAGAAGATACAAATTATATACACAGCTGCCCCCAGCTACTTTTTTATGAGGACAGAAATGTTGAAATCCTGTTTAGGTATCATCAGCATGGGACCCCTTGCAAAAACAAAGAAAACCACAACAGAGGATGTTCATGACAGTTGGTACATCCTGGTACCAAATTTTGATGTTTCTCCTCTGCAAACCCAGGAGAATAAACTTTTGCTTGGTCATTTTCTTATCCTGAGGCAAAAGGAAGACAATTGTAATACCACTTTCCTGACCTCTCAAGATCATAAGAAATTATTTCTGTTACTTTTCTTCATTGAGTTCAACTGCTCTTTCCAGCTATCAACAGAGAGATGATTAGTACAGTGTTTCTCAGGTAGAATTTCAACTCTTGAGTCTGTTCAAATAACATATCAAAAGGCTAAAATGAAATCAGAAGATTACAGTAGTTTATAATCCATGAATAGTTTACTAGGCTAGTCCCAAAGTTTTATATAATTACTCAGAGGTCTACTTAAACTTCAGAAAATCATATATTTCAGGTGTGATCAATGCCAGCCTACCCTTCTTCCAATTCTTCTCCTCAGTAAGCTCTAAATCAGTCCTCCTGTCTCTCCCTATCTTAATTTTGGTTTTGTTCATTTTGTAAGAGTCTAGGTAGCCAAGTAATGCACAGTATATGGGGTCCATACTTTCAGTTTAAATATAAAAATCCAGATTTTGTAAACAGCTCCATTAGCGATGACACTACCTTTTCAGTAGCAGGCAAAGTTAGCTGTTGAAACATACCACAGTGGTTTATCTATCAGGTAGACTCATCTTGTTCCAGGTACATACTGATAACAAGAACAAATACATTCATTATTCTAACACATGGAAAACGTCATTATCATGTTTTACCTTATTCCCTCTGTGTTCCTTTTATATTACTAAAACACATACAATTCAAGGCATGTGGATGACGTTACATCTTTATTACAATGTGTCTCTCAAGACAGTAGCCATGAGTAAGTTTATTTGGCTTTCAGTAAAAGGAGCTGGTCTTTTCCCATGACATTTAGCTTTCTTCCTCTTTCAGAGTCACACAAAATTAAGCATAAGAAGAATTGTTTGGCCTAGGTGGCTGATTGTTTTTTTCCAGAGAATAAGAAGTGACCCAGGGACACAGGTGCCCTAAGCGCAGCACAGTAAGCATGCCCACATATGTAAATAGAATCGCATGATCACAGAACTGTGAGGTTGGAAGGATTTCTGGCGCTGGTTTAGCCCAAGCCCTTGCTCAAAACTGGGCCAACTACAGCGGGTTGCTCAGGGCTGTGTCCCATCAGATCACAATAATTTTTTGGATAGCTTTTGCTTTGTTTTGGTTTGGTTTAATTTCTTTTTTTTTTTTTTTGGGGTGGTGGTGGGTTGTTTGTTTGTTTGTTCTTTTAGGGAAGGAGCATTGCAATTTAGTTTGTCTTCTAAGTTCTTGAGGATTGATCCACATTATTGTGGAGCTTTCTTCACATATATGCAGAACAATGTTTATACTGACTTAAAATTGTTTACAAGTATGTTAAAAAAAGATTTAATTGATCTTTTACTGAGTAGGAGATCCTGCTGTATTTGCAATTCGTAATCATAGGCAGATGTGAGCCGGGAAATAATGTGAAATGTGAATAACAAGCATTATAAGAAAAATTGAGAGATTTCCTAGCATGACTAAATATACTCAAGCACTGTATTCATTCAGCGTATTTATGTAAATAAAGTAATATTCATCTGCTACCATATTTCCATTGCCAATCAAAACAAGAAAAAATGTTAAAGGGAAGCATGGATAATCACTGATAAGAAACTACATAATAATAAGGAACTAATTATCCCTTCCCAGATTTGAGCTTAGAGCTTCACTTACTGACATAATATTGATAACAACTCAGAGGAACTGTACTCTATTTCGTGGAGTCTCTGGCATTTTTATCTTTTGTGGTAAAAATTCTGTCTGGAATAGAGATTTTGTTTTTTAAAAAAAGAGATTTGTAAGTGCTAATGGATTTGAAGAGATGCCATTTTGTGCATGTATTTGTCATAATGAAAGGCTTTAAAAAAAAAAAAAATATATATATATCTTAAAGACTCTTCTACAACTTGGCCAGAATCTGTGTTCATGGAAGAATGATCTGGCAAATTCCTCTACCCCAAGAAAGGATAGTTTTAGTCCTTGCATTCTATATTGCTGCAAAAGAAGACAAGACTGACAACATAAACCAAGACCTATTTACAATATGACAACATAATGCAGTACAGAGGTTGCAGTCAGATGGGGTCTCCTCTCCCAGGTAACAAGTGACAGAATGAGAGGAAACAGGCTCATGTTATGCCAGGGAAGGTTTAGATTGGATATTAGTAAAAAATTCTTCATTGAAAGGGTAGAACAGGCTGCCCAGGGAGGTAGTGAAATCACCATCCCTGGAAGTGTTTAAAAAATGTGTAGATGGACATGCTTAAGGACATGGTTTAGCAATGGACTTGGCAGTCCTGGGTTAACAGTTGGACTCAATGATCTTAGAGCTCTTTCTCGATCTACATGATTCTATGATTCTATGAACAAATAGATGGGCTAACAGTAAAATGTCCATCTTTTCTCTCCTGTAGCAATAAAATCTCATTTCTGAAGTCTCCTCCTTGAAAGTCTCACAGTGATCAGACTAGCCCACCTCTTCAGAAAGATCCAGCAGTGAGAACATATACATGTCCTCTGGCTAATGGATTGAATTTGTAAGGACTAGAGGAACAGTTAGATTTTAAGGAGTTTGACAGATGAGCTCCTGTGAAGGGCACATTGGCTATTTGCTTTAATAACAAGCACAGTTAATCTTTGGCTTTAAGAGGACATGCATGTTTTTTACAGATTTTGGTTATTACATTTTATTGTTTCTTGAATTTGATGTAGTATGTTTCAGTTGACCTAGCAAAATAGCCTGGAAGCTCTGCCCAGCAGTTAAGTGCCTGGACCTGAATAACATGGCATCCCATTTAGATGGTCCTTTTTATTAAAAGCGTTGCTAACCATGGTATTAATTGTGAAGAAGGGTCATTTTGCTTCCTTCATTTTTGAGGCAGCTTTGTACAAATTATTTGCAATGCTAGCAAATAAATTCTTAATACAGCAACATTTTTACAGGAATATTCATAGAAGCAATGATTCATCAATATGGCACTTGTTTTTATGGAGTCACTTTTTGGAACAGAATTGTGTTTCATATTGTTAAAGAGAATTCAAGGACTGTGATCTACTAATTAAGCTAGGGTGAGGATTGAACTGTCTTTTGTATTGATATCCTGTTTGAACTTAGACAAATCACTTACAATCTTGGTCCTTCAGAGTATCCACTTTCAAGATATGTCTAACAATTCATAGCTGCTTTACAGTTTTTGTAAACTTTAACTCATGTTTGTAAAGCAGTTTGATGTCATTGCAAGAGAAATCACTGTAATCATTGTAGGAGCATGAAGTATTTTTAGCTAAAGTACACACACTTTCACAGGACACACATTCATACAAAGTGAGCTTGATGAAATGGATACTAACTATTGACAGCCAATAAATCAGGAAGTCTATATGAATATTTAGTGACAAAAATGTACTAGCAAAGAGAAAACTTTGAAGGTGCCAATCTATCACTATGCAGAGCATATCTAGCTAAGTTTAAAATCAACAAATGATAGAATGTGTACCTTAATAAAATGACATTTCTCTTTTGGGGGAAGAAAAGAAACAAAACTGATTAAGTATTTTTGAGTACATCCATTTTAATATACCCACATAGTTTGCAATAATATTAACTAAAGCTGAAATCAAAAGTATAGCTGCATGGGAGAAAATTACATAAAAAGATGACTTTTAAGTCTTTAGCATAAAATCAGTCAGTTTAATGAAAGGAGGCCAGATAATTCAATATTATTCTTTTTATTACATTATAACCTTGTTAGCTTTTCTAAGTATAAAATAGGCTGAACTTTCTGAAACCAGCTACTCAATTTCAGAAGATCATAAGATTTTCTTTTGGCAGTCATTCTAAGTAAGGCTGCCAACAGTAAAATCTAAATAAGCTCAGGAATTTAAGGGCATTATCAGATGTCAAGCATTCTATACTTAATTGAGCTCAAATCTTTTATAAAAACTTAGACCAGCAATGTGTCCCAGACAGTAAAATATATCACAATATTTAATTAAGCCTGCATTTAATTAGTCAAATTCACTACATGTGAAAAAAAAGAAAAAATATAAATAATTTGAAGATTGTGGTCTCCAGAGTATTTGATTCATTAGATTTTTTTGTTTGTTTGTTTAACATAGTCTTTAACTCAAGCCGAAATAATATTTCAAGATCTTTATCCTATATTCAGAAGCCCCAAAGAGCCTGTTCCATCTCAAATACAGAAGAATTATATCTCTGAAGATTTTCCAAATGATAAACTTGTTGCAGAGCTGGTGACACACCCTCAGAGAATTACAAAAGAGAAGTGACTTCTGCCAGAGAAAAGCAATATTAAGAGGATGATCAGGAGACGGGCTGTGATACTTCCATGGTAAAGGTGAAAGGAAGAATGTTTGGCTGAAAGTCAACAGCATTAGCCAAGGAAAGAGAATTGTGTTTTTACATCTTCCCTTCTTTAATTGGGTTTGGGCTTGTAACATTATCTAATCACTTCTGACAACATGCCAAAATGGAGATGGCAAGGTCTTATAATAAATTGCTACAGAAGTCACTCTTAATTTACTCAGCTCAATGCCACAGCAACTTTCAGTATGCAGAATATACCCTTCTTATTTTTAAGTTTTCCTGAACAGCTGAGATAGCCTTGATCGTCTCTGCAAATAAATAAATAAATAAACAAGCCAAGGAAAAGCCAAGAAAAAATACAGCTTTTTCAAGCCACAGGTAGGTATGGAATTGAAAGCTACAGACAAGCTACTGCCTATGATCCTCAATATTGCCTTCGTGTATTAAGAGAGCAAAAATCACCTAGGAATCCTGTTGTTCATGTTACAACATGCTATAGGTTACCCAAATAAAAGAGGTCCTGGCTGGAGAACTGAGTTTGGAATTACCATCCAGTAATCAAGTAATTGTAGTGTCTACTGCAGAGGCAATCTCCAGAAGGAACTCTTAGCAATAAGCATCTCAAAATTCTCTGAGTCAGGCTCCAGTCCAAAGCATGGAGTAGGGCTGATTTTTCTTGTATGTTTTGCTTGTTGTTTACTGATGAGGGAAATGCATCCACCCTGATTTTGATACTGTTAGTCATCCAGTACTACCCCATCTACAGGAAACTACAATGATGAGAAGAAACACCTTCCAGTGATTTGGGTTATTCTTCTCAGACTGGGTAAATTTTGCATTAAGAAAAAATGCTCCCTTCATTCCAGAAGTCATAATTAAAAAAACTTGTTTGCACTTTCTGTCATGACTCTTGAAGCTGAAATACTTGCCTTACTACTTTGTCATATGTCTAGTATGTCTTACATACTAGAGACATGTCTCTTACATGTAATTCAAACTAGGTTATTGTAATACAAATAAATTTATGTATTTATAACTTTAAAATAAACAACACAGTTACAAAACTTGTAAGAGATTAAGGTGAAAACGCTTATTTACACAATGACTACATATGTATACCCCTTTCTTATTCCCTCTGTAGTTATCCAATCAGCTGAGGATGATAATTTAAAAACTGGGACAAGGGACTTTTACTGTCCTGCATGTCTCTCAGTTTCCATTCATAGCTAGCTGTTAAGGCTTTTTTTCCCTTCATATCCTCTCATTCTTTCCTCTATACTCAGTGTTAACTCAAGCAAGAGAATATTGTTTCTCTCATAGACAAAGATATTTTCCATGCATGTTGACATAAATTGTAGCATGAAATGCACCTTTCAATGAAACCTTTGTTTTTATACTTACCTGTATTTTGGGCATGTGTTTAATGAAACACAGTGAGTGGGGCTGAAGAAGGTACAGAATGGCAATTAAAACAATGAAAGGGACAGAGCAGTTGCCTTGCAGGGAGACACCAAAAAGGTTCAGACTCCTTTAATCTATGCATGAGAAGGCCAAGGGGACAATGAAGCTGACAAAATCATGAGTGCAATGGAAAAAGAGATTGCAGAACTATTATAAAATCTCAATAAAACTACTGAGCAATTGGTTTAAACCAGATGAAAGCAGATTTTTCTTAAAGCAGTGAGCAGTTTTGGATTAGCAACTGGTTGCCACAGGAAACAGTAGAAGCAGATAAGTACTATCATGTTTAAATAATATACGACAAATTCATGCACAACAGGTCCATTAAAAAGTACTAAACAGAATAGGCAGCTAGCTTAATTCAACAGCTGTGGATCCTAGGGTGCCACAGGGAAAGCACTACTCTGTTCATGTGGTTTAAACCAAATGAGAATTAAAGTAATTTATTGATTTACTAAAGATATGTAGTTAACCAGCAACCACTGAACTATGCAGTCAAGGTCAATCACAGCAGTACAACAGATAAACCACAACACTACTTACAAAATGCATTTACATTCCTTGCTTCAGATACTAGGACTAGCTAGAACTCTCTGCTTCTCTTTAGCAGAAAAGGCAACTGATTAAAGAAAATTCACAGGTGAATGCTCTAACTTGACTCTTTAAATTGTCTGTGTTGAGGAATCTGCATTGTCATAAGTTTGTCATCCTGGCATACACAAAGTACTTAAAAAAAAGCTTAGGAATCTATTGAAAAATCAGTAATGTTTTGAGTTCTATTTTAGGTTGGACATTCAACTTTTCTTATGGCAACATATCTTTAAAACATTAAGTGATCAATAGTTAAGATTAATGTAATTAAAATTATCTCAACAAAGAGCCTTAAATGAACATATTTAGCATAGAAAGTCTAAGCCATTAAAGGCATTAAAAAGGCAAAGCACTTATACACAGTAACAGAAACTCTTTATCTTCAGGTTGCAACAAAAATATATGCAAAAGCTAACGCATAAGGCATAAACTAAAAAGTTCCACAACTTGAAAAATATTGATCCAATCTTCTTCTGAATTTTTTTTTGTCTATGTGAATATATATGTACAAAAAAAAAAAATAAAAAAAAATTGAAATTTACAGAACTAGCTGCTTTGGCTTATGCACAACATGAAAATGCAGCAAAACAGAAAATAGTGTCAGCTTTTGTATCCCAAAATCAAATAACTACATTCAAAGATTTTTATAAAAAAAACCCAACAACAAAATAAGCCTTAAATGAGGGAACAAGACTAGGAACTGCAAAAGGAAATTCATGTTAGAAAATTTTTACCAGCTGAGAATGCAAATACGTTGTGGTGTGACGAAAGCTAGGACATAGAAAAAAATAAATCTCTGATTTCAAATCTATTAAAATCAATGGCATTGCTCTCGGTGACATCAATCAGTACATGGCAGGGCTATGTAATGAAACAACCTTCTAGGTATAAAAAAGCACCTAAATCCCAAACTCCTGTGTAAGGCTTCTAATCAGATTTCCTTTTTATGACTGATACTGCAAGTAAGAAAACCAATATATCATAACACTACCAATATAGAAAGAATATAAATTCCAGTTTGCATTTTCACTTTTAATGAACAAAATATGTTTCATAACTATTATGAAAATTTATGTTTACACTAGAAGAGCCTAGTAGCTTGGAGAAAAGATGCATATATTGAGAACTTGCTCTATAGGCAGCTCTTCCCAAGCTTTCCCAGCCCTGCTACAGATTATAACCTCATTATAAAGATCTGTCCATCCTGCAAGTCTTCATGTTTCAGCCACTTGCAAATGATAAAATGCTGTAACCCCACTTTATTTTGTCTCTTGATACTTAATTATTCATTCTTCCAACTCCCCTCCCCTCTATGCAATTTTTGCACTAGATAGAGCCAAGAAAAGTTATTTTAAAGGAAAACAAGACTGCCCATAACACAGTAGTTACAAAAGAGCACGTATGTTTAGTTTGCTGTCTTTCATGTGTCATTAACCCTCCAAAACTGAAGTACCTCCCAAGCCTAAGTAGTTGCAGGGTTTTGAACATTTCACTAGATCTGGACCTTCTGTTATTTTCTGTTATCCTTCTGTTATTTTATGTTTTGTCTTATAGTGGACTGTCTGTTGGGTAAGCCTATATAAGTTGCTTCCCTAGAAGCAGGAAGAAGTGATGTCAGACTGGACTGGGTTTACAGTGGAGATCATGCAAAGGAGCAATCTTTTCTCTCATCAGCCCAGCTGAAGTTCACATTCTTTAAAGAACTGATAACTACAGAGTACTGGGACCTGTTCTTAGAGGAAGAAGGGTTCCGAAAAAAGACCACAGCAAGAAAATAAAGGAACAAGAAGGAAGGAAAACCCAGCTGAAAGCCCCTAAAAGCTGTGATTCATCACAGTTCATGGGAAAGATCTAAGAAAAACCTTGACAACTATGAGGAAAGAACTCAACTGAGTGGGAGAGAGACTTGTAAAAGTAACTGTTTTCTTAAGATTCACGGGAATTGAAGATAGAGATGTCTTAAATGATTTGTAACTATACCTGGATAAAGGAGCAAGCTGCAAAACAGTCATTAGGAAGTTGGAAGAGTATGGAATACCTACGAAAGATAAAACTTCTGAAGGATGGGGTATTTCATATGGATATACAAATACTGGGAAAAGACCTCAGAAAAAAACTAACTGATCTTAAATTAATGAGTCAGATATGTAATATAGAACTATAAAGTATGATCACAGATCATGCTGCTATTGTTTCAAAGATCTAAATCCACAAAGAATCCTGGTAGGTATAGAGTTGGGAAAAGCTACGAGACTACACAAGGCTGCTGAAGTCATCCAGGTCAGAAAGTAAATGCTTGGATGCCATGTTCCTGAGCTTATGCTGATCCACAAGAGCAGAAAATTTGGCACAAATAAGTAAGTAAAAACAGTCTGTGAAGAAGTGCAAAAAAACCTTCAAACTTCAAAGAAAAAGAAGATAATGATATATTGAAGTGTTGCACAAAAGCAAGCAGGATACAGATTTGGAAAGCACTGTAACAACTGCAAAAATACACCTACTTTGAAAGATCTGATAGTTGGTAGTAGAAGGAAAAGTGACTCATTCTGATGTACTACAGGAGAGTAGAGGAGGAAAAAAGATCAAGAGAAATGCTCTGTAAATTGTCAGAAAAAATAAAAACAGAGGAATGGACCTTTCTTTGGAGACCAGTAGAAGTCATATACAACTGTTTGGACACTGGTGGCAAATATTGCCTCTGAAGATTCTGCAAAAATGTGACGAAAGAAAGAAAGAAAGAAAGAAAGAAAGAAAGAAAGAAAGAAAGAAAGAAAGAAAGAAAGAAAGAA
This sequence comes from Microhierax caerulescens, assembly GCA_035590215.1. Taxonomy (NCBI): domain Eukaryota; kingdom Metazoa; phylum Chordata; class Aves; order Falconiformes; family Falconidae; genus Microhierax; species Microhierax caerulescens. The sequence continues at coordinate 5,631,652 of JAVJGJ010000037.1, forward strand.
AGAAAGAAA
>JAVJGJ010000037.1:5632811-5651250 GCA_035590215.1 Microhierax caerulescens
CGGCCCTTGCAACAAAAAGCTAAATAGCATGCTTGTTGAAAAAGTTTCCAAGCTGGCAGGTGAACTTAAATAGCAATGTCTTATATTTATTTTATGATCTTGTGGTTGATAACCGTATTTGAGGACTCTGGATATTTTAGAGGGCTCAGCTTTCTCACTTTAGGAGAATATTGTGGTAGTCAGACTAGCCAGATCTTTCCACCCAGGAAATCCAAAGGAATGAAAGGTTCAAATCTGACTTCATGAAGAACGATGCAAGCACGTCATGAAAAAGAGAGTATAAATATTTTTTTCCACATTTTCCCCTATTATTGCACAGGAAGGGCAGAGAAGACAAGTTTCTTCATAAGCTAGGTTTCTAAAAACACCAAGGAGACCATAGCGAAGTAGCAATAACTTCCTCATCGTGTACACTACAGGGACAATACTTTTGCATGCAAACAGTCTAAAAATATTTTGTTTAGTCTTCAGCTGCAGGATGATATATGTGCAAAGGTCGATGGATTTGCTCAAGTAATCAGGCTGGGTTGCACCTGTGCAAATTGCCCCTCAGGTGCATGCAATGAGGGCTCCCACCTGGTTACCCCAGGAAGGCAGCTGGGATGCCTGTAAGTAGCTTCCCGGGAGACAGGAAGGGTGTTTGCTTATCTGCAGTGTGGTGTGGGGGAGCTGAGAGGTGCTGGGGGGGGTCCTTAGTGCGTTCAGGATTAGTACTTTGGAGAGCAACAGGCAGATGCAGATACTGGGCTGGAGACGGGGTGGTTTGGTGGGAGGAGACACACCGCGTCCCTTGGCGGGAGGGCCGGGTGTCCCTGAGGAAGGCTGCGTGTGCCCCGTTTGTCAGTGAGGGGGATGCGGGTGTCCCCGTTGCTGGGGCGGCGCTGGGGCCGCCCTGCTCTCCCCGTGCAGCACCGCGGCATTCCCTCGGCCGGAGCCAGGCGCGTGCCTGCAGCCCGCCGGCGGCTCGCGCGGTCCCTCTGCTGTGAGGTGCGGGCGCGCGGTGTTTCCCGCCGCTGCTGGCCTCGAGCCGTTCGGCCGCAGCTACTTTGAAGCCGCGCTTCTGCCCGCGGAGCTGCTCCGCCGCTAAGCGGCGAGGAGCCCCATACGGCTGAAGTGGGCATCTGCGGCTAGGGTGCGCTTTGCGGGGTTTGATAACAAACCCTGGAGTCGCCCTGGGGCAGCGGCAGGGCTATTAGAGGGGGAGTACTGGGCAGATACTAGGCAGTAACCTGAGAGGAAAGTGCAGGTTTTCAGGGAAATTTTGAGGGGAAAAGCTGAGGCAATGTAGAGGGGAGAGAGGTGATGTTTTGAACAGAAAATTAGTAAATTGGAGGTGACAAAATGAGTATTTCTGAGGGGAAAATCTGAGGTAATTTGGAGGGGAGAAGTGATGTTTGGGGAGTGGGGGGAAGCTGAGGTAAATTAGATGGAGATAGGTCACACTTCAGGGGAAGCTGTGGTTAATTTACCTCAAGAGGGGGAAATGAGCTTTCTGAGGGAAAAACTGAGGTAACTTGGAACAAATTGAGGTTTTTTTGAGGAAAAAGCTGAGGAAATTTAGAGGGGCAGGTGACATTTTGTGAAAATCAGAGGTACTTGTGACAAAGTAAACTTTTCTGGTGGGGGAAATATGAGTTAATGGGAGACTGAGGGGACTGAGCAAGCACCAGGGGAGAACACTGTCAATGATGAAGGTAGGGTTGAGGTTACTTAGGACAGGGCGAACATTTCTAAGAGAAATCTGAGGTACAGCAGGGAATACAGTAACAATGATGTTGCGAGATGCAGAAAAGATGAAACTTTACAGAGGCCATGCTGAACAAGCTGTCTTTGAGGTTGTTCTTGCTATAGGCTTTGAGGTACAGAAGGGATGAACAGATTGATGATGAACATGGAGCAGGATTTTAATGAGAAAAAAATAATCCTTGCAGGGGTTGACTGAATTTAACAAAGCCATGGTATTTACTTAATTTAGAGTTCTGAAGCCCAGGTCCAAGGGAAAATCATGGACATATTGCCTACAGAGGAAGGCAGAAATGAATCACTAGAACTTCCAAGAGAGTTGAACAAGAGATTCTCATACAGTGAAGGGGCCAAGGGGAAGGGAGCAAGTGACACTGGGGAAAAGGGATGAGGAGGATGCTAGGATGAAAAACTACACTTGAGCCAGAGGAGGAGAGGGCTAGAAAGGCACCGTGGGCAAAATGACCTCCCTGCCCTCAGGGCTGGGATCACTAAAGAGCACTGCCAGCACCCTTAGTCCACTGGCTCGGTTTGCACTGGGGTCACTCTGTAACCAGTGTTTGGGTCTTTGCTTGTGTTGCTTCTTTGGCTGCCTGGGGAGAGTGACAACTCTGTGAGGAGGAGGGCCACAGAGAGTCACCAGCTCTGCACCTGAGGGGGAAATGGAGCTCTCTAGGCCCCAAGCCCCCGTGAGTAGGGGAGGGTCATTTGCCTACCCCACTCCTTCAGCCACAGTTGTAACTTCCTGTGTGCTGGCAGCCTGGCCAGCATGACCACATGTAGTTGAGGTGTGTCATGGCCTTTGCCCACCCATGAAGCCCCATGGCATGGCATGTTGAATGCTCTGACTTCTGCCCCGGGGGGTGGTGGGGGTGGGGTGGGGGTAGGGAGGGGGGGAAGAGGAGGAGGTCTGAGGCTCTCCAACTCATGGCTAGGGCTTGGTCCCCAGGGTTTGGCTGCAGAAAGCTCTTCTCTGGCAAATCATGTTTGTCCCTGTCTTTGTTCTTGTGAGTGGGGTTTGTGCTTTAGGCCTCTTAAACTTCCTGCAGCTTAGCTTGAACTTCCTACTAGAGTAAAAAGGGCTCTTTGCAGCAACAGGGCAGGTCCCCTCTCAGTTGGTGAGTGAAGGGAGAGTCCAACCTTGCCCCTTTCTCTGGATGGAGTGAAGCCACTTGGTAGTAGTACAGGCAAGGTGACCTACCTGTAGTCAGGGCTTGGATCCCTGTCTGCATGGCCACCTGTCCTGCTGGCAAGTTGCCAGTGTGATAGCTCTGTACTTGGGATGCATACCCTGACCCAGAAGAATTACTGGTGGGTAGTCAATAAAATGCATTCTCAGACTGTTCCATATGTGGCAGGTTTCCTACCATATTTGGCTGTAGCTCCTGCCAATCAAACTGTACTGCAGATGTTTTACCCTTAAAACAGCAATTGCAGTTCTTGCAGTGGTGGCGCAGTTGTGTGTTTGACTAAGGGCTATCACATAGAAGATCAAGGATCATAGGGTTTTCTGCAGACAGAGGTTTGGTCACACTGCAGTACTATTACCAAAAGATTAGTCAAAGAAATTAAGACTGGTTTTGAAGTTTAGAAAGCAGGCATTCTTTATTATGGTGCTGAGAGCATGGGGGATATCTCCTCCTAACGTGCTTACCATATTGTTGAATATATGTCCCTTATACACTGTATAATCATACATATGCTTTAATTTCCTCAATATTCCATACATATTCAATTATCTTCCCGGGATTAATTTACATTAGTCCCTCCTTCCTTTGTACATGCATAGTTTCTTCTGAATTGAGTCGAAGGACTGCTTTTGCAACCACCAACCCAAATTAATTTGCAATTACTTCATGATCTGGTCATCTTAGTCCTCTTGTGATGTTACTTGGCAAAACCTGCTAGGTTTCCATGAGATCAAATCAGTTCTTTCCTTTCATCCATGAGATTTAATTAGTTCTTTTAATTCATCCTAGATGTTGCTTTCAAGTTAGATCAGTTAGATCATAAATCTTGCCCATACAATACCAGGTCTTCTCAATCACAATTTAATAATTATACTGATATAAGGACTTCTTGGTTGCAATCTAATAAATATACTAAAGCTTTACATATACTAAGGTTATTTTTCTTATTTTAAATTTCTGGTATCAGTGCTACAAAGGAGGTCTAGTGGTAGGCAGCAGTTTGGTGCTTTTGTAGTGTCCCTGTGGAGGGAGGTAGGGAGGTTTTCCAGTCAGAGTTTGGTGCTATTGCACTCTTTAAAGTGTGACTGAAAAGTCAAGATGTGGCTCTGCAAGTGGGTTTGGCTCTGGGGGACTGAAGGCAGGTGAGTTGCAGCTGGACAGGGGCTCACAGGCCTTTGGGGCTGAAAAGGGGGTTTTGTCTGTGGGCAGCATGGGGAGAGCCCCGTGGGGTACTTAAATTGGGTCCCAGGTCACGGGACCAGGACAAAAAATTATGGTTCCCCATGAGGATACTGTTGAAGGTGTTTTCAAGCAAATGTGGAATGCATTCTTGGAAATGGAGGCAGGATATTTAAAAACTAATTAACAAGAATAAAGCATCTAGAATAATTCCATTTTTACCTCTGAATTTGAGACCAGCACCTACTAAACATTACCCAAGACCACCTGAATGCAACTACAAATTTCAGTTTCTGAATTTATTAAGAACTTCAATAGGAAAAAATTATATGAATGCCTATGAGCTTGTGAAAACTGAAACAAAAGGAAAAGTAGGTTAATGAAACCTAAAAAACAGTTTAAATGAATTGAAGGCCTTCTGTGAGCTTGGACAGCTATACTTGTGTGTTTCAATTTGTAAAAGAGGAAGATGTAAATAGGTTTGGCTTTTAAAAGCTTATATAATGTTGATACTGGCAAACACCATTGACTAACATAAGAGATGTAGGTGCCCACATAAACTACATGATGTAATCTTTTATGCAGTTATGATTTTTTCTCCTATCTTGGTAATAAGCACTCTCCTTAAGTATCTCTCATTCTACACCACACAATTCAGGAGGAATTCAGGAATAAAGTAAAGTTCAACTTTTTCTTCTTTGCTGAATGGAAACTGAAGATGGAATTAGTTTTCCTGACTTGTCTTGTGATCTTTCAGATCTCTGAGGGCAGCTGACACATCTGTCCCCATTAGACCTATGGAAGACCAGTGGCTTTCAAGAGCAGGTGCAGCAAGTGTAGAAGGATAAGTCAGCATGCTGAAATGGCAGCAGTCTTCCACGTCTAGGAAACTGAAGATCATTACATCCTAACTGAAAATGCTTCCCCTTTCTTTTACTTTTGTATTTTGTCACTATCTAATTAAGAAACAAAACAAAAAAGCCTGTTTTTTCTGCATATATAATCCTCTCTGTTTTTGTCATGTTCTGTTTTTATTTTGGGCCTCCTAAAATATGGCTGGAAATGGGCTTTCAGTTGTAAAGAAAGGAAAAAAACGATGATGCTGATCGTTGAAAACGACCTGATCATTTAAGAACTACTCCAACTGTGGGCTACTGTAAGGGGAAGCCAGTAAGTTGGATCATACCAAACTTGTTCAGTAACAATTTAACTTCTGTTGTGCCTCAAGAGAAAAATCTGAGACTGTATTTACCCTGGGTTTTAAGTCAAACAGAAGTAAATTAATTTTTAATATAAAATTAGTATTGCTCTTTCTAACAAGGCACTCCTAGAAATCCATGGCATTAAATATTATCAAGCTTTCTCTAAAATGCTCCTGAGAATGTGTATGGAATATCCTTTATTCATACAAAAATTCAGTAGAAAATAAGCAGCAAGAACTTTAGCATAGTAATCTGTGCAGAAAGAGAAAGAGTCAACAGGAAAATGTTTGCAATTTTGATGTTTTTTCCTGGACAACATTTGGTCCCAACACATCATAATCATGTAGGAAACAGCTGTGTTCTGCTATTTACATGGGAGTCTCCTCTCCCTGCATCAAAAAACATTACTGGAAGGAGCGTGTTTGCCCCAGCAGCTGTAAGGAGGGCAGTGGGTGCCAAAGGAGAATCCCAGCACTTGGGGAAAGAAGAGCTGGACCGTTCCCTGGCATGCTTTCACTGGGCTCATGGAGGCCTGCCCCTCCATGCTGTTTGCAGCCACCATTTAGTTACCTCAGTGGCTCTTGGGACACTAGTACCACTTACAAAAGAAGTGTATTATTGATTCTGCCTGGTAGCACTCACATGTTCAGGAGAGACAATGATGCAGTGGAGGCCAAAGTATTTGGGCTTGGGCAATGTTGCAGTGTGGGACTGGAGCTTGGAGGTGACTCCTGAGCATGGGGTGGAGTGGCCATGGCCAAAGCCTGTCCTGGCTCCCTATTGATGGACACCAGTGGGCCCTGGCCAATATCTTCCTCCTCAGCCTTGCATCCATGTGAGGTTCTCTTTATGCATTATCTTAACGGTCTGCTTCCTGTTTTAGGTTCCCCCCCTGCCATTAGTTCCTAGCTGAAGTTTGATTGTGCTCACCCACTAGCTATTATTTGAAGTTACACTTTCCCCACGCTATTATTTGAAGTTACACTTTCCCCTGACCTCAATGACTACTGGGAACAGAAAGGCATACAGTTTGTTATGCAGTGATGACAGAGGTTGGTTTTGGCCAAGTTCAGGGACAAACAGGCTACCTGATACTTGCCTCTGGTCCCATTTTTATCACAGCTAAAACCAGCCTAGGTCAAGCCAAGCCCAGGCATATCCCAAGGCCCCACAACAGTGACAAGTTGCTTGCAATTGAAAAATGATACTGGGCTATGTTTCCTTGGCCAAATACCTTTCAAAACATATTCCTCGTATGAGACCTGAAAAATACACTGTTGAGTTGTCCTGATAGCAGTGCTGCTACTTGTCAGCTTTTGTTTTGCTGCAGGGCCTGGGAGTCTTGAACAATAGCGGCATCAAAGTGCCCAGACATGGTCCAAAGACCAGGTCAGACAGTCCCTGCACAAAAGAAATTTAGACAGAGATGAATGCTCATGAAGGGCATAGGAAACTCTTGCCAGCTTTATCCAGCAAGCTACAATAAAAAAAGAAAGGGGCTGAGACTTGCAATGACCACTAGACAGCCAAAACTCTACTAATTCTTTCTTTTCCCTTTCTAGTACCTCATGTCTCTCCTCTTCCATACACAGTATTTTATTTTTAATGCAGTGCTTCCATTGTTTGACAAGTGCTTTGGCAGAAGTAGGAATAGCGTGTTGAAAATAAAATTACATTGTGCTAGGGCAGAATCATGCAGCAGCAGTGATAGTGTGCCTTTTTAGGAACACTAGTAGAAAGGGACTGTCAGTAAGGATGATCTTAGAATGTGTAGTTCATCTGAATAATGGCTACAATAATTATAACTTGAACCGCAGATCTGTTAGCATTGCTAGCATTACTGTGTTAGAAAGTTATTATTCTGACTAACCCTTTATTTCAATTGCAATAGATCTCAAGGGCCCAGCTATGAAAGTCCATTGTACAAAGCATGGACAGACCTGCAAACTGAAATACCCTGTGTCCTGATGTATTTAAAACTTGAGACATGTCAGTAAAAGATCCTGTTTAGGAAACAATTACATGTTCTGCAATAGACTGCAAACAGGCAAAAATGTGTTAAAAAGTTATAGATAGTATTTTTTAAAATTATTAGAAATTCTATCATTCTAGGCCAAGAATAATGTTTTTAAAAAGATTGCATACTTGTGCATATATGTCTATTAAAATACACACATAGTTACCTGCCCTTCAACAAATATTTATTGAAGTCCTTTATCTCCTTTTTGATCTTTTCTTGTCAATAGTGCTATAGGAGTTTTTTCAGAATTATCTTAATATACCTGTTATTTCCTTTATCACGCATAAATAATGCAGTTTTTCCAAAGTCCAAATGAAATTTCAGTGTGCTACGATGTGTTGGATAGTGTCAAGTCAATGTAGCAAATTAGATAATCCATCCCCTTAAGTCTGAATTACTTGGGTCACTTTGAAAATGTGACTTGAAAACACAGGAAAGGCTGTACAGTTCAAAAATATTTGTAAACTGTAAAACTAAGAATTCAACATTATATGCAATTAACAGTATGGAGGTTTCCAGATCCTTAAAACCAAACCTCTTTTTGAAAGTCTTTTTCACTATTTTTTGGCTCACTTTGCCCCTACGTTCAGTAGTTTTATGCTTCAGGGATATATAAAGGAGACATTCCTGCTTATGTATGGAGAAAAAGAGATTTTTATGAATATCAAACAAGCATAATTTATGCAGAAAATCTATTAAAAACTCTGTTTGGCACTTTTACTTGCATTAGTAATATGAGAACTCCATTAAAATGAATTTTCCAAAAATATGTTGGACCCCAATTCTCTCAACTTATTCCCGTAGTTAATCTTCGTTTTCATTGCCCAAGGACTGCTAATATATTAGTATTAACAATATCCTCTTTATTACCTTGCATAGAACTTTTTACTTGTTCTCTTGTGTGAATATATTTACATTTATTTATACACATACATACCCGCAAATGCACTGGATGAAATCCTGGGCCCTCTGAAATCAATTGTTAAAATCTTACCAACTTCAGCAAGAATCACAATCTTATTCGGATTGTTGTATTTTAGACTCAGTAATTTTAGCTTCAGAACAGTGGATTAAGCTCTTACAGGTTTATAGGTAGCCTGTGTGCACTTTTGGTCCTCTCCTTGCATACAGCCATGCTAACCAGAATTTGGCCATATTGATTCAAGTTATTTTTATTCACTCATCACTATTCAGTCTGCATTTCCATTTGTTTACTGCTATGTTGCATACTTTATACTACTTTGTTGCATATTCTTAATTGACTTTATTCAGAGAAATCATACTTTAATTTTTTATCACTTCTTCACATTTTTCCTGTTCTGGAGAGGCATGTAAAAGAAGTTTTTGTATCTTTTCAGCCTATGCACACTGTTGCTAATGAACTTGTAGAATGATTTAGGAAGCTACACACCAGAGCTGCTATGTATTGAAAATAAATGAAAACTATCAGCATATTTTACTACTATATAAAGTAAGATTTCTTATCTAACCTTATCATATGTCTTAGCAGGGGGTTGGAACTGGATGGTCTTTAAGGTCCCTTCCACCCCAAGTCATTCTGTGATTCTGTGAACAGAAGCTTGATCTTGCCAATGAACCTGTTATCCATAATTTCAGATGTCTTACTGAGCTATTTGAATTCCTATCATTTAAATCCATTACTAAAAAATGCTTAAAACAAAAAGGAATCAAAGTACATGAAGTGGTGAATGTCACTTTAGACTAGTATATGGAAACCTTGGAATAATTTAAGGATGGATTTAGGAAATACCCTATACATATTTGATTAGATACTGAAGGATTTCCATAGTGTGTGATTCATAACTCACAGTAAGAAGGTGAAGCAGATGCTGAACTGAATTTTGTCCCCTATTACTTCCCCAATGTTTAGTAGTACAAGTTAGGAACAGTTCGTTTTTCCTGATACTACTCTGTACCTTCAACTTCCCAAGATTAGAAGATTTTTGTATCTATTTTTATGAAGGAAATAATAACATTATTATTCACAAATTAATTACATACTAATTATGATTATAATTATGCATTACATAATCAGCTCACTGTTATTGGTCTCTACATTTATTTGTAGTCAAAGCAGTTACTTTGAAACACATACTTCAGGGTGTGTGACAAAATTTCTTTTCTCTTAGTCCCCTACTAGTTGTGCCAAACAATTTTTTCTTGGGTAAGCAAAGTCTTTTTCAAAATAGTCACAGTATTAGTCATTGACTTTTATTTATTTTGAAATGTACAAACAATGGAATAAACAGAAAGCCAAAAGGGATGTTTTCTGCTAAGTAATGAATTATTCAAGCAGTTAATGATGGAAACAATGCCTTCATTGAAGCTACAGCTCTCAAAGGAAACACTATGAAAAAAAATCCACTGAAACAGAGCTATCCTTTAAGTTAAGAATCAGAGCAGGTGCAGGCCCATTGTCTAAGGTTGTCACTACCAGCTGAATGGATTGTGTCTCAGCTTTGACTGGCTTGAGTAGGCAAAACTATTCATTCGCACCCCAGAAAAGGGCAATGGTGAAATGAGTTAATACACGTTAATAATGACAAAGACTGGGATTTGGATTTGGTTCTACTGACACAGCCATAGGCAAAGGAATGCCAAAGCGTGCATGTGGAAGCATTTCTAAAACACTCATATAAAAGGCTGTCCACAGTGAAAAGACATGCAAACAGAGAATCCACACAGCCTTTAAGATACTATTCATAGTATTTATGACGCTAGGTCCAGTATGATGCTGATGGAGAGAACTAAGTGACGTGCATAGATACTATTTCTCCCTTCCAAATTATTTTAAAGTAGGAGAAACATGTGTCCATGAATCCTTTTAGTTAGTTTTGCAAAGTGGTATAAGTTTACCAAGAAAAGTACCCCAGACCAGCCTACACCAGTTGATTAGGGCACTTCTCTGACAGATGAGACATGTAATTTTGTCTCATGTTGAAAATTCCTCTAAACTGAACTCTACTATGTTGCGAGTGAGTGTTCTAATAGCTAGGCTGTTGCCTCAAATAATTTTTGCCCCGTTTTCAAGAAGAAACATTTAGGTACTTAACTTCAGCTGAGCGTGTCAACACATAATCCTTCTCTGACAGAGATGAGCTCAAAATTCTGAGGATCATATCTCAGGAGCAGCAGTGTTGAAGCTACAACCTTTTATAGACATCCCATTAGCTAATTTGGTCTAGTCCTGTTGTGAATCCTCATCTGAACTGATAAGTGAGAGTTTTTGTATCAACTAACTATGGAATTTAACAATGTAAATCAGACACTCAATGCAGAGAGCAACAAAGTTTTTTTCTTTTTTTCCTGTGTTTCAGAGAAGCCTGTTTCTGGCAGCTGACAATATATAAGAAGCCTAACTTCGTGACTTCATTAAGTGATTACTGCCTTTTTCCATTCAAATACAGGAAATGTATGTATTCAGTTTAGACTCTGTTTTGTTTCAGGAGTATGAAGGTTAGGCACTGTAATGATGACTATCACAACTGGCATAACTGTATGGATCTGCTGTTTGATGACAAACATTGAGTCTCATCTTGATGTTACTTTTGGTTAATGATTTTTTAATGATAAGCAAATTAAGCCTCAGTATTCTTACCAAAGTATGCTAACCTCAACCAGACACACAGTTCTTTATCTATTTGTAGAATTTAGTTATACATTCTTAAGACTTATACCGTGGAGTTCTCCCAGGCATTTGCTTCAGTGCATAAACTTCAGTTTGTAGAGAATTCAACAGCTATGGTACCTTGTAAATGCAACCTGTGTAAATAGTGAATTGACACTAAAACTGGAACACTGCTTGCTGTCAACTGCTGAAGTGATTTAAAGATTCTTGTAGTGTACAGGCTTATAAAATTGAAATGGTTGTGCCCTACACATTGAACTATTGATTGTAATACCTGTTACATTTACTTTGTGGTGTCAGAGCTAAAAGCTTCTGAATGTCCTCATAGTATGACTACAGTCATTTACAAGTACTGCTAAAATATCCTTTTGGAGCCTAAGGCTTTTTCTTTTCCAAAATGCAGAAAAGTTGAAATTCTTTGGAGATTTCAGTCATTATTAGTAGCTGCATTAAATCTACTTCGTGTTACTCTTGTGGTTTAAAGCAGCCCTAAAGCTGCTAGAGAATTCTCCAGCGAGACAGGGCTTAATGATTTTTTGACGCCCTGTTGTATAGAGATTACACTCTCACCTGCACTGTGATGGTCCCAGCTTGTCGTGGGAGTCTCTCAGGGAAATAAACATCTAGAATAAACATATATACAGCAAGTTCCATGTTTTTCCAATATTTACTGGAGTTCTTGACCAGTGCATCTGAAAAGTTGGTAAATAAGATTGGACTTGAATGATTATCCTGGCATTCCCATGCTACAAAATTTGTAACTTTAGCTTAACGTGGGATGAGGAGCTACTTGTTTGGATGATTGTTTGTACTGGGTCTGGCTGGGATGGAGTTAATTTTCTTTTCATCAGCTAGTACACTACTGTCTTTTACATTTGTGACTAAAACAGTGTTGATAACATTTTAGCTATTGCTGAGCAATGTTTGAATAGCATGGAAGCCTTTCTTTTTTTCCAGCTCTGCCTCCCCAGTGAGTACATTGGAGGTGTGCAAGAAGTTGGAAGGGGACACACCAGGGGACACACCTAATTGAAGCTCACCAAAGGGATGTCATCATGCTCAGCAATAAAAAGAAGTAAATGTGGGGTTTTTTTTTGGAGGGGGGAAGGTAGCCATTACTCACAGACTTACTGGGGGATGGTGAGTGATTGCCTCTGTGTAACTTGCTTAGGCTTTATTTTGTTTTTTTTTTTACTCCTTTTCCTCTTTCCTTTGCTGATTAAGCTATCTTTATCTTAACTCATGAGTTTTCTTGCTTTTGCTCTTCCTATTCTCTTCTCCAGCCCACTGGGGTGTAGGGGAGAGTGAGTGAGCAACTGCATAATGCTTAGCTGTGGGTTAACCCACAGCACCTCTACAAAATTAGAGTTACAAAAGACCTGTTGGAGATTCAGCAAGAAGTATAGCTCCATCTAAGGCAGTACAGTAGGACTGTACTAAAGAAAAAAATCCGCATATGGGGAATATTTCTAACATTCTTCTGTAGCTTTCCTATGGGAAGTATAAAATGTTCCATTGATTGCGACATTTAAAATGAGATTGGCTTTAACAAGAAAATATCATTGCAGTGAAATCTTTGGCAGTTTGGCAATATGATTTTTTTTTTTTTTTCTGTGAAAGTTCTGATTCTGGAGTTCTATGGAATCATTGACAGACACGGCAACATGACGGGAAAGGAGACGGGAGCACCATGCTATTGTAGCTGTGAAGCAGAGAGACTGCTGCTGCTTGAGTTGATTATAGCTTGTAAGAAAAATGTTGTCACAGCAAAACTATGCTGAAAGCCAGAAATAAACCATCTTTTTAGTCCCTTTGGGCCAATCAGTTACATTGCTCATGACTAAAACACACTGACCATCTTGAAAGGAGCAGCTCTGTTAACCTGAGAGTTTTGGACAAATCCTAACCAGTTTTGTTATTTTCTTTTTCCTTAGTAACTACCTCTGAAATTTCATTTAGATGAGGTATCTTATTTCTGTTTTAAACTGTTTCTGTCTTCAGAATGATTGAGGTCTTCACTTTAAATTATATTGTATTATGTTTGTAATATATTTCATAATCCTCCAAAATGAGAAATGTTACAGGATGGCTATTGTTTATCCCAGTCTTAATGGCTGTACTATTTTTAAAAAAACTCAAACCCCACCATAGTCTTGGTGTTTTATTGGAATAAACAATATAATACTTAAAAAAAAACCCAACAACAAACCAAAACCAAAAAACAAGCAGCTGTTTCTTAACTATAGTGTTTGTATTTGTTTTTTGTACAGTACCCTTTCATGAATTTCACTGGTTATAATGTAGTTACTAGTAATTAATTCTTAATTTTGGTGGTTTGGGGTTGTTTTTTGGTTTGGTTTTGGTTTATTTGTTTTTTTTTTAAATAAATTATTATTTATTTATTTCCTCTGCAGTGTGGTCTTTTCCAAGATTTGTACATTCCATATGCTTTGTTTTGAACCTGAATGTATTCTGATCAGCACCAGTAATTACTAAAGTTTAAAAACCCCCACAAATAAAACCAACCAAAAAAAAACCAACCCCACTCTCAGAAGAAAACTCAGCATATGCATATACAAAGATTGTTCTAAACCTGCCTTTCTTACTGTAAGTTATCATAGCTTCTGCTACTGATAGAATACCAAAATCTTATTATTGAGAAAGAACATTTACCACATCCTAGTAGAATATGCAGTGTTTACCTAGGACTTTCCCCCCCACACTTTGATAGGTAAAAGATTGTTTCTTGTAGATGTCTGTCTGTTCTCTGACATTTTTTTGTGTGTGTATACTTCAGTATTAGCTACTGAGTCCATTATATGTATTCTCGCAACTGACAAGCACCTTTTTCCTGCTCTATATCCAGTATAAAAATGTATCCACAAACAGTGATTTAAAATATGTATATGCATCTCCCTACAAATCTGTCTGTGTCCCTCAAATCTATAGGAAATGAAGGAGGCTGTAAACTCCAGTAAGAAGACAGCAGACAGCAACATTTCAAATAGTCTCATAATCCAGAGTAATACTCTACAGAGCATAAATTAGCTAAAATGATCTTGAGGCTATAATCTTCAATACAGAATAGTCAAATCTAATTGAAATCTCTAAGAAAACAGAGCAGGTATTAAATAAAATATCAGATAAAGATATGCCTTAAAAAACAGCATAAAAAGTACTCTGTTAAAATTTTATTTGAAATCTGTGCAGGGTTCTGACAATGCTCAGATGTTGTGTCTATGAGCATGACCTTGGGCTCAGGCCTGTCCTGGCATGGCTAACACCCTCAGGAATGCTCACATGTGTCTCACCTTCATTTCCAAGGAGAGACACAAGGACCTCAAGGACTTCCTCTAAGGACTTCCCAGCAGAACATTAATTCTGCTGGAATGTACAGATTTCTGTCATACCTGTTTTACTTGCCTAATTATGTAAATGCCATGGTTTAACCCTGGCTGGTAATTAAGTACCATGTAGCCGCTCACTCGCACCCCCCTCACCCAGAGGGATGGAGAGGAGAGTTGGAAAGGAATGTAAAACTCAAGGGTTAGGAACAGTTTAATAATTGAAATAGAATAAAAATGAAAGAACAATAATAACAATGATGACAATAACAGTTATAATGAAAAAGGGAAGGGAAAGAACAAAATCCATAGGGAAAGGAAGAAAGGAACACGTGGCGCACAATGCAACTGATCACTACCCACCAACTGATGCCCAGCCAGTCCTCGAGCAATGATCTCCCCACCCCAGCCAGCCCCCCCAGGTATACATAGCAGGCATGACGTCCCATGGTATGGAATACCTCTTTGGCTAGTTTGGGTCAGCTGACGTGGCTGTGTCTCCTCCCAATTCCTTGTGCCCCTCCAGCCTTTTCACTAACAGGGCTTGAGGAACTGAAGAGTCTCACATCAAAGCCAAACCACAGCACCTTAATAGTTCCTAAGAAAATAATTAACTCCATCCCAGCTGAAGCAAGGACAGTAAATTAGAAAAACAAAGTATATAGAGCTCAAAAAGTACGAATTTTATGCTAAAAAGTAGGAGTGAGTGAAAAGACTCCAGGACCAGATTAGAGGCTTACATGGCTGAGCAACAGGTTAGAAATAGCTTCATCTCTGTTGCACATCGGATAGCCTGGAGGAGTGGTGAAGTCAGAACAGAAAATGGTCAGAGTATGTGAGAAAGACCAATGCATGTTCCAGGATTTTTACAGAGTGAAACTGATATAAGAAATAGGATTTTAAAACATTGCTAAAAATGAAATCATGAGATCCAGTAAGATCTTAGGGAAAGAAAAGCAGAAAGTAAAAAATAACCACAAGATTGTGAGGTGAATGACAGGGTGACTGGTTAGTTGTCATGTTGTTCATTAGATAATAGAAAACTGTCAAAGAAGATGATTTTGGAAGGACGATTCAAGACAAAAGAGCAGACTTAACAGCAGGATTTCCCTGAGGAAGTATCATAGCTAGGGGGAAACAGGATACTGGGCAGACTAGATGGTGAAATCTATGGAAGTATAATAGAGACTTCTTGGCATAGAAGATTCTAACAGCAACAAAACCCTTCAGTCAACACCCTGAGAGAAAGTGAATGGGAAGAGGATCCCCAGAAGATGTAATCAAAGGGATAATAATCAAAACAGGACATAAATGACATAGTAGAATTCAAAGGAGAGAAGCTCTACTGACAAAACAGATTACAAAAGGTAAAGAAAGATCAAGAGTGCCTGTCTGTGGAGAACAGACTCCTAAAGTTTAAAACAAAGAGATGAGTAGCAACACTTGTAGGAACAATATCATTGATGAATGTTTCAGGCTGGAGTGGGTAGTACAGAAAATCAAAAACAGTGAAAAAAGACATCTCCAACATATAACATGCCCTGTAAAGAAAGAATATATGCAAGTAAAACATTTACTGACTAGGCTGATGGAAAGAATCAATAGAGCAAATGGTCATTTCAGGATGAGAAGTTGCGACTCATCTGACTTTAATGCCTGTACTTAGCAAGTTCACTTGAGTATGTAGAAAAAAATAGAAGTCTCACTCACAGTAGATTTTCTTTAAAAATACCTTGCAGTCACAATGGAATATTGTTGATAGACCTCCCCAAAGAATTTTAAAAACAGAGTATGAAGAAGTCTTTGTAACAGTGGGTAACAGTGTGGAAATGAAAAGCAAAGGTAATTAGAATAAACTCTGTCAATAGAGTGACCCACCCTGCCAAAGCAAAATACAATAAGCTGAAATGCTATGCAAGAGGAAAAGCTGGGTAAAAATCAGTGCTGATGCTTAAAACATGGTTAAGGAGAACAGCTGAGGGACAGGACGGGGATGGAGGGACAGGACAGGACACACAGGTGGGATGGGACAAAAGATTTTCAAGATTCAAAACCCCATGAAGTTTATAAGAGAACAAGATAATCACAGAGAATCAGAACACTGCCTACACCCAGTCAATTAAGGGGAAGGAAAAGGAAATGAACTGGTAAGAAAATCAGCCCACAAGAATAAGGTATACTTAGTTATGTAAGTATGGTGTTAAGTATGAACTAGGTTAAAATCCAGATCATAGTATGTTTGATTGGGTCACCTAAGAAATATGGATACCCATGTTTGTTATCAATCCTTTATCTCTGATACAATACTTCTTTTGCATGATGTACCAGTATGAATGGTAAAACGACAGGTAAACACCTCCTTTGTCAGGGGAAATAATAGATGTCATCATTACATTCAGATATACCATAACTTTAGTAAGTAATCTTTGCTGTTTATTATCTATGATGCAAATTTTGATGCCTACCACCTGCCTTTCTCTTCCCTGGGCTGCAATAAACAGCTCTTGTCCTGCATGAGGCTTTGTACACTCTGGAGGCATAGACCAGGTAAATCTTAGATTCTGTATTCCAGTTCTTGGTCAAATGCAGCCAGGCTCTGTAAGAGAGCTTTATATAAGATAATAGCCTAATGAAATCTGTGCCACAGGAGGTCTAAGTGTACAGTGGATCAGAATTCAGGGACTGTTTTTTGCTTCTTAATAGTTGTGTTGTGTAGCCTTTGGGAATTATTTAATTTCTTTTACCTTTCATTTTGTCTTGCTTCGTTTTCCACATATTCTGTCTTGCCTATTTATACTACAACTATCTTGGGGCAAGGACTCTTTTTTTATTATATGTTTGTACAGATCCTAATAAGATGGGTTCCCAATATCACTTTGAGTTTCCGAGTGCTACTTTGTCATGAGTAATCACTATGAGAACTGCTAAGATTCTGACATTATAAAATGTGAATATAAATTCTGATTCAATGCTAACCTCAAACCTTAACTGCTATTCACTGTGGAGATTTTGTTGCCATTTCAGTCATTCCTTACTATTAGTAGGAATTTCAAATAGAAACATGCAAAATAAATGTCATTATTTTTATTAGATTTTTTCATTTTCTTCTCTCCTAAAGGAGCTTTAAGGGAAAAATAAAGTGTCTAGATAAAGCACTTTTACTAAACTTTCATGGTTCCCAGTTCAATTTTCAAACTTTTAAAGATAAAAACTTAACCAGGTAGTAAGATACATAACACATAAGAAATGTATTTTCATGGTTATAATACACATCAATATATGCCTGTCTGCAGACTTTTTTTGCTTCTTTCACTGTGCTGAGACGAGTGAGAATGTTTTTTGGATCATCCTTGGGAGCAGTGGGTTGTGGGACCAAATTGGTTGAGTTACGGTTTTTCAGTGGTCCATGTACTTAAACTGATGCCTTTGATATTCTTTCAGCTTAACCTGGCATGCTGGCAAACATCTGCACATGCTAACCTGTGGGGATTTTCTTCCCTTATAAAAATTATTTTGGACAAAATATTAGTTTCTGGCATCCAAAAACTTGTTAACTTGGGTTAAACGTAACAAATTCATCTGGAAAATTAAAGGATATAAAGAAGGAAGTATTTCCTTTTGTCATTATCAAGGCTAAAGCACTGACTTTTCACTTCAATAACTGGTTTTACTCTTTAAATTACCCCAATATATAAATGGAAACAATGGAAAAAAAATGCAAGAAAGCAATTTAGCAAAAATATTTTTTTTATATAACTAAACTATGGAAACCATGCCATGCCTAAAAAGAAAACACTACTAATAGCACACCACATATTTGTTTATGATTAATTTTGATTTTAGATAATAACTCAGAAATTATAATGTATTTACAAAAAAAAAAAAAAGAAGGTACAACTTCCCCTGTGGTATCCTGTAAATCCCTCTGCTCAGCTCTGCACACCGGCACCGTGAGGAAACCGCAATCTGTTCAGACAGGAACTTTGCTGGGGCGTACACGCGTGTACGTGTCCCCGAGCGTGTTTCATACCGTGTGGGCACTTACTCCCCTCTTTAGCGGGACCCGGCAGCCCGCGGCGGGATGGAGGCGGCGTGTGCCGGACCGCTCACGG
>JAVJGJ010000037.1:5658093-5671679 GCA_035590215.1 Microhierax caerulescens
ATAAGAACCGAACTACACTGGTCATCTCAGACAGGGAGACACAACATGGCTTAAAGTAGAGGGAACTATAAGGTCTGTGTGTTCTTTAAGAAATCTGTTGGCTATTTCTGGCTGTTGAAGCAAAGGAAATAGTATTTTCTTTCATCATTCTGTCCTCTGCAAACTTGCTGAGGTATATGTGTGATGAAGTGACAGACTGATGCAGGGATGCATGACAACAGTTGCACAGTGTTACAGTAATTTCAAAAGCTTTGCTGATTTCTTTTCCTTTTATATTTTAATGCTTTATCACTAGTAATGAGCATGCTGTTACTACTTATGGATACAATCTTTGTATCATATGGAAGGATACTGAAGGTCCTGAGCAACAGTCAAACATGTCTTAGGGTGCTCATTAGTCTGCAGTAGTAAAATCACCAGCCAGCAATCAAAAAAGAGAAATGATCACATCAAGAATAAAGTATCCCAGGGAGAAAATTAATGTCACAATAATTACATGGTTCACAGTGGAGGATGTGTGGTTATTATTAGTTCTAGAGAAGCTAATTAAGCAAGTCAAAAATTCTTTTTAAACCAGTTTAATCAAGAGAAAAGGTGTTCCCTTGGCTATGAACAACTAACATACGAGGACTGAGAATTCATGGATACATCAAAAAGAAAGGAAAGCTAATAATTGTACTGTACTGAGCTGAGATACCTAGAATTAAAAAGATGCTAGCTAATGAAAATGGTTCTCTTTGGCAAAACACAGCAAAGTATGACTACCGTTCTTTAGGCCTCAATGCTTTGTTACATAGTGCATACATATCACCTTATCATGATTGACTACATTGTGCTGTTCCATCATATTAACATATTCTGAGGCGACCTCTCTGCCTTGCCTGATTCACTCAGAACTATCAAACTAAAGCACGGGAGAATCTGTAATGGAATGGAGACGGGAAAGGCACTCATGCTTATACCAGTCACCAGAACCAAATTAAAAGTTAATCATGAAATAAACAAAACCTTCTGAAATATTTGTAAAGTGTCATGTAGTGTCATGTTCTGCCCATGCCCCACCCCCCTCCAGTATATTAGTGGTTTGCTACTGGGACCAGAAAACCACTGGCTGGCTCATGAATATCTGTCTGAATGCCAGCACTGACTGCTTCATTGTGATTCAGGAGGTGTAATGGAGTAACTGGATTTTCCTTTCACCCTAGCCTCTTAGCACACACAGAGGCTGTGCCTCTGGAGACAGCATGGTTCTCAGCTATCTTATTCTGTTTATAGTGAAACCATATTCTGTCTGGAATCATAAATTTAATTTGTTTCTGTTTTGAAATGGGCAGTAGTTTGCCTAGTATGCACGTTTGCTGTTAGATTCCATTTAAATAATCTTGTGATCATAGTGTTGTACAGTAAAATAAATCCACTATTGCGAGAAATAATATTCTAGAATGCGATATATCTAGCAGTCAGATTTTTTGTTATTCTACTCTCATTATGTCAGCCAGTGTCTCATTGTAAGTCATAACAATTTGGTTCTGAAATTCATCACAAAAATCTTTGCAGTTCTAATGCCTTCAATGATTTTTCAAAGTGGAATTGTGGGTACTGTCCTTACTGAATCTCAGAACCCTACAAATGAAAGCTGATCATTACTAACGAATAAACATTAAAAGAGCTTAATGCATTAAGAATAGCTTTAAGATTATGCACTTTGTCAATTCAAAAATCACATGCAATGAAATTTAACCGATACCATATACTTAACTTCAAGGATATATGTCTTCTTACGTATAGTTTAAAATGCATGAAATTGTCAGAATATTACACAGAGTTAATACATTTTCCTATGCATAGCAATAAAGAAAAATGATAAATCAGAAAGATGGGTTTGAAACTACATAGGGTTTTGTATATAGGTGAAATAAGCATAGTGGGTGTGGAGATATGATGAAGTGCAAATTGACATGAAGTTTTAAGAATGTTATTGGCTAGCAGGTGGATGATACATATATATAACCAAAGATCAGTCACAGAAGGAATATATGACAGAACTTTCTGTGCTGCAGATAAGCCACATGCATGTGCAATAGAGTTGTGTCAGAAATTAACAGGGATGCTTATATTATTAAGCTACATAAAATGATACTTGTTCACCAAGGTATCTACAGTGGGCTCAAGTTATCTGACTTTAGGCATCTAAAAACTAATCATCTAATCTAATTGAGTTTTTCAGCTTCTCTAAATTCAGTGGAGAAAGGATAATGACTCACTGCATGCTATCATAGGTTTATGTTCTTTCTGTGGAAGCCCATCTCTTTATTGACCACAGAGTGAGCTAACAGCTTAGCCAAGTGGCTCAAGTTAAGTGACATATAATCTACTCAAATAAAAGGCAAACAAAATGAGAAAAAGCTTTAAAAAGGAAATTAAAAGGAAGAAAACAAAGACCAACAATTAGTTGATACCCATATCTACATAATAAATAATGGAAGAAAAAAATAATCAAACTAATGAAATTGAAAAAAAATACTACAATTATTTCTAGCAGGAACTTTTAAAGTGACTATTCAAACCAGGTGTCTCAGAAATGTCTAGCTACGTATTTACTGAAAACATTGCACAATGGTGTGGCTGGTCAGTGCATAGTTTCCGTTATTATGTTTCCAGTGTATTCATACATATCTGAATATGTATTTTATGTTGTACATTTTTGTGCTGGCACTTAATTAATCCTCTCAAATATGTTAGTCTGTTTCTTTTCTTTTTGTTCTTGTTCTACAAGTGCCTGAGCCAGCTTACTGATTTTTTCCGTTTACTTCAAAACAACTTGGATCAAAGCCACACAGCTCATCTCTCTTAGAAAATTGAATTTGAATCTCCAAAAAATTTCAAAGATGTCATTGTATAGTCAGTTGCTTAACAAATATCAAAATAGACCTTCTGCTATATATCTCAGAGGCATATTCTAACAAAATTTATCTTTTAAAGTTATTGATGAATAAGTTACAGATTAAATAGTTCCTGCAGTGTATAGACCAAGCAATAAAATAGCTAATGTTCAGTTAAAGTTTACTTAGCCATTTAGATGCTTATGCTACATGTTATTTAGAAATTTGTTTTTGTAATTAATTATCAATCAATATTGCTAATGTAGTTGACAGTAGCCACCAAAAATCAGATTTCTCTGGCAATGAGACAGCTAATCTACTTGTAATTTCTTTTTAGTGTAAAAGTATGTGCCACTGTAAACGTATCAGCAAAAAAAGTGTTTTGAAAGATGTATGTATGGTTCTTATACATAGTGCAAACAGGACTTTCTTCTTTTTTTTAAACATGTATGTTGATAATGGTGTACTTGAATAAATTACTCTGAGCAACCTGATGTTTGTTTTGTGTGAGGTTTCAAGAAAGTTTTCACTTTGATTCATAATAAAAGTTAGAAAAATGGAAAGTAAGTTACTTTTAAAGTATATTACAGAACAAAGAAACTATCACTGCATTTTTTTCTGGTGGGCTTTTTGAAATTTTTTTATTTTTTTTTTAGTTTTGGTAAATCAAATGTAACAACTCGTTGCATTTTTTGGAAGCCTGTCAGCAGTATTGCAAGTATGTATGTTCTTATTTAGGCAAGAGTATCTCCTGTATAACAAGGGATCTTAGTATAGAACGCTTAGAACTTTTCCATTCTTTGCAAAGAGCCTTGAAGCCTGGAGTTACCCGACCTTAGATACCAGTAGGAAAGTTTCTCAAGTGTTAGAAAGTTGGAAACCTATACTACTCTCAATAATCTTATATTAATTACCACTAAGTTAAAAAAAAAAATGTTTCCATGAAATAACATTTCTTATAAGGAAAAGTCTTAAAAGAAATGCCATAATCATCTTATTTGTTTTAAGGTAGAAAAGCATTTTAATACCTTATTGAATTTGTAGGCTAAAAGGCTAAGGGTTTAAAGTTGGATTCTGGATTATAGTGTGTTAAACAGTAGGTGACCATTTTGAGTCATAAGTGCACAGGATTTAGCATGAATTATCATTGTGAAATAAAATGTCAAAGGACCTAAAGGATTTAACAAAATCTTGAATGCAGCTTGCAAGATTAGAAATATTACTTTTTTTTCTGCTTAACAGAACTGTGTAAAAATCAGTAGTCATCCAGAAACTTATACTGAAAATTGAAGACATTTTGGATATTATAAAACCACCTTAATTTTAGTCTTCATATAAAAGGTCATTTAAAATAATAAAATAACAGAACAATAACAAATTCTCTAGTATTTTAATAACTACTTTAGCAGTTGCATTATTCAGGTCATTTTTTTCACGTAACAAATAACCTCTAAGGTAAAAAATATTGAAATACGATATTTAACAACAGCTTCTTTTCATGTTCTTAGAATTGTAAATAAATTTTACAATGCAAGAAAATTACATAGCCCTCTCAGACTAAAGTAGATTCCAAAGAGGCCAGTGTTTGTGCGGGATTTTTTTTTGGTTTTTTTTTTTTGTAGCTTGAAAAACTTTTTTGATAATGAAATAACTTTCTCCCTCTATCGTCTTTATTGTGATATATATGTCTGCAACACCCCCCCTGCCCCCGTAACCTGCCCCCCCCCGTATTATCATTGTATATAATCAACTTTAAGTGAAAATCATAAAAGAAATAAGCTGTTTTCAAAAATTCTGAAGACTGTATGCAGTGAATATTATTCTGATTAGTCTTGAGCCAACATTCTGAACATTCATGGCATGTTTCGCTATGGATTGTTGTTTAAAGGTCTCTATAAACGGATTAACTTTTTTTGCAAGCAACATGTTATTATAATACCTTAATTATTTTAATTAAATATGCTGATTGTATTAAATAAGTATATTTAAAATTATATTTCATTAAAATATTTATGATTATTGTAGTTTTTAATTATTATAATTGAGGGGAAATGATGCAGCAGTATAGATAATTTACCCAGGATTTTATAACCAAAGAAATTTACCGTCCATTTCACATACTTCCTTACTCTCTTTCTGTATAGACCAGCAGTGTTTCAATATGCTTGCTCTTTATCAGGTTTTTAGAGAACAGAAGACACAGGCAAAAAATAGACTGAGAAGAAAAAAAACCAAACCCAAAACTGCTCAGCTGGAGAGCATAGCAAGTTTTCTACTTTATTTCTGAAGCCTTTTCCAGTAAATTCTACTCCTGCTGTACTTGGGAAAAATATTAAGAGAAAAAGAACATACATGAGCCTAAAAAATGGCCTCTCCCTTTCCCTGCATTGATGGATAACAAGATGGATAAATGAACTGTGTTATTGAAGTCTGTCAAAAGCTTCCATAAATGTTACTGCAATTTAACTGATAAACTCTTGGAAAGATGAGTGAATAATAAAGAGGATGAGACCTGTTCTGGGTGGAACATGTAGCAAACTTACTGCCTTGGTATCTATTTTATTCTAGTCTCCAGATGGGATGCAGAGGAAAGAAGAAAATCCCTTTGCAGTGGAAAACCTGTGGCCCACAGGCACAAATCGTTGTGCGTTTGTTAATGCAGCATATCCTTTGTTTGCAAATAAATTCCTCAAGCTAAGAGTTACCAGACAAAGCAGACGCGAGTTTCTCATCAAAGAAACATACAGTCATCCTCAAGCAAATAATTTTACAACGTAAAACACAGAAAGGGAGAGACAGAAGACAAATACACACAAAAGATTTCAGTCTTTTAGTGAATAGAGTGAGGCATGGCTTAGGCTGTTTAGAAATGTTGAACGTATTTGATTGAGTAGAGCAAAGAGTGAAAAATTAAATGAAATACCGGAATGAAAGAGGAAAAAAACCAAAACCAAACGCACAAAATAAGCCAGAGTGAAGGAAGCATGACCAAAGTAGAAAAACTAAAGGTATTTTTAAAGAAACAACTGAAATTACATCTTTGAAAGGGAAGAGGGAAATTATATGAAAGCAGAAGGCTGGTCTGTGGCCTATCAGCTATTAGATGAAAGAAACCCATCATACTATCTTTCTGTTGGCAATGTTGTCATGCTCGAAGAATACCACTTCCAAGTGGTGGAAGAAGCTCTCAAATTTTGAGTCTAAAGAATAGCTTAAGGATGTAGCTGATACTTCATTAAGCTTCAGTTGTGCACATTTTATTACGAGGGTTCTCAAGATAAAAGAAGTTGAGGGCTAGTGAGAGTAAGCTTGTGGGCAAGGCTTTCAGATGGGACATAGATTTGGTCAATTTCCAAGTGGCACATACTCCCTCTGGGTCCCACCAACGTTCTTTACCTCTGGACTACAAAGGTAAGACTGAGTCTATAACTCCAGGATATTATAATGATAGATGTAATTATGTTTATGAAATTTTTATGTAGTGTATTAAATCCTGAATTTAATTCAATTCAAAATGAAGACATCAATTTTATGTTTACGAAATAGAAGTGAAGGGATTTTTTAAAAATAGTGATGATACAAAGGTTCCTTTTCAGGAGGTATCAAGTAGCAAGTGTCTTGACTATTTCTGAGGGATTATCTCATTTTCTGCCTTAACTTTCTCTTTCCCTTCTTTCCTTCCTTCATATTAGTTCCATAATATGAAAATATCCTTAAGTCTTTTCAAATTTAGGAAAGACAGCTTTGTAGAAGTTATAGGAACTGGTCCTCACACTGAACTGTAATTCAGAAAATATTGGCAAAGTGGATAAATTCTGGTTAGAAATTAGGGAGTCTTTCTCAAGGTATATACAATTAAACTTTGGAATACTTTGGAATATTTTGTTCAGAAATTTATGCTATCCCCTTTCCTGGAGTTTTTGTAAGGCAGGTTAGACAGCTTTCTCTCAGAAATTATTTATCTTTGGCTTTGACTACATGATTTTTCAAGATTATCTGACAGGTCTAGGCGTTTGTTTATTTATTTGTTTGATATCTAGTATAGAGGATAAAAATTAGTTGAAGTGAATATAGATAATGAAGTTCTAGCAAAAGAATTGCTTCTCATTTGTGTCTGCATATTTGTAGATACAGTTGTATTGTATTGTAGATACAATTTCATTTACTGTTGACCAAAACAAAAAGATTTTGCAGACCATTTACAATAGCATAAGAGAAAGGGATACAGCAGAGACAGTGATAAGCAAAGGTAGTTTTGTAATATTCTCCAATAGTATGAGTAAGATGAAAGAGTTTGGAAGTAAAATAAAAAAATAATCCACTTATGCTCACAGTCATTATACCTTCTTCCTAAACCTAATCAAAGAAATGTAAAGGACAGAAAAGTGCTAATCTAGCCATGGAACAGAGAAAAAAATGCACTTGCTATAAATAATTGGATAAATAATATAAATAACAGATTAGTTTTATCAATTTTTCTCTTGGAATAACAGCAACAGTTTTTTGTGTTGTGTTTTTGTTTGTTTGTTTGTTTTATTTTTTGAGATGTGAATCATTCAAAGCATCCAAAGACTGCACAAAGTCCTGTGATAGAGAACAATGAAACCTAGAAACCTCCACTGGGGAAGTGGAAGGGTGGTATCTCACTGCCAGTACCTTAGAAAGAAATAATTACAAGAGGAATATGGTTTCAGCAATTCAGACAATTCCCTCTTTCAGCTTTCTGATGACTTTAGTTGCTGTTTGGGGACTGCATCAAAATTAGAAAACAGAAGACACATGAGCTGAAGATACAAAAATTGACAGAGTTATATTGAATACATATATATATACGAAGATAAGATGAAGAACAATTCAGTCTTAATATTGAACAAAAATACAACAATAGACAACATCAAGGAAGCTAAGTGGATTAATAACAAATTGATCTTTTCTGCTCTTTGGAAATTCCCTTCAGAAGAGGAGAGGGGAGCCATTAGAAGCTGAACAATCCAAAATGTGTCCTTTTACAGTTCAGTGGAAAAATCAGGGCCTCCTACTGATCATTCAATGGGAAATAATGTAGAATACATGACTATTGAAATTGAACACTTCATGAGACACAAATCAAGTACTGCATACTTTTAACATATTGTCTGTTATGTTATTATATTATGTCTAAATTCAGTGAATTTTTCAACTAGTCATTCATTCGGTAAGTTAATGAATACTTTTATACATTATACTTTAGAGGCTTTATAATCTCTTTAAAGATCAAAAAAAGATGAGATACAATAGGTCACATACCCAGTAGTGATGTACTGAAGATCCCAGAGACAAGAGATCAAAATGGAAACTCAGGTCTATGTTTTTAAAAAGAGTTTAACTGGGATTCTTTTCTAGTGTTAGCATCTCTGTTAATTTGTGAGTATAACCTAGCTGACAAAAAATGCAGGATTTTGAATTTAAATATTTCTAAATACAAACAAATGTATTAAATAGCCGGTCAGGAACTCACTCTAATTTATTAATCCCCTTCATTTCACATAAAATTCATGATTTATTAATTCCTATCAAGTATAGGGAAAAATATTAAAACCCTCTCAAGTTGAAAGCCTCAATAGTGGCTATATGAATGAAATATAATATAAAGGAGTTTTTTTAAAAATAATGAAATATATTTTCTCATACATCTCATACATTTGATTTTTCTATCAAAGCAGCAGGAAAAGCTAAATATGGAAATATTTTTTCTATGTTTTTTTTTTTAATAGTATTAAGCATACAAAAATTAAACTTGTTTTTTTTGCTTTAGCTATGACTAAAACTAGCTAGAGCTACAGAAACTGTTGGTCAGTCAATGATTTCCTGTAGGCATATAAAAATACATTTATATTGTGTCATTTCATATACATATATACTAAAATGGGTAAGTTCTTCATATGTATAGAATGTTTTTTTTATGATTATTACTGAAAAATCTTGAAAAAACACCAAATTTACTTTATGTGTCTGATTTTAGTTTCTTTTCCTTTTCTCTCTTCCTTTTTCAGTTCCCCCCTTCCTTCCTGTGCTGAGAAATTGCAGATTTTTCTAGTTTCAGTAATTAATTTAGAACTGCTCAGCATTCATCACAATCATTATCTGTGCTCAGTAACCTATGTTGAAGATGTCGATGAGCACAACTAATTCAGAGTGAATGATTGTACATCCTCACTTATCACAGAAAGCATCAGCAAAAGGGAAACTTGCTTAACTTCCAAAAGAGACTTCCAAAAGCTTTTTTTGGCTATTCAAGGTGATTACTTCCTTCACAACATACAAAAGTTCTTCATAGGTCAAGATAGACTAGTGTAAACAAGGCACTGTAGACATCCTGCCTTGCCAGTAAGGAGATCTTCGACCTCGAGAACTCTGAAATGTGTATTGTAAACTAAAAATTACTTTTTTAATCAAAACTAAAGGGGAGAAGGGCTTTTCTTAATTCACTATTATTTTTAATCTTTTCTATAACAATTTTCTCTAACACTTTAAGCATGCAAACTAATCTAGCTGTTCCATTACAACACTCCTTTTTTATCACACTCCATTTTGGCTTTGAAAAATAAATAATTGACTCATTCCTGTAGGAACAACTTTCTTTTGGAAGACTGCAAATGTCAGGTATGGTGCAGTAATTCATGAGGAGGGTATCATGAAGGTCCGTGATGGACAAAGAGTATTGTGGAATTTAGATCTCTTCCAGATATTTCCAAAAGATCTATGAAATTCTTGTTTTCCCCAAGCTTTAAAAACAGAATAAAGAAAAAATATTAAATATATTTTCATCTAGGACATGAAGATGCCCTGACTTCTCTGAGCAATGGCAGTTGACCTACAGCACTACAGTGGAAGAGCAGAACACTCTGTTGTAAACCTGTATAAGATCATGGGACCATAATCTTATGAACTGCTTTAGTTTTTGTTGATTTACTTTTGGTTAGCTTTTATGTTTCTTTTTTCTTTAGCTCACATTTTGATAAAGATAGGATATAGAAAATGCTTTTTTACTTTTCCCATTCCCTTTGTCACTGATGACATAAATTGTTTCATTAAAGGTATGAAATAGTCATAAATTTTGACTTGGTGTCCTTTGTAGTGCTCAAGACTATTCAGAATGCTTCTGCACAATTTACTCTTGTAGCTTGATCCCATTTTGACATCAGCCTTTATTTTCTCTCTCTTTTCTGACTCTTTTTCTTCTGTCACATCAAATACAAGCTAGTAGTCTTTCCTGTCTCTGAGCATGATGCCAGCCAAAAAACCCCAACAACAAAAAAAGCACTTGACAGTCATTATCATGCTGTTGTTCTAAGTCTGCTCCTTAGCACATTGACAATACTAGCTCACCATTTCCTTTAACTCACTGTTTGCTTATATCCATCTAGGTGTCTTCTGCCCTGTACTTAGTTTGAAAGCCCTTTGGAGCCATTTGAAGATCAGTAAAGTTCAGCCAAGGGCATTACAGCAATGAAATTAATAATTACTAATATTAATCTCTAGAATAAGATAAATAGCATGAGATTATGGGAGAAGCTTTTAGATCTAGATGGAATTGTGATACTTCTAATACTGTTGGTAAAGCAATATTAATTTACTAAAAGCTGTGAAGACTGTACAGATTTTATAGAAATGTAAATAAAAATAAAATTCCAGTCTTCTTTGCCTTTTCTAGGACTGACAGCAATAGTGTTGTAAAAAATTAAAAAAAAAATAATATTGAATTTAAAGCACTTGAGCATTTGCTAAACTTCAGAGTTCTGGCTAAGTTCAGGTTTACATTATCACATAACTAAGCATGTTCTTAAGCAAGTTTCCAGTGCGATAATGAGATGTAACCACAGTGAGAACTGTCTAAGCACACAGAAGTACACACAAGCACAGTAGGTTTGTTTTGTTGGGGGTTTTGTTGTTTGATTTTTTTTTTAAGCTAATGTCCTAAAGTCCTCTATTTCAAGATATTCATTAACATTGATACATTTAATTAAAATATAATCAAACTACATGTGGATTTGCAGTCATGTGGTTGAAATTTAAAATCTGTATAGTCAAAGTTATGTACCAAAACTGCCAAGGCTAATTTTTGATATCTTTTAGCACCTTTGTGAGTCTAGCCTCTGAGAGGTAATGATCATTATAATGCAAATATGCAGTCTTAGCATATTTGATGAAAAACGTTTCCTAATCTGAAGGTTGCATTGTACATATTTTGTGCCTGAAACTGGATCCAGCCTTTTCTCTATTTGTGGCTTCTTTAATAAAAGTAATTAGCATTAAGAAGGAAGGAACTATTCAATCATCAAGTTGTTCCTCAAACATGTGTCCATTTTATATCATAACAGTTCCCTTCTGAAAATAAATCTTCAATGATACTCGATTAATTTGAATACTGTAACTACGAGGAGTTCAATTTTTATATAAGACTGCATTACAATTCAGACTTCTTCATTACTTGTTATAATACGATACCTGGTTCTGTGAAGCTTAAGAGTGTACCAGTATTAATATTTTCTACTTGTTTCCATGGCTGATACAATATCATTGTGGTCCAAAAAGCTGTATGTAGTCTTTCCTATCTAACAGAAGTGATTTCAGAAACTTCATATTAAAATCTCTCAGATAGTTTTCTCCTATTTTTCCTTTCATTGCTGGGCACAGCAAACGTCCTGTAGTGTGCTGGACTTCTCTCTTGCATGGCTACGGACCCTTTCAGTGTCAGTAGAGCCTTGGCTTGCTGGCTTTCCCATACCATTTCACCCACTAGCAGTCTCTCAGCAGCTGTTCCTGTTCTGTTTGCAATGACAATGTGGCAGCCACAGTACTCCCATGTTAGACACTCCACTGTCTTAGCAAAGGTACATATTAGAGAAACTTTCCAAAAACATTTCTCTTGAAATATGAGCTCGAAATCAAGAGGCACTAAAGCATCCTGGCACACCTATTCTGTACAGTTCATGGTTTATTGCTCCTTCCTTCAACAAGGGGTTCTCAGTTCTGAATTAGGATGCGTTTCGTTCATGGCATAATTTGGGTTAGAAGGGACCTCAGGTTACATCTCTAATCTAGCCTGCTGCTCAAAATGGGGTCCAGTTGCATAACTGCTCTCTGCATAGCCTACTTGACTGTCCTGATGGTGAAAAATTTTCTCCTGAACTGATTCTTAAATCCAGTTATTTCTGTCTGTATTGGATCTGCCTGAGATAATTTTCCCCGTAGCAGTCTGCATAGTGCTGTGCTTTGAATGGGTAGCTAGAAAGGTGTTGGTAGCTCACCAGTGTTTTGGCTACTGCTGAGCAGTGTTTGCACAGCATCAAGGCTGTTTTTCCAACATCCTCCCTACACCCACCCCCCTTCTTCCTTACCCAAAGGCCCATACGCTGGAGGTGGGAAAGATCTTGGAAGGGGGCATAGCCAGGACAGCTGACCCAAATTGACCACAGGGACATTCCTTACCTATGACGTCTGCTCAGCAATAAAAGCTAAGAGAAAGGAGGAAGAGGAGGGGGCATTTGTTCTTATGATGTTTGTCTTCTGAAGCAGCTGCTACACATACTAAAGCCCTGCTTCGTGGGAAGTGGCTACACATGGCTACCTGCTGATGGGAAGCAGAGAATCAATCTTTTGTTTTCCTTTGCTTCTGGACATGGTCTTTGCTTTTGCTTTATTAAATTTCCTTTATCTTGACCCACAAGTTCTTTTCCATCTTATTTTCTCCCCACCTTGTCCTGCTGAGGAGGGGGAATGACACAGCAGCTTGGTGGGCACCTGGCACTCAGCCAGTGCCAACCCACCACACTATCCCACTTAATTTTTCCTGCTGCTGACTGACCATTCCCAGAGATGCTTGCCCTAGAATTGCCACAAAAATTTCCAAAGTTTGTTAGGCTTCAGTTCTAGATGCTGATTCCAAATGAGGTTACTCAAACCTATGGTAGCAATCTGGAAGAGGAAATATAGAAGAGATGCATTTCCTCCTTTGCAATAACACTGTAAAATAAAGCTTTTTGACATTATATGAACTTCTAATGTCAGCATCTGAATCAATGCTTGTGTTCTCTTCAGCGCTGGAAGAAGTTTATTAATTACACTTGTCAATTGGTGTGGGAATCAGGAAAACAGTATCTCCATGAATGCTTGTCACTATGGGTAGCAGGTCATGTCAGGGCATACTACAAGGCAAACAATGCAGAATTTCCATCTGTGAGCCAAGAGTATTCCACTAGAGCTCAATGTGCATCACTGGCCACAGAATTCTTGTTTTGTTTTTTTGGATTTTTTTTTTTTTTAATTCCTTATAGCTGCAAAGCTTTGAACCTTCACTGAGAGGTATATGGGACTTAAGTTTTTTTGATAACTGTGTTCATTCAGAAAAGTATAAGATCATCACCACATTGCTGATTCTGTGGGATACTGTTCAAAAGCACCCACATTACGACTGTATTCACAAAAATATTATTGGAGTTAAAAATACCAACTGGCTTGATGGAGCACATCTTCAGAATGGAAAAGTAGATATATTAGATAACAAAGACATTTAAATACTGGTAAATTAGCTGTTTCCTTATTCATATTTTTCAGGTTCTTATCTAAATTACCTTTTATCTATCTTTTTCTCTCATCTCACCTTAGTAAGGGGAATCTTATGCACAATTTTAAGTTAAATTATCATTATTTACCAGATTTTCT
>JAVJGJ010000037.1:5671779-5683602 GCA_035590215.1 Microhierax caerulescens
TATTTACCAGATTTTCTTACAGGTATTTATATATGCATGATCATATATCTATATCTATATCTATCTATCTATCTATATATAAAGTCAGTTTTCTCACCCAGTCAAGAAGCTCCTATAGACATCTTCAGATCTTTGTTATCATTTCTCAGAACCCCAAATAAAATTCTATTTTTTCATGCTGTCTTCAAAGCATCTGACAATCATTAAACTCGTAGAGTTTTAAAACCACTGCCTAATATCGTCTCTGGGCTTTATCTTACCATCCCCAACCTCCAACCATCTGTCTCACTCCATCTGTTGTCTCATCTTCTACTTAGTTTGAAAATTCTTTGGATGGGGTCTTCTTGGCTTGCATTTGTGCATAGGGATCCTGGCTAATAGACTTCTAAGTATGGTAATACAAATAATAGTAAGCAACAAATTCAGTTGTCAGTCAAGGAGGTATATTGCAATACAGTCTGACCAAACAGAAGGCAACAGAACATTTTCATTATTGGAAAGACTTTATTCTTGGGGCAATTTTTTATGCCTTATGTTCAGCATATTTCATAACAGTAATTTTCAAATATCTGTATATAAGCAGTAAGCATTGCAACTGACTGAGCTGAAATTGTCATTTAGTTAGTGGGGCAATGCAAGTTAAATCTCCATCGGTTTTCTGAAGATTTAAAATTTATTTGCTTCTTTATGTTTAGAGTTGCTGATTCTTCTGGAAATTCTGTTTGTATGAGTATTGATAATGTAGTTTGTGCAATACTACACCATTATCCTGAGATAATCACTGGAAAAAAGTCTGGGCTGATGTTTGCTTTATATTTATCTTACTCTACCTACTGATACCGGCTATTTGTAAGGTTTATTTTTAGTCAAAACCCTGTATTATTCGTTAAGAAAATAGAGTACTAGATCCCTCCACAGTTAAAGCCTGGTCAGGTGTATCTCCATTACCATTTCCTCCAGAGAGAGGCTGTCAGATTTCACTTTAATTCCAAGACTTATATGAAAGATCACCTTAATTATAGGATTTTGGGCATAGCAGTTATATTGCCATTCATATTGATTGATGCATATTGCTTAGTTGTCAGTCTAAAACTGTATTGACTTTATTTTCAAAATGTATTTTAACTATTAACTTTTTATGCAACTAGAAAAAAAAGATATGCCTTTTAAAAAACTTTATTAAAAATTACTACACATTTTTCATTACATATTTTGAGCTTGGCTGGTCACTGAGAACCTCTCCATGTCAAAATGCTGAACC
This sequence comes from Microhierax caerulescens, assembly GCA_035590215.1. Lineage (NCBI taxonomy): Eukaryota > Metazoa > Chordata > Aves > Falconiformes > Falconidae > Microhierax > Microhierax caerulescens. The sequence goes on from JAVJGJ010000037.1 coordinate 5,673,041, forward strand.
TAAGCAAACTGCCGGAAATTTATTCTTTAAGTCTGGCCTCACAATCAGTGCATATATTCCCAACTCAGCCTTCAAAAGCAGGAACCACAGGCTACATGAAAATTGTGATAAAATTAATACATTGTATTGTCTTCTGAAGTACATTATTATGTTCTAGCTTGTTAGAAAATATAAAACTTTGGTATAGGGTTAGAAATTTCCCTTGACCATGTAACACAACTATTTTAGAAGAGTTTCACACAGATCTGCATGTGAAACTAATAGCATTCAAAGTCTATAATAACTGATGAAAAGAAAGTAAATAATGAAAAAATGTGAACAAATAATATTTTGGGTAGAAAAAATTACATACCTGTTGCTGCATTCTGGTGATGGATTCAAATGATATTGTGATGATCTTTGCTGTTACCATGGAACTCCAAAAATGCTTATGTACATTTTAGTTTTCTCTCCAGCTAGAATTACTCATGTATTAAATGAGTAGAATAATCCTATAGACAATTACTGTTGGAAAGACATAAAAAAGAAAGGAAATCTAGTGACCTAATATATACTTCTATAAATATAAAACATATTTTCAATAGATAAAATGTTGAAATAACACATTCCAAGCCAGCAGTTATAGTGCTTCAGTAACCAAAGTAGACCAGGCCACTTACTATCTTTCTGAAGAATTTCCAGCTCCCTCAAAATCTGTGCTAAATCTGCAACCTGCAATAATATGCTGTTGGTGAAATGCTTTCTGTCTCATGGGTTGAATATTTCACTCACGTGGTTGCCTCCTGCTCTTTCAGAAGCCTGGTTCAATGATGAAGATGGCAGTGAATACCAGAAAATAGAATTTACTTAGTCCTGACTGCAAATAAACCAGTGAGCTTGTGGCTACTTCACCTCTAATTCTCTGTGGTAAAGCAGGGAAGTATAAAGACCAAAGGATTAAAAATATCTGGTTATATAATGACATGCTAGCCACAGCTGAGTGTGGGACAAGTGTATAAATGTTATGAATGAGTGCCACTGTACTGGATTTGTTATCTTTGTATTCACAGTGGTGAATCTGATTTTTTCTTTCTGTTTTCCTTGGTTTAATAAATGCCATGTCAAAACACTTGAGTAGACTATAAAAAATATTTATGGGTTTCTGAGTGCCAACAATATTACTGTAATTATCATAGAAGTGATGTACAGCATTAAAAAAACATTCTTATTTAAGAATTTATTATTTAAATAGTGCAGTTGAAAGGCGCTATCAAGTAACTGCATAACAGAGTCACGGGAAGCAGAGAATCTGCTTCATTGTGTAGGACAGTTAATTTATCTTCTTTACTCTGGAATTCTACTTGTCACATAAAACTTTAAGGCAGAGCTGAAGCTCAGTAACATAAGGCTTATTAAAAAATAAAATACAGTTCAACCCCACTTTTAAAGTAGTAAAATAAAAATTAATTAGGATGTTGCCAAATGAATTATGCAGCTTATATTTCAGAAGTGCTCAACAATTTTACGTGGACTGAGTTTTAGGTACCTAGCTTGAAATAGACATGCAGTTTACAGTTATTGTATAGAAAGAGCACAGGGGTTCAGTCACAGAGCACAGAACAAAATGAAGAGATTACAGCCAAAGGGTAGATATTTTAACCCCCTCAGTATCTTAAAATTTCAGACACAAAGTATTGCATCATCTGCTCTAACTTCTGGTATCTATAATGTATATACAAGTCAGTCATTGCGACTTCTTTTATAAGCAGTGGAGAAAAACAAGTATCTGTAGAGTGAGTCTCCTAAACCTAAGAGACATGGGATAGAGCGTGTTATTTCTCTGCAATAAGTGAAAGACAGTCTAATTGACTACTCTGATGTGACCTTTAAAGTAATCTCTCCCAAAATATTTCAAAATATGACACCCAAAGATAATCAATAAAGGATGAGTAAATATTCCTGAAAACACTTGTAATAAGATCATTTATCTTTAAGCTGTAAGTCAAATTTTCATCTGCAGTACTTTATGATTAACTATATTATTCTATTAAAAGGAACTTGCAATCTAGTCAAAAGGTTTGCTTGAAGTTTTAATTTTTTATTTTTTTTTTCAGATTATTAAAGGGATAATGACATTTTCAGCTTACCTTTCTACACCTCTAATCCTCAGAAGTCCAACTGAGAGTATGCTAAGCAATGCAAAAAAGCCTCTGTTTCTTTCTAACTCAATATTTGCTTAAGATAATTTCCCATGTCATATTAATATATATTATAGAATATAAATCTTCAGTGACAATAATCTTCAGCTTTTGAGGCAAGATTAAATGAAGTCTTGTATTTATTCTTTTAATTACATATTCCCCAAACATTTAGAGGTATAAACAAGTATGTATACAGGCTTTCAACATTTTGTTTTTCTTTAGATAATAAAATGCTGTCAGTTTTCATTGATATATATATCAGTCTTCAACCGTCTAAATACTTTTCTGTTAGATTTATTTTACTCTCTGGTGATAAGTAACTACATTATTTAGTTTAACCTATGATTTAAGAGCAAATAGTGTCCTTTTTCCTAATGGATGAGAAAAAAAAATCTTTCTAACATGATCACTACCCCTATGTTCTGGAAAGTAAGAGAGTGGTTACACTGCAAAATGTAAAAAACCCCCATAATTATGTTTCATTTTAAACAACATTTCTAAGTAGAATTAATTGGTTACCAAGCCATGTTACTGAATGATATATAAATAAAAGATTTTTGTGTAAGAACATACAGAGATTTGGTGGAAGGAGGAGTTACAGATCTGGTAGCTTATAACGTAGTTCTTCAGACCCATGGTGTTAGATGCAGAGTTCTCCTTTGCCCCACAAATACAATTGGGACATGCTTAAACCAAAAGTTTCTGAGAGGCTCAACTGCTCTGTTCTCCATTTCAGAACTAGGAGACATAGAGGCATGATAGTTACTCATTTGGAACTTTCTATTACTTTCCTAGTAAATGTTTTCACAGGTAAATATTTTCTCTGTTTAATTAATTCATGTTTAGTTTACGATAGAAGATATATTTAGAAGGCAGAGGCTGTAAACTTGCAGGTATACCCCTGTCCCCCCCCCCCAAAAAAAAAAAAAAATTAGAGTTTAATTTGTGTATTTATTCCTTCTCAGATCAAATGAGCTGGCACTTTATTGTTGTAAATTACAGTAAAGCAGAAATGTCCCAGAAGACATTTTATAGGGATAGTGTGTTAACCTGTTTGATGATAGTGTGCAGGTGCAGAACCCTGAAGGTTAATAGATGCATAGATGCACCATGCTGCTCAGTCATTCCTGGTGCCTCAGCCACCATGAATCCAGCTGGTCATCTCGATATGATATTGGGGCTCTGTGCATTCAGGACACTGAAAAATGTAATGGGTGAGAGTGTGTTCTGAAGAGTATCAGTGTCTTTATGACATATTTGTATTCCATGTTTCACACAAAATTGTGAAATTACTTCTGATCTACTTACGTAAATATGACAGGACTTTTAAAGAAGAAGGAATTGATTGATTATTCCTGCTAGGAATATTGTCTTTACAATTTCTCATCACTTCCTTGACTGCTAAAAGCACAAAATGTACATCAAAGGACATTTTCTGGAATTGAAATTAATCAAAGTCCTTCAGTCTTTACTCTTTCCAGTCATTTATAATTAACAGTTAAAACTGGTAGCTTTATGTTCAAGTCTCCCAGCTTTTCCAGCTAACATCTCAGTTTCAAAACTAAATGCTATAGTTGGTAGATCTTGATTTTCCCAGACCCCTTGACTTCTCTTTAAGCAACAATCATATGGTGAAAATCCCTTTGCATCACTCTTTTCCCACAGTTTGGACATCATAAAATCATTTATGTTCTAATCTCTGCTTTTTCTGTTTGGGTCAACTATTAATTTATTCTGTTAGTTACAGCATTTCTCATTAATCTGGAAAAATCTGTCTATTTAGAATACAGGATGGGCTAAGGTTCATCTGCAAAAAAAAAATAAATCTAAAACTTTGCTTAAACCGTAAATCCGGTATTTGCAAATAAAATAGTAGATTACACAAAGAATTGAAAAGGAAATTCATACTAAAATATGAAAATGTTGTGATGTGCTGTGGTTACACTAAAGACCTTGAAGACTATTGCAAAAATGTAATGTTTTTGAGTTATTAAATAAAAGTTTTAGAGGAGATAAAATGGACTGGGGGAGACACTGGAAAATTCTGGACAGGCAACAAAGAGAGGTAGATAAGAAGTTGGGCCTTAGCTGAATATCATGGAAATACAAAACCTGATTATTATTAAAAATTGAGATAACAGAAAATAGGACAGATAAAGAGAGTTGTTTTTTTCTGTATCAAAAGACACAACCTTTGGAATTCACTGTTGCAAGAAACTAGTGTCTTACTGCTTAAAAGGCTCATAAAACAAGACTTTTATACTGGACAGTTCTGTAACATCATAGTTGTAGCAACCCAAGAAAATACCACATCAAAACAAATTTGCACAGTGTTTACAAGGGAAAACAAAGGCATAGTAGTGAAAAGAAGGGGATTGTTACAGCGTATTTTCATAGTTCAGACCTCAGGTAAGAAGAAATGACATGAATGCTTACAATAAAGGAGTTCACTGCAACAGAGCTTTTCCCCCTCTGATTACATTAAATAGTCACTTTTTTAGGTAATCAGAAAAGGAAAATCCATGTTTTGCGAAAGCCAGTTGGACTTTTGTCATTGGCTGTAGCGAGGGCAGACTTTTATGTTCATTGCTCTTACCAGAATGTTTCATCAAAATTAAACTGTAATGGTAGTGAAAGACTAAAAAATAATGAGAAGAAAGGTATTATTTTAAATTTTCCGTATATTATTTAGTTATTAAACTTTAGAATCTTTTGGTTTATCCACTTGACTTTTCTATGTATTTATTAACTTTAGAAAAGGAAGAAAGATTATTACATTTCAGTAATATTTAAATTACCTGCTGCTTATAGTATTTCTAAATTAACATCACACATAGCATGTATGAAATCACGCCACATAGTACTCAGCTAGCATCGTTCAAACAAAGTAGATGATACACGTATTCACCTTGTTAGATACCTGATGTTAAGCTTGATATTTTTTCCTTGCAGTTTAAACACTCTCCATCACATTTCGTTCCAGTAGGTGACTGCTTTCTACATGAACTTTGTTTTCCTAAAGAAGCAAAGGTCTTTCAGAAACAGATCTTTTTTTGCACAGGGGATAAAAGTATCAATCATATGTTTGATGTGGGTTTTTTGGTTTGGGTTTTTTTTTTGTTTGTTTTGTTTTGTTTTGTTTTGATTGGTTGTTGTTTGTTGTTGTTGTTGTTTTGGTTTTGTTTTGTTTTGTGTTTGTTTTTGTTTTTTTTAAATAACCTTTATCCTACAGGAACTCCAGGTTTTAAAACTGCATTTTTGAAGATAGCTTTATGTAGTGTTAATGAGTAAGGAAAATAACAATCAGCTAGTATGTAAATTAGGCATACTGTACAAGTCCATGAAATCAAACTACCTACTATGAGGTCCCAGGTTTCAGGAACATTAAATAATCTATTTGATTACTCCAACATATAAGTCATCTTTAGTATTACCTCTGATAAAGAAATAGCAAACCTATAGCAATTTTAAAGTAGTGAAAAATTAACTGAACTAATTTGGAAATTAGGAAAGTATTTTGTCCTGTGCCCTTAGATGATGGAAGAAAAAATAAATTAATTTTCTTATGGATTTTTTAATGTGTTTCTAGGTAGCAAATATTTTAAAAAGTTACAGTTTAAATGTCATAGATTTTCTCCTTCAATCTGCTTACAGCAATATAAACCCAGTTATTTTTAAAATTTTAAAGAGCATTTTCCACTAAATGGTGCTGTAATAACACAAAGCATCTAGGGAGTCTTTTAAATGCAGGTGGGACAAGGCTTCATCTACTACTGCTGCCTAAGAGACCATATAAACTTGATTCTACATTCTCAGTTATCTCAAATTAAACTTATCCATCAGTTATTGGGCTCGACTGTACATCCATTGAAGTCAAAGGTAAAGTCATTACCTTAAAAAAGACCTTATTTTGTTAATTGCTTTGGGCTGTATTTGTTGAGCTCCTGCCAAGATACTGACATAGATCTCAGTCAAACAGAGTTTAAGTCTGTGCTTAAGTCTAAGCACATAGTTTTATCTAATGAAAATTCTGTATGGATGTGGCAGACTTCCAGCCTTCAGTCTTAATACAGTTTGAACTCACAATTGGATCAGAAGGAATTATGTTTTCAATAACAAAAATATCAGTCCTGAGGGATTGGGGGTTTGATGTTATCCTAGTAACAAAGAAAAGGAAAGCTCTGACTGCACCGTAAAAATAATTTTTACTCCTGAAGAAAAACTTTTCTGTACTATGAGAATGTCCAATCATGTATTCTGAAATTCTGTCTATATTTTACTCAGCAATCCTTTGACAACTTCAATGAAACAAGAATATGATTCTTTTTGGAACAACAATCTGTTACAGAATGATTTTGGTATAGGGCTGTTACGTACCACAGAATACATAAAATCCAAAGTTTCACTAAGGTGCTATAAATGGATGCCTATCATTCTCTCTCACATAAATACTTCCAAAGACCACAGAGAAGTTTCTTTATTTCTTAGTGATTTCCTTGCATAGTTTTTATTTTTCTTTCCAGGAATATGGATTTTTTTCACATTGAATTCTAATGAATATTTGGTTGATTAGGAGATAATGCATATCTTCTATAAGCACTGATAAAAGTGGAAATAATGCTTTTAGATGATGTAGAATTTAAGTTACCCCTACATGCTAGATCAGCTCTCCCTCACACACCATCTGAAATGAGACTCTGTTGTGAAAAAGGTGCTGAATAGCAGAGCAAACTACAAGACTTTCTCATTTCTACTCTGCTCTGATACTGGTGTGTTTGTAAGCCTGGATAATCCGTTTGCATATTCAACCCATCCTGTAAAATTTATTCACAAGGGCTGGGTTATAACACTGTTTTATAATATACTACATAAGGAGAACTGTCTTTTAAATGTAAGCACTCCAAAGTATTGTATATGTAAAACATTAAATAAGAGTTGAGCTTGCAGACAGCACTGTTGTATGGATTTATCTTAAATTCCCACGAGTACGCCAGAACTGGGTACATGTGTTTCATTTCTGTTATAAGAAGTATTAGAAGAGGCTTTTGGTCAATAGACAGTAAAGTGTCAGTGTCATTCAGCAAACACCATTAATGAAATTTTCTTGGTGCTATGCAGCAGGTAGAATTACTTACAGTAAATATCCTACAGCTTTCTCTCTCTCTGTTCTTTTAATTATGCTTACCTAATAAAGATAACAGCAAGTACTGATCGCTATTTAGTAGAATAAATATCCTGGAAAATGTTCACTGTAGAAAGTAAAAGCCTGATATAAACTTCAGTGAACTAATGGGAAGAACCTCTTCAGAAGGCTAGATCAGCATTATAGTTCTAAGAAAACATTGCCTTACCCTGGAATAGTAGAATTTTGGATCCTGAAGGCTGGGGAAACAGCCTCTCCTTAATGTGGATTTAAGGTGAAGAATTTCAAGCTTTCACATAGATAAATAATATACATTCTTTAATGTTTAATCCAAGAATATTTTTTTTTTTGTCAACAGAAAAAAAATTATCATGATTCAAATAAAATGAAATGACTGCTATGTTCAAACTTGGCTTCATTCAAATTATACTGTTTTATCACCACAAGTCAGAGTATTTACTGTGTTTCTGTACCTCTTTTTTTCTTCTATGAGATTATCTAACACTGACTAAGCCATTTCATTCGTAAATTCTGCTTGGAATTTGGTATTTAGAGGTAGGCTTCCTGAAATGGTTGTAATTTTAATCTTTCACATTTTAAGGTCCTATTTTTCTTTTAAGCTTTCAAAATTAAATTATTTGAAAAGAGTTTCTGATGCATAGAATCATATTTAACTCAACCTATTAAAGTACAAACATACAAACTTAACAAGGAAATAAAATAAGAACACTTACCAGGTAAGAAAAAAAATGTGGGTGAAATTAAACACTGGCCAAAGATTTAAAGCCGCAAGCCACTCTCTGGAACTAGGAAGGAAAAGAGGATCCCCCACAGTGTGCCAATCTATAAATAAGCAATTAAATTTGTTTGCTATAGCAGAAGAATTTTCATGTTTGTATCTTCACTTGTGTGAATACAGGCTACACATTCTGGCCCTTAGTGAATACTTCTGAATAAAGGATCCAACAACATAAAGCAGAATTGATGCACAAGCTGAAAACAGCTAAACCTTGAATGAATTTCAGGGATCTTTTTTCCAAACAGTTTCTGTTTCATACTAGTTGTTCATTTAAAATAAAAAAAAAATGGGTTTGGTGATGAAGATCATCAAAGAGAGAAAATTTTTATTCTATAAAGTTTTATTTTTAACAGCTCTTTTTTGACATCCAACTGCTTCTTGCCCCATGCAATCTTTGACCTTGTCAAGTTTAATAGTTTTTAACTATTATTCAGCTGTCATATCCTTGTCTCTCATTTCCTTGCTAAAAAAATTACCATCTGTCTGAATCAACAATATTTTTATTCTTAATGCATATTCTCCCACAACGTATGTCTTCAATTAGTAATGTGAATCAGAATACTTGAGCAATGTTGTCAACGATCTTGCCACCAACCTGATTGAATCATCCTTGACATTTTGCCAATTAAACTGTACACTTTAAAGAAAAATATAAATAGCACTTGCTTTGTTGCAAAATTTAGTAAGGCTCACTAGGATAACGAAACAGAACTTCCTACATTTTTTCAGGAGATTCATGGAATAACAGGAAATTAAATTTTGTCATACACTTGCTAAATTACTTTTGTAGTACTAGATTTTTACAGAAGTTAAATATATCTTTAGAGGATTTTTTTACAACTAAATGATCAAGTGAATTACACAAATAAAACGTAAATTTGCATAACTCTGGAAGCATGTCATAGTATGAAAAATGCTCAGGCCAAGTAATCTACATCAAATTATATTGTTTCCTGCTTCTTGTACTCTAATTTCTGATTCTAAAGTATTCACAATCTTTTATTACCTTCACTGATGCATTAATGTGATATTTTTTCAGCATTAAAACAATTTCTAAAAAATATTTTGCCATTAGAAAACAAGTACTTCTAAAGACTTGAAAAAAAGTGGAAGAGAATAGAAAGTTCAGGTGTGGATGGGAAGAGTCTCTCTTCCAACTGAAACCAATTTTCCTTATAATATACTCTGAAAAGTAAATCTTATTAAAGACTCTTTTATGATTTACTTTTCATAGTATATTATAAGAAAACTGGTTTCAGTTGGAAGAAATTAGGAGCCTTTGGATCCTTCAGTGTTACTGCCTATACACAGATTATTCTGCACCGTCTTTTTTTTTCATAGAACTTTGAACAGTTCAGTCCTGCAAGGTACTGTATGTCTTCTTTCCTCCATATCCAAAGGTATTCAGTAAGGCTAGTTGAAAGTTTTCCATCAGAGTTATTCTGCAGTGTAAAATTATGTTTTGACGACACAGATTTCTGCCTAAGAAAAAGCCTGCTTTTCAGAATGTTTAATTAGTTTTTTCACTTTTCAAAGCTAGCTAGTCCAACCTTGATAAATCTCATGTGTCAAAGAAAATGTAAGTTATAAATGCCTAAGAACTCAATTTTTTGCAGTTTTTACATATAGTTACATCACATATAGACTTCACATCATCTGGATATGCATCAGGATGCCAGATACAATGGGTGCATCTCGTTATGCAGAAAGAAGTATAAAAGGACCTTACCCACTCTACAAGCCTGAATTTCTGTGTGTAAAATGTTAATAGCTGACAAAGACTAATGCGGTCTTCTCCGCCCAGAGTGGAAGGGAAGAAATATTGCAGACAATATTTCAGACAATTCCTCTGCAAAACCTTCCTACCAGCTGAACAGAAGAATAGGGATAACTGACTTGATAAAGACATTTTTCCTTTTTAAACTCTAACTCTGTTTTCTTCTGAGTTTTTAAGCTGCTTTGGCCTGCTGTGTTACTTATTCTCTATATTTCTATAATGAATATGTGAAGCCTCTCATTTAGCTTGTAAAAATAGAGGTGTTTGCCTTCAGAAAGGGTAAATGTCATTGAATGTACAGCAAAGTTCCTATGTACACCCCCTGAGAAAGAACCTATACCTTGCACAATATTTGCTTGTATATTTGCAGTGGGGAAGCCTTGAGTAGGGCCATGGGAAAATAACAAATTTGTCTTACATTATTTGAGACAACAAATGCAGCTGTTACTGAGTCATAGTTCCTTTCATGAATTAGTGCAGTAGACCTGACCAACCTCAATTTATCTCAATTTATCTCAAAGCTGTAATTTTCTTATATTACTAGAACTCTTGTAGAATGCTGTCACATGAAGGGAGGAGGGGAGATTTTCCCGACCCCTAGTGTTTGATCTGTCTGTCAGCACCCCAGGAAACCCGAGACCCTTGTTCCAGTTACAGGGACCC
>JAVJGJ010000037.1:5683658-5702752 GCA_035590215.1 Microhierax caerulescens
ACTGACTTGTGCAGGGAAATGCACCAACAGCATCGGGGAACCCTCAGCGGGTCTGCCCACTGTATTTGAATGTGTTGACCACTGCTGGTGAATGGTAGCTTCCACGATGGATTAACACTAACAGTTTACGGAATAACACTATTAATATAAAATTGTGACAAATTAAGATTCCTGATTGCTGGTAATAGAGACTGTATACAAAAACAAGCTTGAAGTGATGCATAACCAAACTATAATTACTAACAACAGCTAGTGTGAGTCAGTTATTTAGCACGCATAAGATAAACTTCTTACCCAGTAGGTGTCCCTGTGGGGGAGTAGACAGTTTCAGCCGGTTGACTGATTCCAGAAGTTACAGTGGAGTCTCCCTAACTTCTACCCTCATCTGTCCACTGTTTATACTTCATAGCACATTGCATGCTCATTCATCATACATAGGACTGGTTACAAGCTTCTCACTTCTAACACAACGTGCATCCTCAGCACTACTGAAGTTCTAACTACACGTGCTCTCCAAGTGGGGTTTTGCCCTCTTTCTTGGGGGCTATTTGAGTTGGAGGTCACAATCTCCTACTACCACAATTTTCTGTTGATGTCAGTGGGTAAGTGCAACACCTTATCATCCTGTTTCCTCTCATCCAGAACTTTTCTCACTTAAAAGTTTCTTTCTGAGTAACTTAGATAATGATGTTTTTTCCTCTATCTGTTCTGTGTTTCTCATCCTCCCCAAGGCTGACTGCCTTGATTAGAAGTCACTGCATTCGTAACAACTTTAGAGTGAGTCAGCTTCACCTAGCTTTGTGAAAACTGAATCAGAGCTGGGTAATTGGGAGTTTAGACAACATTCCCCCCCATGTGGATTTATTTCAGTCTAGGACTAGTCTGTTTCCATCACATTTATGTGGAGCTTGAGTGACTCCAGCCATACATATTGTTGTTGCCTGGTATCATGTGCCCAGTGAGGTGTGATAGTACCTTGGAGGCAGCTTTGAGGTGGAGGTGTGTGTTAGTATTACAGTGAGATTATTTCACCTGAGGAAAGTCATTTCACCACAATGGTTGGCTCAGCCACGGACATCTCATAGACTCTTCATGTGACAACTGCTCTGCAGCTCACCAGCTGAGTGGTACCATCAAGTTCTGATTCCTGCAGGGAGCACAAAGAGCCTGGCCATGGTGTCTACACTCGGGTCCCTCCTTCATTATTTCTATCATGAGTATGATATGGCTGAGGTGGCAGGGTGTGTTGCTTAGGGAGCTGTAATGATGTAAATTCTGTGCATGCCAGCCATCCTGAAAGCTATAGCTGTATTTTACCTTAAAAAGCTTTCTGTAATACTATGCTTCTGTTAGGTCCCAATTTTCTCTAATTCACCCATGCAAAGTGATTTTCCCACAAATGTCCTGAGCCTTGCAGTGGCGTAGTATGTAGTAATAACCGAAGGTGGTTACAATACTTCTGCATATACACACAAAGGCTTTCAATAGATGTAAAGAGGTAAAACTACACAGAAAAAGGGGGGAAAAACCACAAATATACATAGAAAAAAGAAGTAAGATTTAATAGAGAACAAAAGATGACAGAGAATATACTTTTATTTCCATTTGACAGGAACAAATTGGCCTTTGATTTCTGTAGTTGGGACAAAGAATATCTGTATTTCATGAGAAAGTAAAAGCTTGTATCCATAACCAGTGTACTGAGTATTTGTTAAGGTCTCGCATTCTTTAAATCTGAATCTCATCTATTTTACAATCATACTAGTTTTGGCACAACTGTCAAGGAAGGACACATAATTTCACAGAACATTTTTAAAACTCAACAGCAGTTTACATGAAGAAATATTTATTTCTTGTCTCAGTATTTACCCAAATAGAGAATATCACCAGTCTTTATTATGTTCTTTCCTGTGGTTTAAGACAGATACTAGAATAGAAAAAGGGGGAAAAAATTAGCAGATTATAAGGTACTTTATCCCATGGTGGAAATAACAACCAAGATGAGACTTCTGTAGAACGAAATTTGCATTCCAGTCAATGTTGCTGTGTATAATCAAGTCCTATATGCAGTTAAATGAGTCTGTTGTCTTGCTATAATGAATATCTACATCCATCCTAACAGTTAATGAGGAATAAATGACTTATTATCAATGAATGGCAGTATCTAAATAGCTCTGCAACAAAAACAGAATATTAATATGTGTAGCTAAAATAGATCTTAAATGATAATGAACTTACTCAGACTATTAATTATGTTAAAAGCCTCTAGTAAGGTTTACTGCTTCTGGATGGAGTTGGACGTCAGCTGGCTCAAGTGCCTTTGTATGTTTGCAGACAGGATTAACAAATGACCCTTTAAAATTGTATCTCAGAACTGAATAAAAAAGGACTTTTATGAAGTACAAGGGCTGCCATGAAAGATCAGACCATGGAGCTCTAGTTCAGCATTTATTTCCACCAGAAGTTATGCCTACTCACTTCACTGGAAGCAGCAAGAGTTGTTTCTCTAGCTGATTGTGCATTAACCAACTCTCAAACAAAAGTAAGCATAGAAAGAAATTAGAAATAGATTGTTTCCCTCTATGTACTCTTTTGTGCTGTCATTTCACCTGAAATTCAATCTTCTTAATACTATGTTGTTTTATAATAGGCCTGCTTACAGATACACAGACAAATCACAAAGACTGACCTGAACCCTAAACCAAGGTCATCTAAGTCTGTGTGGGTTAACTACAGTTTTAGCCCAGCTCTGTGTTCAGTCTGGTGTCGGTTAGAGAAAAAATCATCTCTGTCACTGATTTTCTGTGATCTCTTCAAAGATTCTGCCTTTCTGTGGCACATTTTGTCAGGTTCACAAATATACTCTCTCCTGCATATTTTCCTTTTGCATTTTCACCTTAACTGAGGTAAAACAAACTGGTGTTTCTACTTCAAAGTACTTGATGACTTAAATACCATTAGCAAACCAGTAAGGTGAACTAAAAGGTATCTACACACCTGGTGTCAAGATATTTGAGTGGTTTCTGTTACACCCAAAATCTCCTTATAGGTTGAAGGGAAATACCTGATGTGTAAAGCCAGTAATTTATTAGTGAAAACTTAACCGTGTAATTAAAGATTTATTAAATGTTTAGAACTTATTATTAAAATCTTAAATTAAAATGTTTTACATTTATAAATCTATGTGTATTCTTTCATATATTAAATATTATATACATTTTTTATATACTATAATATATTGATTTATTTATACACATAACAAGTCTTAAAAGACCAATAATACAGTTCAAAATACTATAGTACTAGACTAAAGGCTTTAATTCTCCAGACTTCAGAACAGACACTTTGGTATGATATTCAGACATATACGTTTTTTAAAGTTAGAAATTAAATCTGAATTACAGATACAATTGAGAAATTACTTGTTTTTATAAAATAGGTCAGTCAAAGACTAACAAGTTCTGATTCAACAGAAACACCTGATTTAGTAAGAAAGACATTTTCTTGGGTATGTCACTGCTGCACTGGTACTCATGCAAGGTTTTCTTTGAATTATCAAGGGCTGAAGCATTTGTTACAAAACAAAATGGGAATCCAAACATATTTCATAAGGAGATGATGTATTCCCATGATTTCTGAGGGTTTCTGAGAAGAATGCATAACCTGTTCAGAAAGTATTCTGTACCCAAGAAAATTTCACCTTAAATAAAGCACTTCCTTATAAATGTGAGCACTTAATCAAAGTAAAAGAGTTTCTTTCTTTGGTGAAGATTTTAAGTTGATCTCCAGACAGTGAACAAAGAAAACAGGGGAACTGGAATAGCTGAAATTGTGATATTCTACCATATCTTACCCTAAATAATAACAGTTTTAGATACCATCAAAAATATGGTAAAACATTTGAAATCAGGAAGCCAGAGGTTGTTCAGTTGCATGCACCACACATTTAATGTTTTTTGAAAATGATGTGCTACTTTTTTGTGAATTGCATGACAAAATTGCTTCAAACACAACAAAAAGGCTTCCCCTTTGGACTGTGAGACAAAATATGAGAATTTTCAAGACAAAACAAGCAGTGGAAGCATTGCTGAGAGAAGGATAGGCAGTTTGGGTGATACTAAGAAATAAAAAATGGGTAAGTACTATAATTGTAGAAGCAGCCCTTAATGGAGGAAGCATTGGTTAGGCTGCAAGAAATCAGATTCAAATTTTAGAGTGCATTGGTTTGATATTACAATGTAAATATTTCATGTTCCCCATTTTTTCTACATCATAAATTATATTTACGCCTAGTATTTATTAGTCTGAAAATGTATATTATCATGCTAGCAAAGAAAAATATCATGGCTAAAAAAATCTGCAACAGTGCTTTCTTTGACTGTAACCTGAAAGCACTTTTCAAGGGAAATGTTACAGTATATTACATAAAAAAGTGATTTAAGTGTAAAGATATGCATTGATGTTCATAAAGGTAAGAGAAACAATATGCAGAGATGGGTTTTGTATATAAAGTACCTAAGTTGCTGTGTCAATTTGTTAGTTGTTGATTATACTACTGGAGTTTCCTAGTTAAAGTCACCTTGATGTTGCTGAAACATTGGGAAGGAAACACTTGGTACAAAAACAGTTTTGTTCAATTGTATCTTTGCTGTGCCAGATTAATAAACTTATTTTATTTATGATTGATAGTAGCACTAGAGAATCTAACTTTCTGCTTAAATAATCTTAAGCAGATCTCTTTTTTTATTATTTTTATGATGAAATAAATTTTAAAGTTTCATTTTAGCATCTGGCTGTCAGTTACTATCCATCAGTTATTCTTTTCTACATTATCCTGAAAAAGGTTTTTCCTGGTAAATGCTATTTCATATCTTTTTCAAAAAATTCACATGAAAAGTGTGAAAGCATTAAATGATGCCTACCTAAACTTAAATATAATTTTTATCTCGGTTGCATATTTCTTTTATACAGTATGTCAATTAATTTGCTGTGAAATGAAAATTTGAGTGTTTCTTTTCATATCAAATCACATGTTAAAAATATTATCTGGTAGCTAGAACTGTTCTACTGATATTGAAGCCATCCCCAGCCCCTTTAATTTTCCATGTTTCTGCTGTGGGCAGCAGTCCTTAGGTATACTGTGTAAATACAGAATAATGGGCTTGACATCAATACAGATATCCACACCTTCTGTAGCAAACCAGAACCCACCATTAATTTG
This sequence comes from Microhierax caerulescens, assembly GCA_035590215.1. Lineage (NCBI taxonomy): Eukaryota > Metazoa > Chordata > Aves > Falconiformes > Falconidae > Microhierax > Microhierax caerulescens. The sequence goes on from JAVJGJ010000037.1 coordinate 5,688,880, forward strand.
TTTCATTGACAGAGTGCATCTGTTTTCTAATCTGTTGCAGGGCTGTGCACTATAATTAAGATTGTCAAATGATATCTTACTTGTATGAAAATTTGAAGTGATTAAGATCTTTTGTGAGCAAGAATCTTGGTGAGCTAGTATATATTTGTTCACAGAAGTACAGTCAGTTCTGTGTTTTGCAGGCAGGTGGATGGTAATGTGCTGATCAAAGCCTCTCAATGATATTGAGAATAAAATAGCTAACGATATATAGCATAAACTGTACTGGATTATACTATGTACTTTTGAGTCTTTTATAATATTCATAGAGAGGACGTTGGCATTACTGAAGGAGAAGGAACCATGAGGGACACATTATGGGATGGGAACTGAGAAAACATTAAAGAAGGTTTTGCTGTTTAGTGGAAGGCAATGGAAGCTATACTCCTAAGGGTAAATTTTCTAAAGAACTCAATTGAAGTAGAAAATTAAACTAATGATTGCCAGTGAAGCAAACTTTAGAGTAAGTGAACTGCTTTCAAAAATTGGATTTAGATGTAGTTCAAAAAATTTTCCCATGTTAATATTGTTGAACTATTTGCCAAATGGCAAAAGCTATCTTAAATAAAGTAAATAAGTTGCTTCTGAAATCTGTAAGGAGCAAAATAATGTCAGCAATGTACCTGGAGTCGATTCCAGCACAATCTTCCTTGTTCCTTGAATGTCTTTCACTACATCACAATAAATGCTCATTCCAGAAGTACTTTTGATTCTGGCAAACTGGTAAATTATGAAAATCTGATGTTTAACTAGGCATTCCAGAGGCTGTTGTTTCTGATATATGTTTTTTTTCAAGAGACACTTAACTTCCAGCACAATTAAATAAGAGTTACTTCCAAGTAGCTGTATCCTTATTTAAAAATATGGATACAGCTACTCCTTATAGCTGAGAAACTGACTTTCAAGCTCAGTGGCCCAAACCCAAAACCTCACAGCATTTGGGATCAAGCAACTCATCAATTTGAAACAAATATCAGTTTATTTTTTCATGTGTATAAATATAGTCTTGATCCCTTTCTTTGAAATGAGAATGAAAGTACTTCATCTGAACTTAAATATTTTGATTTTCAAATTTTCTTCTTTTCAGGAAAATTGACACAAAGTCAGAGTATCGGTTGTATTTTTTCATAAATAACAATTCAAAACACTTCCAAATGCACTTTAATTTTTATTTAAACTAAGGCAGTTCATCATAACTTGGTGAGGCAAGTCTATGTTTATAAAACCATATTATATTTATATGTCAGAAAAACATGTCAAAGTGGGTTTTTTAGTCTATTTCTGAATCATAAAAGGTGTTAAATGCACCTGTGATGAGACCTTGTGTCAACCAGAGGTTCTAAGTAGGTCTAAATGTGCTGTTTTGTTTGAAGCTAATATAACAGCAGCCACATGAAAGGCTTACAAACTCTAAAGTTAGACCTTAATAATAGGCCAATTCAAAATTAAAGCTTTTTATCAGTGGACCAGCCCTGCTAAAGTGGGTGATAAAAATGTAAGTTAAAAGGTTTCTTAAAGTAACTCCCCTTACAAGACTGGCCCCTCCAGCTGGGTTCTCAATTTAGAACTCAGAACTTGGTGCCTATGACAAGTATCTTTCTCGGTCCCACCTTTGAGTCCTGCCTACCTGTCTGCTTGTTATTAGAGGGATCACAGGAAATTTTGCTGCTTCTTTTGGGTTTCTTACTTCCTTAGTCTCATCCACGCTGCTTATCCAGCAGCAGCCTTGTTCTATGCTCAGTTGCTCACTGGGAAGGAATAAATTGTTCCTGACAGTAACCGAGGCACAGTGTCCAGGCAGTCACTTCAGCCAGCCCCAGACTATTGGCAGAACACAGCACAGGCTACTACTCAGCAACGACACTGTGAATCATATTTCAACATTATAAATATACAAATACATATTTCAATGGAATTGTTTTTTAGAATTGATTTTTTTCAAAACTAAACCTAATGTCTATACTGCAAAAGGAAAAAGAAATAAGCAATGGTTAAAGTAATCACAGATGTTCAACTTTATCAGCTTCACAGCTCTTTCATGACAAAATAATGTTTGTAGTTACACTTGATTTGATAACTGCCTGTTTACAACTCTACTCTTTACCCCATACTCCATCAAACCTGATACATGAAATGACTCAATTCATTGTACTGGCAAATACATACATCACCAAGTCTTCTGCTCAGTTACTAGACAGTAATATGGTAAATATCAACATCTAATTTCACCAGTCATTAAAACCTTCATGAATGTATAACACATCCTCTAAGCATCCACAAGTATCATCTCTATGCTTTTGTTGACTTTTTTCATTTAAAAAAAAACCCAACAAACAACAAAACAAATTTTAGCAGTAAAATCAGGTTCATTTTAAAAGTTAAGAGCTTTATATAAGTACATCAGTAATAAATAACCTAACTTGTAAGGCAGATACAAGTATTACTATTGGGATAGCTGTAGTAGTCATTGATTATTTGTTTGTATTGTTTGGAAAGAAATTATAGCTCTTTCTGATAAAATATACATGACCGATTAAACTGGATGATTGCATTTCATGCTATAGATTATTCATAACCTGGCCAGTTATGCAAATATGTAATCATTTGGGACTGAAAATCACATCTAAATAGAAAATTTCAGTCAAGCCTGGCAACTGCATCTAATTAATCTGAAGGATATTTTGGACGATGCTCCTTTTATGACCACATGCTGCGGAGTGATTCCTTCTGTTTCCACAGAAGAAATGTTTAGTTCTCCAAACTGCAGGAAAAAATCCTTAAATATTGCAGAATTTCAAATTTTGGCTATGAAACTCAAAAACTATTAAAATTATAAATTAAGTTTGAGGTAGACATATGTAAATGAAAATACTCATAATTTTTGGGTCTCAGTCCTGCCTCCTAAATATACACAATGTCGCCTATCATCTTGTTTAACTATTAAAGAGGAAGATAAATGGTAAAGAAACAGCATACATGAGATTTTCAGAGAAGGTTGGTCAGAATGCATCTGGCCACCAAGTTACATGGATTTTCTAAGCTCTGGTTGGATCAGATTTACAGAGGACAGTAGATATTTGTATGCTCACATGTTGTAATCAATCCTCTTTTCATAAAATAAAAATTTGAATTAAAAAATATTTTTTCAGAACTGCTTAGAGAAACAGTATTAGAAGTTGAGAAATATTCTATTACTAATAATTCATATTGTTTATTAGATATGGTGGAACATAATTATCAGTTGCGTTGTATGCCTGTCCCTTTTAATCACTTAGGTATAGTCAAATGACTTATTTCATAATATGGTGAAGTAAAATAGTAGACTTGGCTGATATAAATACTAAGGCCAGAACTAATTTAATCATTAATTAAACTAATTGTAGTTAGACATTTTTCTTTACATATTGTCTTTTGCTACACCTGATTTGTTGGTAGTGTTACTCTAACTAAAACAAATGGAATAAATGGTAATAAGTGTATACATATAAACAAAGCAAAACAAAACAAGGAAAAACATCACCATCTAATTATACATAGGACTGAAACTCTTGTCTCTATCCAGTTAGGGTTAAAGGAAAAGGATTCACAGTGTTAATCTGAGCTTACTTTTAGTATTATTGGAAAATTCATGTTCATGCTGTGAACAAGTGGGACCAACTTAATTTATTTTGGCTTGTTGGCTTTATAAAACTCACTGAAGCTGTTTCTGTGAATGTCACTTCATTATTTTATGTTTCACTATAGACAATTTTGAGGAACTTTAAATGAAAAATGCTTTATGGAAATAAATTTACTTGACCATTGCATGTAAAATTAGGGAAAAACTTACTTTTTGACTGTCTTGGATTTTTTTCATTAAAATGCTACCTAGTGGCTTTTCAATGTTCTTATGCTCCCCAGTATATGCAGTAAGGAAAAAACAGGAAAAGAGTGTCAAATTATAGACAAAAAGTTCATGTTTTTTTCTGATAAATTTCTTTTACAACAGCTGCCTTTTACTTTATTTCTACCCACAGTAGAAATATCTACACTTTTACAGATGGTAGTTTTTGCATGAAGCGTGTATTTAATGCACATCTATTACAAAAGAATTAATAACTTATTATTAATAAATAATATGTTATTAATAATAACTTATAATTAATAAATGTTAGTGAGACGTGTTAAGGTGGATGGAATGCTAATAAAAGATATTAATTATTTTAGAATATTTTGGAGGGAAGGGGATTGCCTTGTTTTACAAAAGAACCAGCAACTACCTAGAGCTAATGATTTTCAGCTATGCCTTCTGCTTCAGTACCTTCCAGTCAATCATTAATCCTTAAGCGGTGACTTGAACTTGATTATTACTTAATAAGTCACAAAGGATGTTAATGAAATCTAAGAAATCTAAGAAATCTCTAGGTTATCCCCAGAGACCATGGCTCCTGGAGTAGATAGAGAATAATGCTTTACAGTCTACAGTAATTCATATTTATGAATTAAAAAGAGTTAAGAAGTCTGCCTGCATGAATCCTAACAGGCAATATCATCAAAAGCTTGTGAGAATATATTTATTTCCATGATACCTGCTGATGTAAATATTATGAAAGAGGGAAAAGAACAGTTATGAGTGATGCCTGTGTATTAGAAACTTACTAGGGAAGGGTACAGATGAAGAAAGGCGAAACAGTCAAATTTGTCAAGTTGGTGTCAGAAATAAAGAACTGTTCCATTTTCTTCAGATATGTAAATTTGTCATCACTACCACAGCACTGGTGAAATCTCCTTAGGCCAGTGACAGCTTTGTCTGCTCCCTGCTGCATGACATCTGCCCCTAAATTTGCAAAGCAATACACAGAAATTTAGCTTTGTAACTCCCTCTACAAACAAAACTGCTGCAGATCTGAAACCCAGTTTTTAAAGAAATTACCTAGAAACTATTGTGTGTCTTTTGCAAGTGGTACACATCAGAATTAAGAACAAATCATTACTAAACTAATAACTTTATCTGTGAAACACATATGGTGTATTATCTTATGTTATAAATTACAATCGAGACAACAAACATTATGCTTGCTTCAGTTATGGGTCCAGGCCATGGCTCACAGGATAAAATGTTTACCTTGAAAATCATATCTGTTGCCATTTAGAAGTGACTTCCAGAATAGCAGTATGGTGTATACATCATTTCATATGCCAGAATAGTCACCTCATAGAGCTTTACTCTGTGTCTGGTAAGAAGGTAACCATTACTTTCAGGTTTCTGCTTTTTCTCAGCACTGAACAAAACAGTTCTCTGTAGGCTGTTTTCGTGTCAACACTACCAACTACAGCAAATTGAGGATAGGAAAGAATATACATACGCACATATACTTGACCTTATACCGCAGACTAATGATACATGAGGAAAGGAGCAGACAACAAGTTGCAAGTGGCTACAAACCATTTTGGAAGAACGGGAAGATCCTGGTGGTGGCATGTATCAGTCAGTCTTTTTCTGACTGGACAAATGAAACTAGTCTTGAGACTGGTACAGTAGTGTTCAAGTGCCAACGGATGCAGACTGATCTGGATCCATTTGCTTGACTCCACGTGCTTACCTGAGGTCTCCAAGTGGCAAGCCTCATGCCTCTGGGCTCCATCACTTCTTGTTAGGAAAAGAGCCATACCTAGGTCATGACTTTGGACAGCTCAGCACCTAGGAGTTGCTGTGTCTTTCCATTGATGATAGTTTCAATAACCTGACTATTGTAAACTTACTTGCCTTGGTAAGGTGAAATTCATCAGGGCACGTCTTTAGATGTCTAAATACAATTGAAAACCCAGTCTTCCTAACCTGAGCTACAGTCACCTTCTGTAAGTCGTTGGTACATACTTACATCCACAATAAAATTAATGGGCTTTGAATGCCACAGATGGTCATTGCTATCAAACTACAGTTTAGAAATCAACAGAGGAATAAAACCAAAAGATAAGCTTAGCTACTCAATATAATCATCTTTAGGAAGGCTTTTGCAGCATGCAGAGCAAGGTGTTTTTGACAGATTACGATATGTTCCCTTGTTCTTCTTTTTCTGCCCGACCTCTTTTCTCCAGGGTGACTTAGTTCTCCCATGAAGGTTTTTCCAAATAGTGTCATCACACTTGTATATACCTTTGAAAAAAGAGGAGAAGGAAGAGGAAGGGAAGGGAACGTTGCACTTCCAAGTAATTTGACTTTCATTATGAAAGTTCATAATTCTGACTGTGACTAGCATAGTTCCAGATTAAGTTGCATTTTTGACACTTCATGTTATGCTATTCTGGCTTGACATAACATGATGTGATCAAAATAAACATGAATTAATCAGACATCTACATTTATTTTTTTTAATCTGACAGAGCCACTCTAATACTATATTAAGAGTAAAGATACAGAAGCACGAAAAATAAAGCCACTTGACAGATTTTTTTAAATTCTGGATCATTATTTAAAAGTTTTATAAACTGAGTTTAAAATATTACTTTATCAAGTCAAAGCTGTTACTTGTTCATGCCTGTGCATATTTTCTCAGGAAAAGTAATGAGAAAATGGATTAATTGCATTCACTGTCACATAAATTTTGAAACCAGAAGAGGATTAACATTTTCTGCCTTTAATATTTTATAGTTGAAAGAAATAAAAGCAGGTTAAATGAAATAGAGGTATTTGGTTCTTCTGCAATTAATACTTTAAAATGATAACTACATATTCATTCCTCCAAAAAATGTTCACATTAAATGACATAATAAACTAAGGATCTATAATGGTAGGTTTAATACTAGATAAATTACACAGATACTGAGAGAACTAGAGAATTATGTTTGTCCACTCAAATGCAGATTAATTGATACTAATCACTTTTGTGCCTACCTTTACGTTTCATTCAGCAGAAAGAAGGTATCTGTGGGACATATCTTGCGTGCTTTACACCAAGAAGGAAGAAAGAAGCTATCTGACAGAGCGAAAGGGAGAGAAACCTCGGGCCAAGGCCATTGCTCCACCTGAACAGAATGCACTTGGCTTTAATTAATAGGGAAGAGAGCATACTGTTTTCGCACGCACTATACTTCTCAGGATCAAGGAGTCTTGCCTATGCAATTCAAATTAATATATTTCTTTGACTGAAGGTGAGATGTTATACCATCTTGTGGCTTTTCAATTTTTTTTAAACACTCCATGAACCATATATCTATATATAACTTTCAACCATAGGCATATACATGTGTGGGTTTTTCTCTGTGCTTCTAAGTAAGTGTAAGCGCAGCAGTAATACGTTTCACTATGCGCTCCCTGATAACAAATCAAAGGATATAATTTACACACTATTTAAACAAATCATGACATTCCCCAGTTGGTGTGCAAAATGGATCTTGGAACAGCCAATTTCCTTGGAAAAAAAATGAGGACTCAATGACAATACAGAGAAGCTGACACTTCTATAAATGAACTAGAATGAATATGGTTGGTTTAGATATAGGCTGCATCTGTGCAATAAGCATCTTGCCATTCAGATATCTGTGGTTTCAGTAGCTCTACTGGAGTGAATATATCCAAAACTCCAAGCACTGAACCTAAGGCTTTTCTCTTTTCTCTCTAGAGTATTCATCCATAATTATGCCAACTTGAATTGCATGCAGAAACATGTAATTAAAAATTGTACTACAATTTCATTTATATATGGGAAATATAGACCTGAAAATAGAATGTTCTAATCAAAATGTTACATTCTAAACAGCCAACAAATTAGTTTGATTAGTTATTGTGAAAACTGTTGCCCTAAGGAGCCATCTGTAAATAAAGAAAATTGGAAAAATATTGGAATTTCTGAACAGCCATAATACTGACTTGCTTTTGCATTTCCTCACCACATAGTCCCAATGTGACATTGCAGAATCTGCACAGTAACAATGTAGTATGAATATGTAAATATGCCAAATATGCTTTAAGCTCCAGTCCAGCATGTATATAAACCAGAAAGTTATTGCATGCTCTGAAACTGAGCATTAAGCTCTCCACATTTGCTAACATTAATCCAAACTAGTCTATGTACTATAACTTGAAAGATGTTCAATTAAAACTCATTCTGCCTGGTATAAATTACTATTATTATGTTGTGAAACGAAACCTGGAAATATCTGCTAACTTGTTATATGTGCACTGCCCTTACTCTCACCTCACCTCCCAGACAGTGATTTCAGAAAATTGCCTTTAGTTATTTAAAATTCTGTCATGAGCTGGTTTAAGAAAAACAATGAAGAGCTGAGTACATGCATAATTTTTTGAGAACTTCGTACTTTAGGCTACTGAATAATAACTGCTGGCAATAGCTGTATTTTGAACATTGATTGTTATTTCCAGGTTGGAAAAGTTTACTTACACACACACATATACACACATACACATTTTATTAGACTGGTATTCTTTGCTATTGTCCTTTGATTTGTCTTAAACTATACCAAGAACAGTAAGATGCAAAGTGACTTTTAGGTCTCAAGTCACAGAAAAATAAATCATTCATGTATTGCTTTGATGAGAAAAAAACAGCTGATGCAAAGTTGCAGTCATTCTCTCTCATATTTTAACAATATTCATTAATTTGAACTGTGCAGATTAGCTAGCCAAACATAAGTTCTGTAATTCTCAGACAAGAAAGGACACATGTAAGTACCTAAATTACAGTCTAATCACAGAGTGGTTATTTGATTGCTAAAAATGTCATATTAATCATATGGAAAGCTTAACTTTCATATTAGTACAGTTAAGGCATTTATTTTGAAAAAAACTATTGTGAAAACTAATAAAACCAGGTAAGTGTCACTATTCTTATTTCTATAAAAATTATTTGATCTCCCCCTGAATTTCCAAATTAGAGAGGTCCTTAAACACACGTCTAACAGATATATAGGTAATCTTTCTAGCATCCACTTGTACTTAATAGCAAGCGTAAGCCAGCCAACATTTTCTGAAATATGGCTGACTCCTGGGAGTTTTGCATAGCCAAAGACAGAACATTAAAATGAACGCAATTAAAAACTTGGCAGTATTTTCAATACCATCACTCCCTGAACTCCCAATGATAGCTATAAAACCAGGCAGATTTTGTGAAAGCATATGAGGACATCAGACTCTTGCATGCTGAATAAGATGGCTCATGTTTTTGAGTGATACCTGACAGAGTCTGTGAGGCCTTCAGGCATCTCCAGCATCTTTCTCTGCTCCCCAGCAGTACTTGTGGCTTTCCTAATACATCTTGAGAGATATGTGCTAGGAAGAGCCTGAACAAAGGATCTCTAGGCCCTAGAGGCCTGTGTGATCAGCTAGTAAAGTCTTCATGTACTCATGGGAATACTGAGACCTCAAGGGCCTTGCTGCAGAAGAGCTCCAGCTCAGGTCCCAGCATGGATTTGCAGTGAATCTCCTGATCATCTTTGCTTTCCCAGAAGGTGCAATATAGGATCGCTGTCCCTGTGCTTACCTTGCTAATGGGAGGAGTCCCACTGAACCAGACTATATCTAATCCATAGTAAACACTCCAAAACAGATAAATTGCAAGTATCAGCTCCCTAATGGCAACAACCATTGCACCCTACAGATCCATTCTTTTTGTGCCACTGTACTTTCTCACACAGGCATAGCCTCGATGCTTCTAGGCATTTCAGGGCATTTAGAGTTGCAGGCAGGCATCTTGATAGTTATTTTAATATTAATTTTTGTGTGTCCTTATATGTAATTATTTTTAAAGAGGTAAGCAACACACTATAGCTATTCTGTAATCATTTTTCAATTTGGCACAAATTTTGTTATAGTTTGATAGACTAACTTCAGACTAATTGAAATATGACTCACTTAAAACAAGAAATTACCAAACTGAAAATCATGTAAATTATAATTTTAATGCAGAACTTAGTACATCTGGATTGTAAATGAATGAATTTACTGAGTTTATTCCTCTGACTTGATCACTGTGATGTGTTTAGGGCCATCCATGCTAATTGCAAAACTTAGTCTGTCCAGAAAAGCTGATTGATCCAAGTTCTTAAAAATTACAGCTCTGAAGACAAAAGAAACCCACCTACCCAGTAGCCCTCTGGTTCTCCTGATCAGAGAAAGTACTTCACTTATTTTATGTTTTAAGTACTTCAAAGTCGTTTAGCTATTTGCAAATATATTAAATGACTAAGAGAGAAAAGTAGGAGAAATTTCATCGAATTTTACAAAATATCAAGCTAGCAGACAGAAGATCTAACTTACAGATCTCGGCCTTGTCAGCTGGCATTACCTGGTTCACAAGATGTCTGAGATATTAAACAACTGCAGTGCAAGTATTTTCTTTACTTTGATAAATGTACTCATACATCATCGACAGTCAGACAGAGGAGCTGGATCATGAAAAATATTAATGGTTGGATATTTTTTTTTTGAGTATGACTCAATCACAAAAGAGGAAAAGAAAACCACATAAGCAAAATCTTTTTTTTTGTAAATACAGGAGAAAAAAAAGTCATTAAGCCATTCATCACCACATAGCAATATTCTTTATATATTGCCCATTATTCCATTAGTCAGACTTCCCTTTTTTAATACAGGATTGTATCCATTAATCTGAACCTATTAAAATAGTGTCAGACAAATATGCTTGATATATGCCAGATCTCTTCTAACTTAATTACTGGTGGGTAACATTTTGAAATATGTCTAAATTGCTTAGGAACCCTTTGAATCATGGCCTGTACTTTTAAGACTTTGGCAAATTTAATCCTTTTGTATAAACTCATTCTGAAATGAAGGACCAAAAGCCTGTGCTCTTTCATATAAAAAAACTTTACTGGCATTGCAAAGGACTGCATTATGATCATCTGTTACTAGCACAGAGGAACAGAATTGCAAATCAATGGACCAAAACAAATCCATAGAGAAGGAGTCCTAAATGACAGATAAAATAATGACAAGATTCAAATCCCTAATCTTTTTTGGTTCCTTCAAAGAGATGCAAAGGAAAAGTAGAATATTGGAGATAACCAAAGAGGAAAGGCAAACTGTAACGCTGTGACTATTTCTCCTGCAACATCAGGATCTCTTCTGGCAGCACTGGTGTGGCTCGCAGCTGAGTAGACCAGCCATAGGTGGGAACCTATGATCCCAGGAGTGGATTCTACCTGGATGTTATACTTGTGTTTTGCTGCCTTTTTCTCATGTTTCTTTTTATTTTTCTCCTTTATTACACCCCCCTTTTCCTTTTTCTTTTCCTTTTTTTCTTTTTATTCATTTTAGAGTTTAATAACTAGTTCTCAAAGTATACATAAGATTCTACCCTGTGTACATCCACTAAATTAAGCAATTTTTTTTCAGTAACTGTTAGCTAACTGCTAACCCTCCCTTCTCCTTATCCTTAGTTAGCTAACCACATTCACTGCATTATTTTCTATTGCATAGATAGTAACTTTAACATCTTGATTATGACAGAATTAAACAGATTGCTAAATAGGAAAACAGTCTCATCTGGGGCATTGGAAGCATTAGGCATCATTAAGCACACATCTTGTGCGCAGTGGGAGAAAGAGGTACTTGCCATTGTTACTAAGCATCAGCATCAGTAAAACAAATCCTATATAGTTAGTAGAAGGCAACTAACAGGAAATCTCATACCCTTGGCTTCTTTGGAAAGGGTGACAAATACATGAGGTTTTGTTCATTGTATATTTACTCACATAGTAGATAAATTTTATCTTTAACATCTTGGTAAATTCTTTGGTTCAAGATATTGGAGCATGCAATACAGAAATACTAAAGAGAAAAAAACAAAAATATGGTATTTAAAAAGTAGAACAAAGCAAAGAAATGGTACTCATGAAGACTTTGTACCCAAATCTGAGTTTTCTGTAGCGTACTGCCATATTGGAAAACTGCCCAGTTTATGCAATTTAACCCAAATCACAGTTAAAGTGGTTCATTGATTTATTAATGATGTTATTAACAAGCAATGAATGAATTATACATCAGGATCAATACCAATAATGCAACAGATAGACCAATGGCACTAGCCACTTACAAGGTTTAATAAACAGCCACGCTTACACCCAGGGTTATGGGCACAGCTCCCCACATGGTCAGGTGAGTTACCAGTCCATCCCCTCACCTGTGACGGAAGGTTTCCTGATTGCATACTCCTGTAGGAGGTGTAGGGGCTGTGGCTTCCACATATACCCCTGCCACTTCCTACAATCCACTAATCCACATACTGGTGAGAAAACACCTCACAAGTGTTTTCACACCACTACCACCATTAAGCCATTTCTTGTCAGGTTCTTCTTACTGAGATCAAGAAAGAACCCTGAACCACCTCTTTTTCACCTTACTCCCCATGCCAACCCAGTGCAAACCAAAAATTTATCCAGGGAGCATGAAAACTGAATTGCATCTTCATAAGGAATTGTTTCTAGCATCAGAGAGAAAAAACAGGGATGATAAAATAATTTTAACTCTTCCAGGAGAAGTTTTGGAAATATCTCTTTAAATTTCTACACCAATTTCAAGAGCAAGTAGGTTAGCATAAAGGGTTGGAGTAGGTTAACCCTGGCCAGCAGCCAAAACCCACCCTGCATCTTGTTCGTTCCCTTCCCCTCTTCCATGAACTGGGGAGAACACAGAGTGAAGAAGATTTTTGGACTGAGATGAAGACAGTTTAATAGAGAAACCAAAGGCTGTGCACACAGGCAAAGCTAAGAGAGCATTCACTGCAGATGTCCAGCCACTTTCTGGGAACCAGAGTCTCAGCTTGTGTGACCAAATGTTGCTTGGGAAGACAAATGCAATAAACATGAATGATACCCCTTCCTTGAGCTTTTATTGCTGAGCACATCATACGGTATGGAATATCCCTTTGGTCAGCTGGGCTCAGCTGTCCTGGCTGTGTCCCCTCCCAACCACTTGCCTACCCCCAGCCTACTTTCTTGTGGCAGGAGGGAAGGAGAGAAGGCCCTGATGCTGTGTGAGCACTGTTCAGCAATAGCCAAAATACTGGTGTGTTACCAACACAGTTTTAGCCACAAATTTAAAGTACAGCACCGTATGGTCTTCCATGAAGAAAGTTAACTCCATCCCAGCCAGACCCAGTACAACAATTGAGCACAGAAACTTTTGATACACTCATTTACTACTGAATATCATGAATACAGCAAATTGCAGGTATTTTTAATAATGAACCTGGAAAAGAATCAGACCCAGTTATTCTTTACTGAAAGATTATTTACCTTCATGAATTTGGTGGGAATTATATAAGATGTAGTAAAAAGAAAAGAAACCTGTTTCAGGTAAATTCCCTCCAGGTGCAGCCTTGGATCCACAGTATGATAGCACTGCATAAAAACAATATTTCTCACATGGGGGCAAGACAGGCCTGACAGGAGGAGTTTGACTAAAAGCAGACAAAGCCATAACACTTATGTCTGTGAAGAGAAATGTTCTTCAGAGACATTTAGAAAGCAGAAAGCCTCCCAAAGTGTTTATCATCCAAACAAAAGCAGTATCGGGCAGTGGAACTACAATATTACATAAATTAATTGTTCCATGAACAGGACTGCAGGGTGGAATGGATGAGGCAGAGCTGCTTTCACATTTTCCTGGGTGCATTCTTGTTGGGGTCAGTGGTGACATTTCCTGGCACATGCCAGAACTATAACTGTATTTGTAGCTTTCCTTGGCTAATGTTAGGAAAGAAAAACCTGTCCTCTTCCTTCTTTCTGTCATGGATATTACATGTGGCCATAGTAAGTTCTATGTTTGGTAAAAATGCAACAACAGATGGTTATCCAATTTCCTGTCAAGACACCA
>JAVJGJ010000037.1:5702852-5736317 GCA_035590215.1 Microhierax caerulescens
AAAAGCAGGGAAGGAAGCTAAAGATACAACAAGCGCTCCTGGAAGCAATTGTAATGAAATCAAGAGAATAACAACTTTACAGCCATATAGGTGAGAAATAGAAGAATACTGCAAAGTGGCAAGTGTAAATATTTAAAAATTTGGCAATCTTTAAAAGCAGAAGCAAAAAAAAAAAATCTTTTACAAACCAGCAGCAGCACTGCCTCCCTCTGTATATGTTTTTAATGGGTTTCCATATAGAGGAGCTAAAATGTCTGTTCTTCCTGCCAAGATGTTAATAAATGTAAAACCATTACCCCAATAAAGCGCAGACCAAAGGAACCTCAAAGTATAAAAGAAAAGTTCATAGATTAATTAATAATGGGATGAAGTGCCATTTCTGGAGGTAAACACTTATCTAGGAACTAAAATACAATGTAGAGATGAGAAGTAAGCCATACCCAGATCACACATACTATAAGGTATAAAATCTTTCAGTAGGGATGGAACACATCTTCAGAAAAGTAATGAGCCATTTGAATGTCTGCCACAGAGAGGTGCAAGTATGCTGCAGTTAACTGGACAGGGCTTAATAGAGATGGGATCTGAGCCAAGGGATCAGGAGTCAATACTACACTATCAGAAAAAAAGAGCATGAGAGAGGGAACAATGAAAAGACAATTGACACTAACAAGGATGTTGATAAACACACATGACAAAGGACACTGAAGAAGGCTGTGTCCCAACCATGGCGTTAGAAATTACAAGCTCCTGTGAGGCTACTTCTGTGCTTCTAGAAGCATGATCAAGATCAGAACCTAGCCTACAACAAGTATGCTCAGATTTGAAAAGGTCAAAGCATCTCATCATACAATCAAAATTACTTGGATTCCCACATCATAAAAGAAGTGATTATGAAGAATTAAATTGCTGTTTTCCAATGATCAGTTGATTTAGACTAATTACATTATCTTAATTTAAATAAAATGTGGGTTGGGGCACAGTGATGCAATATAAAGGACTACTGGTATAAATCTGTACAGAAGTAGAAACTCCTTCCTGCAGAATACAGGTCAAGTGCAAATATTATTTCCAGCTCTGTCTGTAATCTGTTTCCTGTAGGTGAATGATTACAGATCCTACAAAATCTTTCTCCCTTCAGCTTAAATCCACGTAAAGGGGTATTGCCAGGCCCACTTTGCACACCCAAGAACAACCAAATGTAATAAGTTATTCTGAGAAGGTAATTTAGTATGGGTCCCTGCAATAAAACAGTCAGCTTGTAAACTATTGTAACTGCAACATTCACAGACATCAGTTCCTTGTCTAGCTTTTTTTCCTTTTTTTGCCTCCTTTTTCTACTTAACGATGTATTAGGAAGACAAAATCAGAAACATGAGAAAATATTATTATATCTCTTTCATTAGTTAGTAATCTAAAAGATGGTATCAGGTTTTCTTTCAGTTAAATGTCATCTTTTTTCACTTTAAATCTAAGTCTCTAAAGGACAGCAAAACTAAAGGCCTCCAGCCAGCAGACCACTAGGGAGAGACAAAATAGAAGCTAGGAGAACTTATCTTCCTTAAAGTTGAAAGCTGTTTGTTCTCCCAAAACAAAATACTAAAGGCTTTAGAGGCCCCATAGAAAAATTCTTAATATCAAGGTAGATAGAGTATTGTGAGAGCTTCTATTCTTAGGTGATTTTTAACCCACATCAGTGACAGTCCAGAAGCAAGACGAACAAAGAATTCAACTGTTCTTGTATTAATTTATTGTATAGATCTATCCACTTTTTGTAGAATCCAGAATGTTCTATGAGATCTGATTTTTTTTTCTTTTGTATTTTTAAACTGCACTTTCATGGCAATTAAAATTATAGGTCTATATTTCATCCAGATTGAAGGCTTTTTTATAATGAAGTATAGTTTCTTTCTTGCTATGCAACATGATTAAAGGAAAATATCTTAAGTAATTATGTAAATGAAAAGTGATAGAATGTAGATATTTGTCATTATATTTACCAGTGGAATGCACTGAATGCAGCCCATTATAATGGTTTTATTTTTTCCTCCTCTAGAATTAAATTTACATATTCTTCCTGTTAAACAGGACCTACAGCATTTCTTACATTTGCTCAGTTCTATTAGAGAAACCAACCGCTTCCCTGAAAAAAAAGGAAAGAAAGGAAAAAGGGTAACAATATACCAAAAAAAGGCTTCTTTCTACTTGGTGAACCCTAAAAAGAATCTTGCTTCACTTTTACCTGTGCCCCCTGATGTCTATGTTTGTATTTTCTTCTCTTTCCTATCTCTCTGTAGCAGACTAGTGTTATGCAACTGCAGACCATTAGGAGTGGTATACAAAAGATGCTGAAACAGAAACACAAGTGAGCAAGACAAGGTTTTTTTATTTTCTACGTCACATTTTTTTGCCCCCAAAATTCCTTAGTTGACTAAAATTTTGCTCATCCTCATACTCAAAATATCCATCTAGTTGGCTATGTTGAACATTGGTCCTGTGGGAGACCACTTGGCAGTCATAAGTTGGATGTCATTGTGCATAAGATCCCTGAACAGCCAGATATGAAGATGCACACTTTGTGTCTGTGGCTGCCTGCCTTTTCCATGTACCAGCTCCCCCTTTACATCCTCACACAGCCTGGGACTGAGAATTTGCCTTCTCTACGTGCACTAACTTTTTTGTAATATTTTGCTGAGCGGAAGGGTTTTTCAATCTCTTTTTTTTTTTTTTTTTTTTTTTTTTAAATGCTTTGAGAGTCCGTGGCTCTGCCTTTTTCATAGGGATCTACTAAGTGGAATCTGTCTATCCAGCACCAGGGAGTTGTAGATCCATTCGAACTTCAAGGAAGAAAGGAAGCCCTTCTGCCTAGGGGACTGAGCCTACGCTGGGTATCCTTGGATGGAGGAGGCCAGTGTGTAGGCAGGAATTTAAAAATTAAAACAATGTCAAAATCAAAACAAGCAGAAGGGATACTCTTGTGTATCTTAAAGGGCAGAGAACTAGCTTCAGGACTAAGAAACGTTGGTCCTTATTTCCATTCCCTTGGCATTATTTCAGAATTCTATGAGGAAGTAATGGACTGAAAATAGAAGGAAGAACTAGAAAAATTGCTCTTTACATTTAACTTTGCTAAGAGGCAGAAAAGAGCAGTCTGTCTCATCATGTTTCATACTGGAAATAAAGTTCTTTCCCACTCTGCTTCCAGGCCTCCCCAGA
The DNA here is from genome assembly GCA_035590215.1 of Microhierax caerulescens. NCBI lineage: Eukaryota > Metazoa > Chordata > Aves > Falconiformes > Falconidae > Microhierax > Microhierax caerulescens. The sequence goes on from JAVJGJ010000037.1 coordinate 5,706,069, forward strand.
TGGTAATACAGTATTCTCCAATGAAAGCCTTTCTGAAGGAATGATTTTTCTTTAGTCCATAACTTCAATCTCTGAAAGTGAGGACAGAATTTTGGAGATTCTAAAGCTTAAGCTTCCTAGGAGATCTGTTCATAACTAGGGTGTCAACAAAAAAGAAAGCGGTCATTTGTGAACCTGTAACAAAGCTGCTGTAAAAAATAAACTACTCCTATAAGTTTGATATTTACTTAAAATGCACTGTATTTAATTGATCTAATTTATTTGATCAGTTTAATTACATTATGGTGATTAACTTTGTTGACATAATATATTATATGTAGTCTAGAGATGTTTTCTGGAAGTGAAAGTGACTTTCAAGTGAGTACAATTCAGTTGCAACACTTGAAATACTTTTGCATACAGAATTTAAAAACATACAAAGATGTGTACCTTTGTTTGTACTGGTAATATAGCCATGTTTTCAAAGAAACAAATTTATTCTATAAACAAGAAGACCTGTACATAAATGAAGGCATGTAAATCTCAATATTTTTTCAAATCTTCCCAATATTATAGTTAATAGTTGCAACAAATTTTATTAGGTTATGTGTTTCCATACCCAATGAGTCATAATTATCGGTAGCAAATAAGAGAAGAAGTAAGGGTGTGGTTATTTTAAAACAATTTGTGATTTCCAAAGATGAATTAGATGGATAATCAAGTTAAACATCAGTGAAGAACTGAAACTGATGTCAATATATGTCTAGTTCTTCTATTCCATTTTTTCAATATTTCATTTGTTTACTGCAAGTGTTTTTCTTTTTCCCTGACTTATTATCCTAACATTTGACTTTAAAAGGTAACACTGAGCTGACATTGAATTAAAACAGAATGTTGCCAACAAATTGTCTTTGTCAGGTAGTTGTCTGAATAACTGTAAAAATCTCAGCTACCTCTTTGATGAGTACTGCATCTTAATAATTTAACATAGCCCTAATCCTTGAAACTTTTAAGAGATATGAGAAAGAAGACTTAGGCGCGTTCAAAAACAAGCTAAGGGTAATATTATTGCATTCCTAAAGGCATAACATGGCATTGATGAACCTTAAACATGCTAGCAAGCAGTAAAAGCCTCCATATAATGTAGAGAGCTCTCTTATAAGAATGTGTTAGTTTCTTTGAACTGAAGAAACATGTTTCTGTTATTCTGACACTACACAGGTATGTCAAGGACATCGAAGAATCATCAAATTACCATAAATAATAATTTTGCTATTCAGAAAATCCACCAACACTGGAAAAATGTTTATTTTTTCCCCCTCGATTATATACAAAATCATTTTTAAAAACTATGCAGGAATTACCTAATTGAATAAAGACTAAATACGTGGCAGGAAGAGCACAAATGTTTAATGCATTTATTTTCATGTCATTCATAAAGATAGTTCAGCTGATTCCCTTAGGACACACCTAGTTACAGGAACTCCAAGGATTCCTCTGAAGGAGGAGAGAAGCAACTTCTATTAGTGTTGCTAGTGATAATAACTGGCAGAAATTAGCCTTCATATTAAAAAAAAATATATATTCTTATTGCATTAGCCAAGAATGTTTCTATTGTACTATTATTATTTTTTTTACTACAGAAAGCACTGATAAAATAGAACAGAAATGACAATAGCCCTTTTCCACACATCTTAAAAATAATTATCTGTGAACACAAATACTTTTCTTACTGTTTACTTCTATGTCTGGCCCTATTTTAGCAGCTGTAATATACACAAATGTCTTAATTTATTATATTTCTGCTGATCTTCTCCATGTTTGCAGTGCTCCCCTGACATCTCGCAGAAGGAAAAGTATACCTTATAATACTTTAATATCATTCTGCTGTTACATTATTGACTGCCAAATACATTTCCATAGCCTATAATTCAGTAGCCCTGCAGTGCCATTTGAATAGCTTTTACAAGCTTAATGGAACTCGAACAAAGCTAAAAAATAGAAATTCTGAATTAAACTACCTCAATGTTCCATCGTTGACTGCAAGTTGGTCATGTAGGTGCAAAAGCATAAGAACAGAGCTGCCCTTTTCCTGCTATATATGCAACCCAACAGGATCAGTGCATATTTCAATGCTCAGCCAAACTAGAACCTTGCATAAACACGCCAATAATGAAGCAAAATGATGAATAAACTTGGATTTACATCTAAGTGTGTCCTTGTAAGACTAACTTTTTTTTTTCTGGAGAAAGACGCAGTAAAAGACCTACTTTAAGTGTTAAGATTCAAGATAATACATAGGTCTTGCAAATGCATTTTGATTTACTTTGAGGTTAGTTCTCTCTAGGGAAACAGTCCTAAGTATGTAATTTCAAATATCACTCAAGTGGTATTTCATAACCCAGAAATACTATTGGGTGCTACTACATAATATTTACCTCTGTGACTGAAATAACTTATACCTAAGAAATATGATCAATACATGCACGGTATATATAGGGCCTAAGCCCCAGTATACTTACTTCTGGGCATCTGTTAGGGAAAAAAAAAAATGGTAAATGTAGTCTTATTGAAAACTCTACAGATTATACTCAGATGTTTCACCGAGTAAGAAAATTTCTACAATTTTCTGAATGGAATGAATTGATATTAGATCTTAGAAAAATACTGCATTTTCACTTCTAGTTTATATATATTATAATATGATAAATGTCAAATTAGGATGAAATATTAACTATTCAAGATATTTTTCATTTCAATTTTATTTTCTGGAAAAATATGAGATTTTCAAGGTTCATTCCAAAACAAATTAAATGAAAGTGTTACATGTCAAACCTCCTGTTAAATGGAACTTCCAATTCAACATTCTATGAAAAAAATTAAATGGAAAAATAACAGCAAAGACTGAAAAATTACTTATAAACTGCAGTGATCATTTGAAAGGGAGAATATTTTCACTAGGAATGTCTGTGAATATGTGGTCTAAAACATCACAGATATAAAATTTTAATTACACATGAAAGTTGTCAATAGCATATTTATTTTAGTGAAGAAAAATTTATGTTCAAATGCATAATTCACTCATTTAATTGCCTATATTTCCCTTTAGACATATATTTATTTAGAATATTTCCACTGTTTCAGGAAATATATCACTGATCCTATGCTTATTGCCTTCCAGTATGATACCCTGGTTTTGGTATAGTCTCCTGAGGGGACAAAAAAGATGACTTTGATTTCAGCTTCAGTGATTCCACAGTATCAAAGGCAAGCAAAATTAATGACAACAGTGAAAGAAACTGCAAAACAGTCCTAGAGACCTGAATTTCACCTTCTCTAAGCACATGCCTTCCAGGATCACCTCTCTGAATACTACTGCTAGATAAAAAACATCTTGATAGTTTATTTCTTTTATGTAGCAAAAACCATAACCTTCTATGCTGGCTCTGTTGCTAATGGGTAGCCTTTGAGCAGCTGAGAACGTAATGGGAGATATTCACAGTTTGTGATTTATGATTTAACTAGATTAAATTCTCAGAAGAAGAGGGCTTTCCAGGACTTAGAGAATTTTTAGAAAATTACCTGGTAAATTGCATAATTTTTTTTAAATTGCAAAACTCTTTAAGCTTTTGCCCCTAAATTCAACTAAATGGAGTCAAAGAGCTTCAAAGTAAGAAAACATTATGGATTCCCTTTTTGGTATAAGCATAAAATGGTTTCACAGAAGACATTATGATTAACAAACAAATGAACCAAAAAAACACTACACTAAACAACAACCAAATGAACTAAGTGAACTGGTTAAAAAACAAAAACACACACCCCCCCTGAAATAGTAAGTTATTTTTATAAAAGGATAAGTGAATATTTCTTTTCAAACAGTGTAAAAAGTTCTGGGAAGTTTCAATCAATATCTGTACTGATGGGAAAAAAATTACGAACATGTTAGGTGTTGTAAAAACCATAGCAGGTAACAAAAGGAAAGCTAAATGCTGTGCAGATCCGTATCTGTTGGTATTCTTTACTATGAATGAAAAGTTTTGGCTTGTGGCAGATAGTCTAGCATGTGATACTCTGTTTGAAAGAAAGTTACTTACATAGACTGTAGTTTAGAATATATTGCATATACGTGCACAGCTCAAAAGAAAGGGGTGTTTTAAACCACCACCAAAATCTGAAAATTAACGATTGTGCTTAGATACCTGGCCAGGTTCCTGACTTCCACAGTCAAACAAAATCTGGGCACATGTTTCAGCCCACACTGACATTTTATACACCAGGTATGTAATTCTTCTTGGGTTTTATTTGCTTCCAGCAAAAACTATTAGCAGGAGTTCATTTCAGTTGCTAGTTATCAACGGTTGCCAAAGCTTTAAATTGTTTGACATACAGACATAGGGGATAATGGAATGTCTAATATAATGTCTTTTTGCCTGCTCTGTGAAGGAACTCTCCAAGTCTTGCAGAACACATTAGTATTGAGGCAGCATGTTTGGCATTTGTCTTGCTTGAAGATGAACAATAAAGAAGAGCTCTCTGTTGTTTTGATGAAATCCCACAAAGTGAAATCTGAATAGAAAATAATGCAGTTGCAGAGCTTTCAAAAAGAAGTAAACAAAATATAAAGAAAGACTTGGAAACTGTTTTTGAAAGTCTTTGAAGAAGGGTATTTTGGTTGTCTTGAAAAGTCTGTGGAAGAAGACAGAAGCTTTTATATCGTGTAATTATATATTCATCAAGGCAGTGGTACAGAATGGCACCTGTAATCTCTTAATTCATTTAACTCTTAATCCCACCCACTACAAAATAGTAAAAAATCCTCCTAGCTATGCTAACAGCACTGTGACAGCAAATGGTGGAAGAGATAAACTTTTAGTTCCTATGAAGATGCAGACACAGTGCTGTTGTTTCACAGCAAAAATGAGTTGTCAGACATGTAGTTCACAGATTGACAGAATCACAGAATAATTTGTGTTGGAAGGGACCTCCAGAGGTCATCCAGTCCAACCCCCTCCTGCAAATTCAAAGCAGGACTAATCTGATCAGAAGGCTCAGAAACATGTTGAGATGTCTTGAACACCTCCAAGGACAGAAATCCTACTGCTCTCATTACCTGTTCCAATGTTTGCCCCCCATTACAGTACTGTAGAAAATTCCTTGTATCTACGCTGGATTTCCCATGTTCAAGCTTATGGCCATTGTCTCACATACATCTACTGTGCACTTTCAAAAAGAGTCTGGCTCCATTGTCTCTGTGTCCTCTGATCAGGTAGGTAGTTACAGACTGCAGTAAGACTCTCCCTTCACCCTCTCTTCACCTGTTGAACAAAGTGCTCCAGCCCCCAGGCATCCTGGTGGACCTCTGCTGGACTCACTCCAACACATCAATATCTTTCTTGTACGGGGGAGCCCTAAGATGGATACAACACTCCAGATTTGGTCTCACAAATGCAGAACAGAAGAGATTATTCCTCTGGACTCACTGCCCACAAGGCTTGTTAAAACAGCCCAGGATGTCACTGGTCAACTGTGTTGCAAGGGCACACTGCTGTTGGCAGGTGTTAAAAAATGAGACTCAAAAAGATCTACTCACAAAACCCTCACTTGTATGTTAGTATGCCTCCTCACAAACTCCTGTGTAACAGAGCTTTCTGCAAGTAACAGTTAAACAATATTAATTGAACAATGTCAAATTACTAAGAACGCATGGTGCTCATTCTTCCTCCTGTTGATGTCAAGCCAGCCCCCAAAATGATGGCAACATATATAAAGTCTAAGGACTTAATAGAGATCACAAGACCATATTATGTTGAGGGTGACAGAGTCAATATGATTTTTGTGCACTTGCTGAAACTTTTCTAACTGGAAATTAGTGAAGCTTTATCTGCTTTTTCAGTTCTAGTTTTCAAAACTCAAAGCAGAACAATATCACACCCTGTGCATAGGAAAGAAGTCTTTGCAGTGAGATTTCTGATCCCTAACTACAAATATGTACCATATGTATGTATATATATATATATATATAGTGTTTTTTTTAATCAGCCTTAAAGTTCTAACAAGGAAGGTAAACACAAGCAACTTAATTCCAAACAATAATTTAAAAGAACTAGAGATGACCAGAATCCACAAGTGGATTTGAAGATTAAATAATTTAAAATGGTTATATTTTTGAATGCCATTGAACATACTCTGATCTATTTTTTTGTTACAGGGAACAAAAATGCTTAGTTTTACTGAGATTTTAACATCAGCTGCCTGAGAACAAGCAGTGAATTTTTTTTCCAGACCTGAGTTCAGTAAAATCACTACAGAATGATGAGAAAAGTGCATTTGGCCATAAAATGATTTTTAAAGCTTGCCCTCAGCTGTAGAATACATTGACAATAGTCAAGAACAGTAAGTGTAATAACAAAACCATTTTGTACCTGAGAGGAAGGGTGCTTTAAACTTCTTTACAGATTGGAATCTTCCTGGATCTTCCAGTGGCAAGAATTCTGTTCATACAACTGGAGCACAGATCCCCACAGAAGATGAATCCTACAGACACAGATCATGCTATTTCCAGTACTTCACTGGATCGCTTCAAAACTAACAGATAATGATGTCCAGAAATTTCAAAATGCTATTTTTATTATCACTTTATGCATTGTCAGCATTACTTTAGCACAAAAGTCATCAGCATTTCATGAGTTCTTTTTTTTTTTTTGCTGTTTTCAAAACAAGAAAAGACTTGTCTAAAATTAAACTGATACACAATCAGCACTGTTGGGAGCCATTTTGTGTTAAATGAAGACTATGGAATAAAGATTAATATTTTCCTCTAAAACTAAACTGATCCACAGAGACTAGTCTTAATGTAGTAAAGAACAACTTCTTGCAAATGTAGGTGGGCTGCACCATACGAATGTTTTGATCCAGCCTTCAACATCTAAGCAATGAAGATGAATGGCATTTCTAAAAAAATTCCTGCTGCTCTGTGTTTTTCTAAGGAATATCAATATGCAATTGTCTTGATGAATAAATAGTTGGTTTGTAGGCTCTCTTGCCCAAATGGTTGTTGCTTCTAAATAATAGAAAAGAAAACTAAAGAGAACAAATCTGTTTCACTGCCAAATGTGTGGATCATCTATATCTTACCAGAGCGGTTTGGTTATGTGTCCCTTCTACCAACTTAAAAGAAAACTTTTTACCACTGTGTCATAGACTTCCCACTGAAAGAAGTAAATGGAAATATTTTCCTGTAGTCTTAGGTCTGTGTGGTGTGGTTGTGTTTTTTGTGGGGTTTTTTAATCTTGTTTGGTTTGTCCTAAGTCAAAGTCTAAGATCTTTATGGGATTTTGAAAGCATCATCAGTCCAGTCCAGGTATTAAACTATGTTTTGCTGAAAGCTTAGTAAGATAGAACAAAATTTAAGTTTCTGATTACATTCAAGGCCATAAAGCTTAAATGCAAATGAAGGGTGAAAATGAACAGAAAAGATGTAACATGCAAGGAAGGGCTGATATAAACTAGAATGACATTTCTTTTCTCTGGTGGACTCTAAAAGCAAAGAGACAAATGCAGATCTCATTCCTATAAGTGCACAGGAGTTGATCAAAGAGTTAGATTATAAAATTGTATTTGCAGCAGGACACAAATAGAAAAGACGGCATTTGGCATTATCAAAGAAAAAGGTGTTAGAATGTGAGGGAATATTTTGGAGAAACATGTGGATAGTTAGGGAGGGCCATATCTTTGTGATCTTATGAAGAAAAGCTAATCCTTGGACATTTTTGGTTGAAACTGATGCCTCAGGTGAAGAGAATACTTGGTTTATGGGCCTTCCTGATAGACTGTATTGAGTTGTTTGAAAAAATGGTTGGAAGAAAAGTAGGTAGTATGGGGGGCATGGAGAAGTAATAGGAGTTTTCTTTTTTTAATATTAATGTCTAGTATCTGTTAGGTAGATATTCAGGAGATGTCACAGAACAGGCTGGAGTTTTCATGCAGAGACAGGACAGATTAGGGACATTGGCATAGACCAGTGAAATGACATATGATTCTTTAGTCCAACATATTTCTTCTGTTTCACTGTTTACTGATGTTAGTCACTTGACCCTGTCACTCAATAAAAAAAAAAAAAAAAGCCTCCACAATGCACATAAATTTTCATGATGCAGAAACTTCTTTTAAGGCCAGAAAAATTCCCTTGTCTTCCATCCCCTTACTGCAACAAGATGCTCTATATTGAAAGCATGTCCTGAACATCTTGGTGTTGTAAGCGATCTTACTGGAAAGTAAATTACTTGTAGTACAGGGTATGATTCCCAATATAACTTCTGCGGTTATATGCTTCACAGCCTTTTTTCCCATCACCAATGTAACATTCATTTAAATTCACAGGTAAAATGTGTTCTGTTATACTGAAGTTAAGAAAATTGTGTTAAGATAACACTGTTTATAGTAGTGTACTCAAAGGCATTGCACTAAAAAGAGGCATGTATATATCAGAAAGAATAATAACAATGCTGATAGCTAAGATTTTTAATAACAACTTTTTTATTATTATTATTTAAGAAAGGAATTATACTGCAAAGCACTTGGAAAGCAAGAAACATTGCACAGGTTTCTCTGCAAGGTATCTTAAGGAGAAAAGAATTACTATGAATAAAGAGGTACAAGAGTATACAAAAATTATAGTTTAAATTTTATCTTATTGATAAGAGGTGACAGAAGCATATTATGCTACTAGGTGAGGTTTCAGACTTTTATTATATGATTTCGTTTCTGAGAGACCTATACAGGAAATCAGAACTACTTAGTGAAATATTTTTTTTTTTTGTCTCATCTGCAGACACAGATCAGAGAAAGCTGGATTGCTGTGTATTGTATTTTGCATCCTAATAAAAATTCTGAATATTTACATTATTTAATCACCTTCTAAGTTGGACTAGTTTTTTATCCAACAAATTAAAAATTCATTTCTCCAAGAAAACAAAAAATACAGAAAATTAAATTGCAAAATATAGACATTGCACTAATAAATAAATGGATTAATATATTAGAGAGCAATGTCAGTTAAACTGCTCTGTTTTATCTTTTGTTAGCATGTCCATTTTCAGGGGCCTATAATACAATAATAAAATGCTGTCAGCCAGCTTTCAAACCACTCAGATAAGTAATACAAGGATTTTGCTTTTCTGGCAAATAAAAATATTGACCCACAAGAAGTTTTCATGTGCTAAAATAAATTTATATAAATAAACATTTTTTCCTGTATAATAAAATTCATTGTTATCCTTTTTAAGAAACAGGTTAAACTGAAACAGGAGTATATATGGAGTACAAAAAAATTTAGACTATATTAATTGTTTACTCTCAGAATATTGACATTTTTGTTATGCTCATGAAGCAATAATATATTGAGGAAAAGATATTCCTCAAAAACAAGAATGCAAGAGTCACTGTTAAGCTCCTCTTATTTTCTAAAAGTTGTGACTTTGCAAGGTGGTTTACAGACAGAAAAAAAGTCAAGGTTCCTGACCTGGAGAACTTTGACTAATTTTTAATCATTGTATAAGACAGTCACTGATCAGAGGAAAGAAATACTGGAAGAAAAGTTTTTTATAAATGCTGAGTTATCACAGCAATAGCGTGGGCACATCTATTTATTAATTTGTGTTTGCTTGTTTTTATTATATCTTCTGTTGCAGGGTGAGCTTTAAGGGAATTGTGTGTTTTATTGGAAAATACTCCTGGGGAAGTTTATTTGAAATTGTTCTCACCAAACAGTGTCTTAAGCTTAAAAGTTTTTACCACAGTTATCAATCTCATAAAGTTCAGGTCTATGAAGACTTTATGCAAATTCTCACATTTAGTATAGACAGGAACTGGATTCTGAAGGTATTTATGCAGATATTTCTGATCCTTTAAGTAAGCAAACAAAGTAAAATGCCGTAAGATTAGTTTGTAAAGTTAATTATTTTGTAGGATGGAAAGTAACGGAAAGAAGACCTATATTTGAAAATTATAGGGTGAGATTTAGGATGAAAAAATATTTTTTGCCAGTTATAAAATGTATAAATTAAGCTTATTTTTTTTATTAAGCTTAAAAAATTATTAAGCTTAAAAAATTGTAGGTATGAACAGAGTCTTTGTTCAACTATAATCTCACAATACATTTGTATACCCTTCTCTGGCCTGTTACATTATTCCTTCGTGTGAGGTCAATACAATTGGCACTGATGCCAACACAAAACTTCTTCCTGGCTTTGAAGCTGGAGGGCTGGCATCTCCGGATGCATCATCAGGGGGCTTCAATGGCGAGAAACTAGTCTTCTGTCCTCACCCTTTGTTCTGTGAACAAAGAAGACCATGTGACATGCATTCAACTTCTCTTTTAACATGCTGTGTCAAATAACTATATAACTCAGGTCAGTATATGCTGAAATTATGGTGTTGCTAGCAATATCTATCTTCAGTTTAAATAAGAAGTTATAGAAATTTAATTTCATTTAAATTCAGATCTTAACTCACCATCCTTACTCTTCTAAAATGATGTTTTCAGTAGTTGGATAGATAGAATTGGGGGTGGGGTGGGATTTTTTAATAGATTGGACCCAATTCTTCTTGGTTGTTTGAAAAGTGAGGACAAGCAAATATTATTCTCAGGAATATCAAATTATTTGTCAGTCTAGAAGTATCAGAGAGTAAAACCACATTAGAACAATAGTTTGGCATAATGTTCTTTTGATTTCTGTGATTTCTGACTCTTGCTCTAATGCAGTTATTGCTACAATTTCATAGTCCTAATTCAGGATTATAACAAGTAGCTGCAGCAGAAGGAAAAAGCAAAAAATAACAGGAAGCAAACTTTGCACAGTGAGAAATTATCTCATGTGGTCAGCTCCTTACTTATTAATTTAAACTTCATCTTTTATGTCTTTTGAAACAAGAGCCATTCATACTGTTCTGTGATGACTTCTTTAATTAATTCAGTAGAGAACTACACACTAGTAGCTGCCATGTTCATTAGAAGCAAAACTGAAAAAGCAGGAAATGATGTGTGGAATGCTGAAAAGGAATAGAGGCTTTATTCCAGCAGAAAAAAATCATTAATTAACAAACTAACATAAGGATAGAAATAGCAAAATAAAACTGTTGAGGAATACAATGAAACTGTTCCTTCCCTGCACTCACCCCATATGATTGAGTTTCTGGCTGTCAGGGAGATATAGTCTCTCATGTGCTTTTAATTGATTTGTTTCTAATTGACAGATTGTTTGTAGAAGAGATTTGGTTATGAATCTGTTTCTTCATTTTGGTAAAATCACCTTATCTCTGTGTGCATTTAACAGTGGGAGAAATAAAATATCTTTTGTCTTTTTCTCCTTTACTAAGATCAGTGAAGATTCTCTTCAAGTTTTCTGTTGAAGCACATTCTCTTTGGAATAGGATGCTGAAGTACATCACTTATCTTCTGCAAGACATCTAAGCCTCTGTCTGAAGTACTAAACATTTTTCCTAGGCAGGAATATAGATTATCTTGACATTTACCTATATTATGCTCTTCTACAGTTGAATGAACTATTATAACATCTTCCACCTAGTAAATGACAAGCTGACATTTTCTTTTAGATAAGTACAAACACTTATCCTCTAATAACTACTTAGGTATAGAACCATTTGTTTTAAAAATCCTATTGTTTCATGTAGTTAACATCTTAGATGTTTCATTTAGAAAGAAATAACTTTTGAGAACTGCTTGACTTGGACTTGGTAAGTATGAAAGGAAGAGATCCACTAAAGCTTTTGCTCATTTAAGTCCTGATAAAGAGGTAGGCAAGACAGCAAGTGGAAATGAATTCTTTGTTTACTTAACATGTTCAGACAGATTCCTAAAGCAGTGGGAGGTATTCCTGCACATTCAGAGGAAGCTTTAACATCTTGAGTTTGCTTTTTCTCTCCCCCTTAAAATATTACTTGCATTTTTAATTTCCAGCCCAAGGTTTTTGCTAAAGCTCTGTCTATGGTAAATCAGCAGGTGGCAAAGAAACTTGCTTAAACTTTTGATTCTGTCCTTAAAACACACACAATTGATACTTCTAAATGTTGCAGAATGGGAGATGCACACTATTACCAGCCACTGTTCATCATTTCTGCAGTGTCTGGGCACAGTAGAGTAAAACAAACATGAAGCTATAACATTAATTCTGACTGGACTAACTTGGTGTCTAAAGGTCAAAACTTTAGTCTTTTGAAAAGTGGCTGCATTTCAGCAGCTGCTATTATATGGCTTATGGAGCAGAACATTAAAAATCCATTTCCACTAAAAAGTCACATGCGTAGCATCATATCTTCTGAACTTTTCTGTAATTTTTGACATACCCAGTTATAAGAATAAGCCAAATGTGACCAGGCTGCATCTGGATTCCTGAGAGCATCCCAAGAATACACTAACGTTGATTGCCTATTGTGGCCTGTTCTTCCACACTCCCTGTTCTTTCCATGTTCATCTCACATTTCCTGTCCCTCAGCCATTGCTGCTATATTTTTTACTGATCTTCTGTTTGATCTCAAATTCTTTTGGATTCAGCCTCTCCTCCAATTTTAATTCTTTATACGCTGTACCAGCCAATTAGTTCTTGCTTGCCAAATCACAAAATAAAAAAAATAAAAATAACACAATTATAGACAAAAAGGAAGCAAACAAACAATTCTTATGAGCTAGAATGTCAGGCTTGTCAGAACAGGGAACATATCAGAAAGTGAGCATTTCACAGTAGGTGTAATTTATGGTCCTGATCCACACTGTTAAACCTAAAGATGCTCTATGAATTGACTGCCTCAGCACTGGTATATAAGCATAACCTTTGCTCCTTTACTTCTTTACCTCATTCTGTGGCTTTTTATGCCAGAAAATCCTGATATATTATGGGCTGTGACCATCAAAATCTAGTTTCAGTCTAAAAAAACTGTAGATTGCCAACCAAATTTGGGTGATAGATCACTGAAAGGCCTAGTTTAGTTTCATGTAGCATGCTATTGCATGGTCTTTTCTGCAACACAAAGTGTACTTGTGGCAACTCAACACCCCACGGATCATGAAGAGAAAGTATTCACAGGAGAAGATACTGAACACAAACACCTCTTTGTTATTACGCCAGATAATGTATAGCAAATATCTTTTGTGAAGTTGTTAAAGGAAACAATTGTTTGATGCCAATTTACTAAAAGTAAAGTCTTAGAATTCCTCCTTATTTATATAAAAATGTAAAAAATAAAATTTAACAACAACAAAAAAAAAGAAAGTAAAAGTATTTAATTTGATACATTATTCTATGCAGAAATTTACAAAGAGCAGAAAAATTTCAAGGACATAAAATCTGAAAGCCAAGGACAGAAATTTGCTTTATTTTACGTCTTTGAACATTATTACTTCTCTTCAGATTCTTGGCCATGGGAAATAACACATGAGTATATAAACCCCTGCATTTTATGATGTAAGCAGAATACATGAGGTAAGTTTTATGTCTGAAACTGCTAGATTCAGGAAGTATTTTATCTCCTAAGTAACTTTCTCAGAGCTCATTATTCATGTGGATTTTATACTGACATTCCATGTTGGGTTTTTTGCTTTACTTTGTTTTGTTTTTTTTTCCCATTTTTGCTTTGGACTGGAGGATGAAGAAGCCTACATTATTTTACACATAGACAGACCTCATCCCTTTGGTGTTCAGCATGAAATTGAAACAAATTAAACCAAAGGCCATATTCCCTCCTTTATGAATATCTTTGACATTCAAACTATTGCAATCAAATGCCAGCTTACAGTATGTAAAATTAAAACTCTGGATTCCACATATAAAATCCCTCTGGAGTACAAGATTGTGGGAGAACTGGTGTTTGATTTTTTCCTCTTTTATCTCTGATTGTAAGATACAATAATTCTGGCCATAGGCAGTTTGCTTTTAATTGAGGCTTTGTATGAAATTTTGTATCCTTTGATGCCAGATTTCAAAGCTACAATGTAAGGTTGTGAGGTGACCAAAAAGGGTTATAAGAAAACCCTACAGTATTGTCAATGTGTTGGACAGCAGTGTAAGTGCGTGCCTGATTCTTTAGCTGAGAGTCTGGCAAAAAAAGGGGCTGAGATTGCAGTAATGTAAAACTGTAGCTGTGACTGAAAGTGGTGACAAAGTCCCCTTTGCCTATACTGAGAACAGGGATCAGGCCTGTGACAAACTAGTTTTTATTCATGTTATGTTGTAGCCTTTGCTTTTAGTGATCAAAGTGATTGGTTTCATTACCTTTTGTGTTTGATTTTTTGTTTGGTTTATTGTTGTTTTAATTAAGTTCCCCCTTTTGGTACACACTTGCCATTCCATTATATTGTAGAATTTATGTGCTGTACTCCTCATGGACTGATTTTTTCCTTTTAACTCAATCTTATTTTAATATTTCATTTCTATACATCTCATTCCTGGCTCCTAGGCAGGATACCACAGATAAAGCAGGTTTTGAAATTTTGTGCCATAAGGATGAAAGTATATAAAACAATAATAATACTAATATTACTAATAATAATCAAAATAATCATAATAATAACAACAGTAATAATAACATCAGTAATAACAGTAATATAGTACAAATGTACTGTTTTAGACATCACATAACAAACTAAAGACATAAAATGGGACTAAAGTCTCATAACCAAATAAAAACTATGTATTGCATGGGGGAACTATTTTTTTTTTTTTTATGTAGAAGCTAGGAGAGGCTGTGTATTAATTCAGCTACTTTGACAGAGCCGGCAGCTGCCTGTTTCCCCACACAGGCAGACTCACTGCCTGTCAGCTGGGACAATGGGCAAGGAAATGTCACCTCTGCCTGCGCACTGACACTTACTGGGGACAATACTCAGTTTATTGTGTTGCAAGGTCCTGTGTTGTTCTAATAGGTTTTCTGTGTTCAAAGTACAAAGGTTTTACTTAGTCTCTTTGAAATGAGGGAGGCACAATCACAGATATTCATGTACTACTCACAAAAGTGAGTTGCAAGGGAGCTGTGCAGATCATAGGAACTGAAGAACAAACTTTAACCAGCTCCCCAAGTTCATGTCTTTGTGCTGATGTGCAGGGGCCTTTGGGCTGTAGTTGCTGGTATGCAAACTTCAGACAGATTTGGAAATTCGGAGGAAAACATCCCAGAATCTGCTGCTTAGCAGGAGGCTCTCAAAATGAGCCCTTTTTTTCGAGGAAAAGTCACACAGGCGTGATTGTTGTTCGGTTGGCCTGAATGGTGGGCCACCTCTCCTACACTTAATGGGCGTCACTGGGTAAGAGGCAGTTTGTGAAAACTGGGCTGAGAATTCACGGAGTTCATGTGTGTGTGTGCACGTGCATGCGCACAGATGTACACATAGTGATGCAACTCCCTCCTTCTGGGCATTCCAAAGGATCTGGGGAAGGTAAACCTGTCTGTCCTTGGCTATTTTTGACACTGAAAATGAGATTAAGGCTGAAAAATGCAGGGAAAAGGGACCAGGGGAAAACCTGAGCAGCAACAACTACTTTGTGTTTTTAAAAATCTGTTCATTCTGAATGCTCCTGCAGAAGCGATTTAGTACGTCACTTTATATAGCAGACAATTGATTACTTGGCTTAACCCAACGGCATTGTGTATAGTGCAAAAATGCTCATTTTGTTAAATCATCTAAGTTGCTACCATGAAAGAACATGGTCATTTCTTATCAAATTCATGGACATTCCATGTTGCCATCCCCAGAGTCATGGCTTTCTACAGTGCTTGAACATAATTTGACCCATTCATTTTTATTGCTTTCTCTGATAATTGATTTCATATATAACATCAGGACAAATGCATGCCCTTGAATCAAAGTGCAGTGCAAGGATGACAGGATGCAAAAGCCAGAAAAAGCTATCAATTTATATAAACCACTGTAGAATAACATCTTCTGCTTTCCCATTTATCATGGCAGCATATGAGTCAGAGAGCTATTCAAAATCACTTTTTTAAAAAAGAATTTATGCTGGGTATCTCCTGCACCAGCCTTAAGTCATAGAACTTTGGTTCTAGTGCTGTTGCCTGGCCATAGTATGGACATATTAATGAGGCTTCAAAACAAATAAAACCACAGATATATGTATGGGCAATTCTAGATACAATAATCCCATCTCCAGAGGGCCTCAGTCCTAGTGTGTCCCAGTGAGCTGAACAGGGTCAAGGTCAGGACTGGTCCTGGTGAGTGCATGGGTGGGCAATGGCCAGGTGAGCATGTGGTGACTGGGTGATTGAGGTGGCAGACTGGAGGTGACAAGGCACATGGCCAGGCATAGTCACAGCTGCAATAAAACTTATGCAGGTACCAAGGGTGAGAACCTCGGATCAAATTTAATCTAAGCATTGCCTTTGAATTTAGTGATGAAGACTGTGAGCCTGCAGCTCTACATAGTGTATCTTTTATTCTCTCATAAAACAAGAAGAGTGCAAAGAGTGTTCAGACAAACTTCTCTCATACTGGTCTATAACTCAGCCAGCAAAGGCGTCTTCTTAGCCTGAAATTCATGTTGGGATTTGAGTCATGTAAAATATGTCAACTCTTTGTAATAATCACATACAGAGCTGCTGAAGTGCGCAATTACTGTGAACTTGGCCTTTGTCACCAACATATTGCCTATAAGATACTTACACATTTAATTGTTTTGAACACAAAAAGGACTGGAGCTCACGACATTTTTTTTTTTTTTTCCTTGAGAAATCTATGATAATGTTTTGCCAGTAAGCTGAAAGCAAAACTCTCAATCACTTTTTGTGCCAGGGTGGTCAATAATCCAAATGAACACAGAGAGCTACTGCCAGAAAAATGAGTATATTTCAGCATCCCTCAAAATCCAGTCATGCAGGAACTAAAAAAAATAGCCAGAATTTGGTTCCCAGGTACTGCAAGTGCTTAAGCAGAAAAGTCTTGGGGTAAGCCTCAGGAGATGTGGATTCATTTTCCAGATCTGACCGAATCCGTATCGTGGCTTTTGTCACAATGTGACAGAAAGAAAACCTACAGGATCACTGAGTCTTCTTCCCTTCTATCAACAGATTGCCACATGCATAAGGCCATTTTTAAATGTATTCGACTCTTTTTTAAAAATATTTATTTTTTGGGGGGACGACAAAGACTATTTCTCGTTACAAGCTTGTAAGAGCACTCACCTAGTGGAAAACAAATTTGTGTCAATTTGTATCAATACAAGGAAAAGAACTCTGCTTTACTGATGGAACTATTTTCTTCTTTAGGAACATGGATATTTTTTCTTCTGAGAGCAAAGCTATTATTTCCAGCTTTAAAAACAAACAAATCCCTTCTAACTCTCTTTGTGGATTCTTGTCAGTAGAAAAGTCATCTAAAGTGGTCAGCACAGGTGTGCTTGGTGTTTGGTGGCCTAAGGTCATGCCAGCTCCCCACTTCATTCTTTTTGCTAAACACTGCACAGCTCAGATTTGAGTAACATCTCAAAAGTCTAGGAAAAAATGGTAAGTGTGCAAGCTGATATTTTCTGCTTATAATGTATCTATAAGATAGTTCATTTTCAGGCAACGTTAGTGATAAATGTTCACACTTTGTATTACCACTTTACTCCTGCTTTCACAAAATATATCCCCCCAAGGCCCTTTCAATACTTTTGCGTTATAGCAGAAAAGGGCTGAATGAACAGATTTGTCAACATTGATCAAAGCTGACATTCAGGCTACCCTTCAGAGGCCTTCCATGCCAGTTTTCCTCACCCTGCTGTTTTCAAGGCTTCTCATGTGTTTTCAAGATTGGCGATAAGCCTTTTTGATGTGCATTTTAGATCCAGCTTTTGATTCACTAACTATGGGAATTTCCCGATCTGAACCTCGCCAAATTAATTTTTCAGATTAATTTTCATCAATAGGCAATTGCCTACTCAAGTGTAATATGGATAATTCTGAATATTTTAACAACATTGCCTATACATTGCTCCAACTTCAAATTTTCACACTAATCAATGAATATTCATGAAAACTTTTTTCTTTTAGAAAACTTTGGAACAATTTTCTGTTAAAAAGAACTATTTTTGAAGTACTGTAACTACACAACAAAGCTGTGAATCACATTTGGTAAATTTGTCAGCCTTGACAAATGAGGATCTGTATCTCTTAAATGGTGTGGCATGGAATTTTTAAAGTTAGTTCAATCACACTGTCTGCAGTTTATATATTGCATAGAGCAAGCATGTCAAGAAAACACATTAATAGAGTCTACAATTAAAAAAATGACTGGCCATAACCTTTATACACACATGAACAAATAAGAAAGACATCAGCACATGTTCATGCTTTCTATATGCAGGCATTACAGATCGGTGACTGAAGTCTTTTAACTAAGAAAATTATATAGGCAAGAAACATATGTAGTTTAGGACTACTATGAACAACAAAAAATTAGTGTTGTACAGGCAGAAATAAATTTTAAATCTAGTACAATTTTACACAATTAAAATAATCATAATGTGTGTTTTTTATTGGGAGAAATGTCAAAACAAGCTTTTATACCAGAAAATTAATTTCTCACCATGAAAACTTACTACTTCCATCAGCTGAATCTGTTAGCATCCATTTACCAGGCTTATTACAGTAATAAATAAATTACATTATTACTAATTACATCTTCCAATTCCTATCCCTCTTATGCTTCCCCACCCAAGGTGCAGGGTGATTGTTCTTGCTGCAATAAAAACAAGTATACATAATAAACAGAGTTCATAAGCAATACAAATAATGGAAGTGGGTTTTTTTGTGAACAAGAACAATATGTATCAAAATAATTACAAGGCAGTTCATAACTAGCTGTGAATTTTGTATGATTCATCTTCTGTGAGTAGCCAGCCTGGCAGTAATATGACTTCTCTCCTCTTTTTCCCAGTGTAGAGAGCATCCACATCTCCCACTGATTTCTTCTTGCAGGTTTGCTTGTTCAGCAGAGGTAATTTGGTAGAACAGCTGGACAGTTGTTCCATAGCAATTAATCCAATTGACATGAGAATCAGCCATAGGGGTGTTCCCCCCAAACACAAAATAAATAAATGTTTAAAGGTTGCTTAGGCAGTTTAGCACTAAGCCAAAAACAAACAAACAAACAAAAATGTCCTGTATCTTAGAAAGTGTGTGGGGTTTTGTACAAGTTCATGAACTGTAGGAATTGCTGGGCTTGTGACACAGAAAGGCTGGAATTCATCCACACATTCATCCACACACATCCTAACCTTTAGGTTCAGCATTCCGGTATTGATACTGGTTTTGGCTTCTGAAGACTGAATATCCTTACTTCTTTCTTAACACTTAATATGAATTCAATCTTGTTTGCTTTCTGAACCGATATAAATATTGAAAGTGCTAGACCCAGATTAGAGACTGGGGAAGAAACAAGTGAAATTAAGTGAAACTTACTAAACCTGGAGTTCCAGTTAAGTACATGTAGCATGCATGTTCTAAAACCCCTGGTTGGTCTATGGGAGTCAGTGAGGTATTTAAGGGGACACGCAATGGATTTGCAGGGTAGCTGAACACTTTGTAGTGAAATGTCAATGAGGTGGAAAATATGGCTCTGGGACTTGGTAACGTAATTACAGTGCTAATCAAGGACAATGCAAGACTTTCCAGTAAAGTTGACAAGTTTCAGAATTAATCCAGGATTAAGCATTTCAAGATTACTGGTGTCCCAGTGAGGAAAAGCCTAAGAATTTAGTAATCTTTATGGCAGCACTTCAGAAAGATGAAACAAAATATGAATTTCCAGAATGATATTGGGCTGCCTCACCATATTAATTTGTGTCCAGCCACCTCTTCATAACTGCTTTCAAAACTGGTCCAGTTTTCACAGAACACTTCCTTAAGAAACACCACAATAGGCAAAGGAAAGTCCACTTTGTTTATATACATGCAGATACTGGTGCATTTATTCCTTCTCCTGTCTTACAAAACTGATTATGAAATATCTCCTCCATTGAAATATATGTACATAAATATCCATACTAGTCTAAGTGTGTAGACCAACAGTCAGACCCTGGAAACAGATAGAGTAATAAAAAAAAATTGTCACTCTACCCCTTATCAACTATGTTTTGCTGTCCATCAGATTGGACAAACAAAATCACAAGGTATTTATATGTGTCATCACTTGTGTGTAACTACCAGGGAAAGGCTAATTACACCTTTTATTCACCATTATCATTTCACTTTTAAAATCCAGCTAAATGACAACAATTATAAATATAAAACATGCTACAATTCAAATTCTATGCCTCAGATAAAAGCTAGCTCAGCATAATTATTTTTCTCCACACTGAAAAGCAGGGATTGATGGCAATGTTCCCAGATGAACATAACTTTTTATTGCTTTGAACTTTTGCTGAGAAGCATCATTTTATCATTTCATCTTATTGCTTGTTACATGGAAATTGAGGTTGACAAATGACATGATTCTCAAAAAATGGGAGACTTTCTAAACTTTTCTGCTAGCCCCACAACAGCGAGCACCTGGATCACAGGAAGACTGAAAAGATTCTCTCTTGTTTGTGGCTAGGGAAAGCATAGCTGATTTATACTTCAATGACATGTGTTACTGAGAAATTGCGTGATTGCATTCTACCGGAGAGACATAAATTGTCACATTTTAAATGCAATAAAGGCCTGAATTGGCATGACATGCCAGCTTGATGTAAAGTCTGTATCATGTCTGACAGATGTATGTCTGCCTGTCTTTTGCCTAGCCAAACAGGCAAACATCAACCACAGTGATTGTTCAGGATTCAGAAAACAGTTTTCTCCATAGAAAAAAGGGCAAGATGAACAATGTAAAACTTACAAATAATTTCCAAAATATGAATATAACTCAAAATAGAAGACAGGACCTGTTCCACTTAGGTTAGATTAATTTCTTTTCTATCACATACAATTTTTTTCTTAAGTTCAGGAAAACGGGTTAAACTATCTTTTTGTTTATGTTGAGAGCCACAACATTAGGATTTCAATAAAGATGGCATATGAGGTAAGGAGGTGTAAATGAAAAAGCCTGTTGATAAATAAGAAGAGATGTATGGGTAGTTGTTATACTTCAGTCTGTGGTCAGTATAAACCAATGCCCCTAATTTCTTCAGGATGCCAGCTGCCAACTGAAAGTGTATTTTTAGACTTTCAGGAATAAGATAAATGCTTTAATATGTAACTCATGTCATTATTTGTGAATCCAGCACCAGATTCCAAATACTTGTTCTGGCATTAGATACAACAACAAAATTCAGGATACTTGAAATTTTCCAAAACCTGCCATATTGGAGTCTAAACATTCTGAAAACAGGAAAGGGAAAAATTATCCTTGACTGATTCTAATGAGTACTAGCCTTCCAGTAATAGAGCACAAAGAATGAGATGTGTCAGGAAGAATAGCATGACTGTGTGCTATAGTGGTAGATGAAATAGAATCAGAGATATCCAAGAGTCACATTACCTCATTCATGTACTCATTATGGGCTGTAAAAGATGTAATAAAGAAATTTAGAGACAGATAATTTCATTATTTTGCACTTAGGGGGGTCACAATGAAAATAATGTTGTCCATTCCCACAAGGTGGTTTCGGAAAAGGAGGGAAGGTGTTGGAAAACAGCTATATATTCCCAAATACACAGACTGGCACAGCTAACAAAGCTGTAGGTAGGAGTCAGTGTCCTGATAATCACATAAGAGATGAAAGGTTGGGCAGAGATAGGTCATAAGGACTTAAAATATGAAAGCAAGTCATTTATGCTTGGTGCAGCAGGGAAGGGAAAGACGGCAGAGGGAAGTAAAGAGGGGATTAGCAAGAGCTAAGCCTAGCTATGAAGGTTTGTATGGTTTATGTAGATTATAGTCTCTGCAGTGGTAATGGATTCGTTGCAGAGTGGCACCCAAATGTGTATATTTTCTGCAAATTATGAATGTAAATCTGTCAAGCTGTTTTTTGAGTTACAGATCATCAAAAAATGTTTTGATAAAAAGCAGCTGCATAGTGAAAGTTACAAGCAGGCTTCTGTTATATGCTAAAATGTTTGGTTTTTCTTTATTCTGAATAGCAATAATATTTTTAAATTGCCACCAAGCAACAATGAAAAACTTGCACATGCTCTAAAGGCCAATGATCAGCCTATTCACTTATACATATTTTAAAACAACCCTTTTCTGTTATTTTATTTAAAACATCTAACATCTTTTGGAGTCATTTAGTCTTAAAAAAAGACAACCTTTCAACCAAAGAAATCTTGACACGAGATTTGTTCTTCACTTGCAGTCAAACAAGACTGAAAACTAGAAAATGGGCAATGTGCATGTACACACATATAGATATATAAACACAGTGAATCATATTTTATAAATTATACTTAGCCGCAAGAAAATAATGTGTTCTGAGAGCAGCAGTGCAGAGTACTTGCTGGGAGCTTGCAGAGATCCACATATCTGCAGGGAATAGGTAAAAGTGTGCTTTCTTTTGAATAAAGTGGCTGTCTTTGTCAGCTGGGAGAGTTAAGATGCAGAGAGCCCTGAGTGCCTTTCTACAGAGAGCAGCTGAGGTGTCTGACACTCAGTTATTTAATGGTTAAGGTCAGAAAAAATTCAGAAACTTACTTGGAATCTTACATTGGTCCTAACATAGATGTTTGTAGGGAAGCTGGTGACCCTGGAGAGATTCTAGCAGAATATGGCTAAGAGTTATTGCATGCTATAAAAATGAACATGTCCCTTGCTTTTAAAGGTCAAAAAAATCAGAACAGTATTATCTCTATGTTCATCCTCTGTGAATACAGTTTCATGCACTCAAATCATTCCTTTTACAAAAAGCAGACTAATTTTCTGAGTAGAATGGCTATTTATTAGAATGTCTGAACTGTGCCTTCTAATAAATTCAAAAATATAAATGACTATTCAATAAGATTTTCCTTTAGTATATAACACTATTTTTTTCCTCAGTTTCAAGAGTAAACTGTGTATAATTTTGTCCTGCTTTTCAAAAATATCCTCCCTGCAGATATTATGTCAATTAACTGCAGAAATGCTCTTGAGCTTCAAAAGTGTCTGAACTTATGTGCTTAAGTGAGTTGATCATTTGTTATATAGTACGTCTCAAATGTGTGATCCTTCTGGTGGAGTTTAATGTTTGCTGAATATCACAGCATTGGATTCTGTACTGGGGAACTATTCAGTATAGTATTAATTACATAGCTGGAGCATCCTGGTGAATATTTTAATGGAAACCATCACCTAGTTCAAGTAATGAACAGGCCCTTAAGCCTGAAATGAATAGGACCTGAGAAATGCAAAATCTTAGTGAAAGATCAGGACTTCGGATGAGGTATCCTTGACATTGTCCTGAGATTTAACTTGTCAGACACAGGTTTTCTACCAATGTGCAAATGAAATAACACTAACTGAAGTAAAACCAGATTAATATTGTTACGACAATTATCCTTACGCAAATAGTTTGTGCTTTGCATCTTACCTTTGAGTGTGTATCCTAAAAAGGTGTTATGGCAAAACAGCTTTTATTCCCCTCATTGGACATTCAGAGTTATACATGAAATGTATAGAAATATTTAGAAATGTAGCTAAAGGTCACCCAGAAGTGTTCTTATTTGCTTGGCCACATCTGTATCTATTCTTTTCCAGATTAATATTTGTGTGCTTGTCTGTATATGTCTACCTGCATACACACAAATACAGTGCCTATTTCATTTGTTTGTTACCTGTTTTTTTGACTGCTACTTAGATTAATGTAACAAAATCCTTTAAAAACAGTTCTTACAGATAATATTCAAATAGTTTTGGAGTTTGTCTTTCAATTTGTAAAGTTTCAGACACAAAATAGAGCATAATATGCAAATGTCCTGTTTTATTGAAGTGAAACAATTTAGGCTGCTGACCTGCAGTAGCAAACTATTGTCCAGTTAATTCAGTTTCCCATCAACTTGATACTTTTTGTCTACAGAAAAAAGACAGGCAGTTATCAAGTAGCAGTTTAATCTTGCCCTTTCAGATGATCACCTCTTTTTCTGGCATACAGAGCTGTACTTGTTCACTCAAGCCACTTCCTCATTATTCTGGCTTTCTACCTTGACAACACAAACATTTACAGTAGTCTTTAATTATAGCACTTTCTAGTCAAATCATTATTTCTTCAGTGTTTGAACAACTGATCCAGTGTCCTTTTATTCCTTTTATCTGCCCCCACCCCTGGATTAGAAAGGAACATCCTTAAACTGTAATCTGAACTTTTATCCTGGAGTAGTAGTATTACTAAAAGCCAAAGTGCAACAATTGTATTTCTACTGCAATTTTTAATTATCACATCATTTTTGCAGTTAAAATAATTTCTAACCAGCTGAATTCTCACTGGCTTTCAGTATATAGAGTTAACAGCATTATAAAAAACATTTGTATCTCCATAATATTGTATAGTAAACATTTTTATAATAGATATCCAGCATATTTACATAATATTACTTTCAGATGTAATAAATTGGTCATATTAATGTAACTTTTGCAATGTAAGGAAGAAAAGAAGGATGGGGTAGACATAAAATGATGGGTTTGTTTTCCATTATTACAAATTTAGATGATGTTTTGCAGCTAGCTTTGCTTCATCGCATTCATTTACAAATGAAGTAAAATGCTGCCAATATGAAAAATTCTATGTAAGGGATGTAACTCCACTGAACACTTCTTTAAGTGAAAGCCTTGCATATAATCCAAACACTTTAAAAACTTGCTTTCTATTAAGAACAGTGAAAAATAGGCTATTAAAATACCATTTGAAATATGCAAACAGTGAATTCAGATATACTTACTAATCATTATAGCTTTGTTGTAAGTGGCAATAGAATTTGAATACTGTAAGAGCAAAATATTCTCTGGCATTTCTTGGCAAACTAGATTAACAAAAAAATTAGAAAAAACACATATTTTGACTGAGCTTTAAAACCAACTCCAGCCTGGTCATGGGCATTGGTCCTATTTCCTGTTCATTACCTTCATTTTCTCTTATCAAAGTGTAATTATTTAAATAGAAGATTTTAGAGTGACCTACCTAAGGATCTAAGTCCATTGAATTATTTTGTGAAAGTCAGCTGGGCTAGGATACTGACATATTTTTGGTATTTCTGTATTCTCCTATATTTAGCATATTCTTCTGCAAAATCTTCTGTTTGTTCATTGTGCTCAAACTTACTGAGAAGTAGTTTGCTGTAACTGTAACAGTAACCATCAGGAAGTCACATGGCACTCACTGTAGCCTGGCACGATCCAATGTCATACTGTACTTTCTTGTCCAGCACAAGGAAATGACTTTAATAGTTTGGATAATGTTATGATGACTGGACAAATATTGACTTAAACTCTCCACATTGCTTATACTACCGTTCCTCTATACAGAGCCACCAACATACAACAGTGTAATTATTTATTCATTGACTTAGATTGGGTTAATTGTAATTTCATCTAATTAGTAACTTTCATCTCAATTTAAAAGATGGTAAATTAAAAGCTCTGTACTCCAGAGTTTTCACTCAATAAAACAAGCTACCTCCTTCAATCTGATTCCCATTTTGTTGCATCAAAGAGAGACTCTACACACTGGGCAGCAATCCAAGCCAGCTTCTATCCTTTAGTTAGGTGACAAAATGAGTCTGGCTCTATCAAGCCACTTAAAGCTAAACTGAGCTGGTAGTTCATGAGGGGAGGAAAAAAACCCGTAATGAGAGGGTTTTACGTTGGCTTAGATGAAAACATGGGATCAACTACATTACAAAATAACAGGAAGTATAAATACAATGATTTTACTTATATTATCAACAAAGCATTTTGTATTAAAAAATTTTAGCCTGTTTCCTTGTCAGCTGCAAGCTCCTTAGCAAAAATGGAAGTCAATGAATAGAAAAGTAATGGGTTTTACGTTTTAAAATATGAAAGGGAAGAAACTCTTGTGATGTACACACCATCACTAACAATGGGTCACAGTAGAAAAAATTGTTAGGGATATTTAAATTCTTCAGAACATTATCAGTCTCCTTTTAAGTTACTCTATTATTATAGTTACTATTTTTATGTATCTAGTTGGGGTTTTTTCACATGTCTGTGTTACCAGTTGCTGTTTAGCTGTAGCTCTCAGAAAAGTAAAAGGAAAGACTCCTGCATGGCAAATTTAATAGCAGGTACATCAGACCCTCACATTCTGCCAACTGGCAGATTTCTCTGGCATTGAATCCTATGCAGGAATTATTCATTCTGCTACTGTAATGCAGAGCATTCATCCCTCTTGAAGTTACATATATCAAGCTCTTATATCTCTGCCAGAATGTCTAAACTTATTTTTCACTAACAGGAAAAAAAAAAAAAGATTAAAAATTATTTTCTTAATTAGTATGGCAAGTAAACACACGCAGTAAGAAAATTTCAGTATCATTGCCTTGTGTTTGATTTTGTACCATCAAAGATTAATTAACTTATAGCTGAGGTGAAAACCATCTATTAAGTGACACAAAGCAATAGAAAATGTACAAATCTGTAATGATAGCAATGTAAGCCATTCACTTGACACATCTTGTCATTGTCTCTGTCTTTTAAAAAAGTAAATTTTCTTCACAGGGGGTGGGAAGGGTGATAATATGCTGTTCTAGAAACTATATGGCTTTTCTCATCTTTAAGATTGAGCACAGGTACTTGAAGAAAAATATATCCACTAAATATTTGCGTGTTGTCTCTCCTGTGTCTACAGTATATGTATTTATGCACACACACACATATGCACATATACAAATCTGAGCGATCCACCCAGTTCCTTTGGAGGTGCTAAGGGTGTTCTAGGGACTGAAAAAAAGGAAAGTATCTTGTGCTACTATTACACACACATTTCAAATGCTAGATTGTTGGGTTGACTGTGCTGTCTATTTGCCTTCTTGCCAACAATCTGTCCATAACAACCTAAACTCTTATGCATAGTGGCAAATTTCACAGGAATTGGAAAGAAGTATATTTCTTGAAAATGAGCTACTAGATGGAGGATAAAGATGCAAATTCCTGTGGCCAGTGAGGAAAATGCGGGAGGAACTCAGACATTCAATACTTTGTTAGGAAGCAACTAGCCCGTTTCTTTCTTGGCTGTAGTGTTTGGTAAGGAGAACTAGGTTATACACTCTTTCTGCTGCAATATAGTAGGTAAGGCTTCAAGGAAAAGGAATGCATCTGGGAAAAGACTTCATTTGTTCCACTGTCCCAAACATCTGGTCACATTTGACTTTCCTACTTTGAAAAACTTTCTGTAGGTGAACTCTTGTAACCAGTGAAGAATAGATTGGGATCAAATCATATTTCACTTTGGTTTAAATTATGGTGCTGTATTCCTCAGGGCAAACTTTAAAAACCTTTGTTTGCATTGATCTTTTAGGTCATGGCACATGGTGGTTGCAGAATACATAGGATCAAGGACAGTATACTAGCATAGCACATAATTTTTTTTCCTTTTATCATTGGATATAAAACGTAAGAAGGTAGTATTTTTAAGTTTAATTCAAAGACTATCTCTATGAACAAATAAGCTACTTGGAACAAAGGACTGCTGTATGAACCAGCTTAGCCCTTGACAGTTTAAAAAGTCCTGTGTACAGAATGTAGCAACCAACCGCAATAGGAACAATAGAAACCTCAACAAGTTACAAAGCTGACTCCTGCTATGAACTGAAAATAAGAATATCAGCATGACAAAATGTACTAGACAAGGCACTGATGGAAATGTCTGAAACCTTTTGAAAAATTCCCACTAGTTTTAGGTCAGCCACTGATTGGCTTCCTTTTGTTCTCAGATGGTTATCTGTCAGTTCATAAAACAGCTAGGTCACCAAAGTAATCAGCTATACAGCAGAGTGTCACTCAGGACATAAAGCCCTAAGAGAAACAGGTGCAAATGGCTGTAGGCCTTTCTCCTACAATCTTAATTCCAGACTCCCTTAAATACTTTTTTTCCTAGTGTTAGTTTCTTTCTCTCCTGATTTATCAAACCAATAAACTGGCTTGAGTATTTCATAAAGTGTTTTTGAGGAGCACCTCTTACTGCTCTGAGAATCTGACTAAATAAGCTGACTGCTCTATAGCGTAGAATATTCCTTCTTCCTTTCAAACACTTCTTCCTGTTTGCTCAGAATAGACAGCTTTATCTAAAAAAATTCAAAACACAAAACCACCTAAACCACTAAGATTCTTTTTTAACTGCTTTTCTTTCCTTAAACCCTTTCTTCTGTGATACACATTTTATCATAGTCTGGGTTTTATTTTTGGGGTTTTTTTTTGTTGCTGACATGGTTTAGTGCTCTTATTATTTACAAATCAGGGCATTTACTAAATCTGCTTCAGACAAGTACAATTGAGCTCTATTTATCTTGGTAGAGCAAATAATTCTCTGATATGTGGCTGGATCCAATACAGAAATTAAAAGCATGTAGTTTAGTGGAATTATCACTGACCTAGGGAGATAAATATCTTTTTATGTACCATTTCTGTCTCATTATTGTATTGTATATTGTGCAGTGCCGGTACCCTATAAGGCAATAATTAAGGGAAGAATTAAGGAAATTTTTTTTTCTTATTTATTAAATTCAAAATATTAAGGTAAATATAAGAGCTTTTCCTTATCCTGAGGAAAAGTGCAATGTCCTATTTATTCTTTAATTCAAAAAGACATTTTTATCACTGCAAGACTGGTTTATGGATTTCCAGAAGGAGGACAAAGTACGTGTTAATGAGTCACATAAATTGTAGACCAACATTTGTCAGCTTAGTACCCCCTTAGCAGAGATATTTCATAATCACTTTCACTTAAGTCTAGAGGGATAAAAAGTGAGATAAAAAGAGAAATTGTTGAAAAAATGGACTTTGTAGAAATACACATTTCTTCTCTACCCAAAAAGCTTTTTTTTTTTTTTTTTTTTTTTTTGTGTGTGTCTTTTGAATAAGATAAAACTGAGTAGCTCATTTTACGTAGACCTATTTTCACTGACATTTCTATTTTAAAACTTGGGAAATCAGCTATTGTATGATTTTTCCATAGTTTATGAACTTTAGAAATTAGAGAAGTAAAGTTACAGGGTCTACCTTTTTTATTTTCCCCATTCTGTATCTTTTCCATAGTTGGAGAAGTTTCCTTTCAGTTGTTACAACATTTATCAGAGAAAAACAAAAGCAAAACAAAACCTATAACTATTCAGCTAAACAAAACCAAACAAATACTTTGGGGGAAAAAACCCTTTGTCATTACATGTAAATTAAACTTGGAGATTATGGGTCATCATTTTTAAAATTTTTGAAGTTGCAGGTATATGTCTCAATTGCTTTAATAAGAGATAGTGTCCTTAGTCATTACACACTTTAATAAAGCCTGTTAGGTGCCTTCCCTTAGTCATCTAATCGACTGAAAAATCTGGCCTTCCAACATTCCTTACTAGCACGCTTTCAGTTTTCAGGCAAAATCTTAACTACTTTTATAGAGTTAATTTTTAGGTTAGTGAGAAAAAGTAGCTGTGTTCTTTAGAAAATATGAGTAGCTGTATATGCAAACCTCGATATGTACATAAAGCAAATTAATCCTATTTTTAATTAACATGGGAGTCATAGACATCATGAGAGGCTGTGGTCTATGTAGCCTGTTCTGATGCAGGTCCATTTACACTACCAACCCTTATAACGTAATTTTATCTCTCGTTTTAAAGTTTCAGGTAATGGAGGTGATATAGGCTTTCTAGACTATCCATCAAAGGGTATTATTTTTACCATTAGACTTTTTCCTACTGCCTAGATTAAACCTGCATTGCTCCATTTCAGCTCCATTGTTCTCATGCTATTGATAGCATGGACAACAGATGATATCCTTTTGCTTTGCAGCTATCTTTTATGTATTTGAATTTATGAATTTGTATTTATGTATGAAATGTATTTAATATTTCCCTTCTTTAAACAGTCTACGTTAGTTCTCATTCTCCCTATGTTTTCTAAGTGTCTGACCAATCCCCTTCTTTTCCTTTGGACTCCTTACAGTTCATCTACATATTTCAAATATTTATTGGCTGATCTTTTACCACAGCCACATGAGTGGAGGAAATCCATGCAGACATGATTTTCATTATGGAAAGGTGCTTTTATTGCTAGGAAAAAACATAGTTGTAAATTTTTCAGTAGTC
>JAVJGJ010000037.1:5736403-5781240 GCA_035590215.1 Microhierax caerulescens
TTTCCCAATTCTGGATTTTTTCATGTTCACAGTGAGTTCCTTTTGTCTTTCTTAGTAAAAGATGACAGAAGGTGAGTTGAAGCTTCTGGATGGGAGGCTGCTTCTTGTAATACTTCATAGAATAAGGAAGTAAAAGTACTGGCAGAAGGAAGGATGGGAATAAAGAATTCCAGGGGAATAAACTGGTTTTCCCTTGCTACCAGGATCATGATGGATCCCAAGATGGTTCTCTCCCAGTGGAGCACTAGTTCCATGTTCATCCCTTACTATTGTTATACTTGTAAACCTCACTGCTGTCTAACTTACCTGTCCATCAGTTTCCCACCTGTGTGGTTTTTATGAAGCCCTCCATTCTCTGCTCAGCTCTTCACCTGGGTTCTCCTGGGAGATGCCACTGTTAACTCCCTTAAGGGAGTTGGTCTTCTGCCTAGCCTACTTTGGCAAGGAAATCCACAGTGGACATCAGCATATCCAATTCTTTCATGAGTGAAAACAGCTGAAAATACTTGTTCATTCCCTCCTTTCTATTCCTACATAAAGTAAATCCCAATTTGATTTTGTAATATTTGTTTAATTAGTTGTTTTCACTCCTGGAGAGGGCAGCATAGAGGAAGAAAGAAGAGAGGGCTCTAGAGAGTAATCATATTTGTTCTGTAGTAACTATATTATGTATACCAATTTGGGTAACTTGGCTAGAAAAGCTAAGAAATATGCAAAACTGTATAATTTGCTAACAAGATAAACTGAATAGCTGCTGATGAAGCTGTATTGGGTGACTGAATTTTGAAACAAGACATCTAACAGGATTCACATATTCCCCTTCTGGCAGCTGAGATAATCTGACTTCTGAATGAGTGTGAGAAGCTTATGGATATGAATCAGGAAACATTTTTTTTTATTTATTTAAAGAGTGATTGAAAGAGGGTCAAGAGATAGTTTTGATGTGATTTAGATCATATGATGTTTTCCAGCATCAGCCAGAGACCTCTTAGAGATCATCCCAAGGTCTGCAATACTAAAGCTGTAAGGATTTGATAACAAAAAGGTTGCAGCAGTGTGAAATAGTAACACTTTTTTGGGTCTGGAGAATCCCAAAACCACTCAGTAATTCTTATGGATACCTTTCATAGAACTTCCCTGACAGAAATTAGGAAGGAATATGCTTGTGTGTGCATGTGCAGAAAAATATAAATGTACAAACCTGCTACAGAAATCTTACAGTGTAATATATCCAAGAGTGGGAGCTTTTACACTGACCGGCAGCTTTGCTGCCTCAATATTTTTTTCTTTCAAGTTACTCAGAAAGATTCCCAGAGCTGGCTTGAGACCTCTCGGCAACACAGGAAAAACTAAATTTTGCAGCTTTATGGGTGAGGACCTGAGAAGGGCTGGAGCAGGAACACAGAACCACGGGGGATCTGCGGAAAGCTCACCTCCTTGCTCTCGCTTCTGCTGCCTGGCAGATGGGAGATTGTGAGCAACAACTGCTCCCATACCAGCAGCCACCACTGCCGCCTGCCCACTTTCCAGAACTCTGGCACAGATAAATAATGAAATGAGGTCACAGACATCATTCATATATTCATTTTGCCTATGCCAACAGCCAATTTTTTCAATGCATTTGTGATACATATCTGGGTTTTTTTGCACAGAATTGTAACTCTAATATGTGAATGCTCTTAAAAAGAACCATTTATGGAACATGCTATCATGAAGTACAGTATCAGTTGTGTTCTTTCATATTTTTAATACAAATTTCTGCTAATGCTAATAGCTCTCTATTAGTCCTTTAAGTTTGTATCAGCTCTGTTTTCTGTTTCTGAAGCTGAGTGAAGAAGAAATGAACAAAAGTATTTAGTTTATTTAGTTCCATATGTTTCCTGAAAAATAAAAAAAGCAACCCTAGAATGAATGAATAAACTGACTTTTGTTTCAGCAAGCTGCCAAATTTAAATACAATCCTCCTTTACCAAGACTTATGCAAGTTTACAAGCACTGGGCATTCTTGTGTCCTGAAGGTACGTTCTTGAGGAAGATCTGATTAGAAATTGAATTCACTTCCAGAAGATGAAGAATTTCTTATACATGTATTTTAGACCCTTCTTAGTCATGATTTACATTTACCATTTACTTGAATCCTTTGTAGCAGCTGACATGTCCATTTTACTTTAGAACGCTATATTCAGTGCATGTGGTACTGCTGATATTAAACTTTGCCAAAGACTTTTCAAATATGTAGGTACATTTCCATGATCCTTAAGAGTTACTACCCCTTGTCAGGTTCCTTAGTATTGCACTGATCCTTCCACGGACTCTGATCTATTGCTGTTTGTTTTGCCGTCTTCTTCCTTGACCATATATAATTGAGCATATGGCCAAGATATTTTTAATATAGGATTTTTGTAAGAAAAATATCTTCTACCTTGATTTTTTTTCTCATTAATAAAATTTCAAATATGTCACCAAGAGGTTTCCTCGATCAGAAACCCATCAGTTTCTGCATTCTGGCTCTTAATTGCATGTACTGTTATAAAACTGTTTCATATGAATAGATTGATTTGTTAGTTATAGGAAAGAGGAACACCTGTTGTTTTGAAAGACTTTCGTTAATTGATCACTGACAGTTTGATATTGATTTGTTTATTTGCAGCCACTTCTATTATTAAGTAAATGCATTTTATATATATATAAAAGATTTACCTTCTGGACCTATGTATTTTTCCCAGAAATAGGACTTAGAATGGAGAATAGTAAAAGAAGAATTCTCCCAGTCATGCCTATTCAATCTGATTCACTTATTCAAACTTTCAAAGCCAGAACTGATATTCAAAGGATTATGGAGTTATTCAAACAAGAACATATTTCTCCCATGTTTTAATCAGCTATACAAATCACCTCTCCTATGAAGAAAGGCTGGGAGAGCTGACGTTGTTTACCTTGGAGAAAAGGAGACTTCGGGAAGACCTCATAACACACTTCCAGTACCTCAAGGGGGCCTCCAGGAAAGCTGTAGGGGAATTTTTGCAAAGGCATGTAGCAATAGGATGGGGGGAATGGCTTTAAACTGAAAAAGGGTAGATTTAGCTTAGATGTTAGGAAGAAACCTTTATTGTGAGGGTGGTGAAACACTAGAACAAGTTGCCCAGAGCTACTGTGAATTCCCCATCCCTGGAAGTGTTCAAGGCCAGGCTGGATGGGGCTTTGAGTGACCTGGTCTAGTGGGAGGTGTCCCTACCCATGGCAGGGGGGTTGGAACTAGGTGATCTTTAAGGTCCCTTCCAGTCCAAACATTCTACGATTCTATGGTTCTGTGAAAAACCTAGCTGTAGCAGAATTCAGTATTTCTTTTGCTCTTTTTGTTTTCCATTACTTTTTGCTCCCCACTCCATGGTCGTCCCCTCCAAGCAACTGCATCCTGCATATATATTTGCTTTGCTAGGGATTAATGGTATTAGAATTCTCCAGCTGGGAGAGGTCTTCTTTTGCTGTCATTCACTTTAATCCATCATTTCTTCTGTTTTCTGTGACCTCATTATAATCCATAACTAACTGTGACATCTTTACGCTGTAGCTAGAAGACTGAAATGTGTCCCTTTGCAACTAATTTTGATTTTGTTCTTTATTTCCTCTCTTCAGCATAGACAAAGTATCAATGCAGTAATCATTATTTGGAGATATATGGTTAAATTCTAGCTAATAAAACTTTGCCTATAATATCTCAAGAGGAAAGAGCTGCAATCTTTTTGGCTTTTTAAAGTTTGTCTTTCTTGTCATATGCAGTCTAGCTTTTAGGGCATACTGATGGATTTAGATGCAGAACTCTTACATCAGAGTTCTGAAAGCTTGAACTATGAGCAGCATGATTCAAAATTTGATGCTGAAAGGAATATTAATGTATTGTTAAACAAATATAGTATTTTGTAGATAGCAAAAGTCAGAAAAAGACAATAAAACACTGGAAATCCAGGAACTTTAAGGCATGAACAAATGTCTTGCAATCTAAATGACTACTCCTAAATTGAAAAAAAAAAAAAAAATAGAGTGATTTTATAAGACTAAAGAGGAAAAACTAACTTCTGAACAGTCATACTTACATAAGAAATCCCAAAACAATTAAGAAAACATTAAATTAATAACAAAAAATAACTCAAACTGAATGTTACTACTGGAATATACATTTTTTTTTCCTTAATGGTCTTCTAATACATAGGTAATTTATTCTGTCTCTTGCCATATAAATAATGGTTTATAAGATATTATTTTCAGCAAAGGACACTTAAGCAGAAAAGCTGGCTGCAGGTAAGAAAACATCAGAAACAAAAGGTGTAATTTTTTAATTCTTTTTTTTTTATTATGCTTTGTGTAAAATTGTTTTATTTTTCTTAAAGGGAACAAGATTAAACTCTATCATCAACAAGAACAGAAGATGTCTATTTGAATTTCCCCCAAAAAGACAGTTAAAATTTTCTTTCTGCTGTCTAAGATTGGAAATCTGTTTCTTCCTTTAAAGGTGTCTGAAAATAAAAGGAACTGAGATAAGAAAAGATGCAATGAAAGTCTTAATTAATTAGGTTTCAAGTGATATAAAAGCTTTCTTACCTTTCTCTGTAAGCTTAATTAAAGGTGTTGTTTTGGTTTTTGGTTTTTGTTTTTTGGGTTTTTTTTGGGGGTGGGTGGGTGTGGTTTTTGTTTTTGGTTGTTTTTTTTTCCTGGCAGGCTGTTATAGTAGAAGTAAATCACTACTAAGCTAACACAAAAACTTAGGTCACACTTACAATTTTACTGTAATCAACATTAAAATTATCAACAACAATTTTAAAATATTAACTAAGAATTTGGCTATATCTCCCACTTCACTTGTCTGAAAATTAAATATTCACAGACAAGAACAGATAATTTATCCAGATAATAGAGTAAAATCTGGAAGTTTTTTTTCAGACTTATTCTTCACTGTTATGAAGCCAATAGTTTCCTTCTAAGAAAAAAATCAAGAGAATCACCCTTGGCAGCTTTCCAAGCTTCCCAAGGTCCACAGTTCTGAGGGGTCAGCAGGCCTTACGCTTCAATCCTGAGCCCCAGTGGCTCTCTGGCCCTGTAAGTCCAGCATCTGCTAAATGCGTACTGCCAAGCAGAGCTCCCACTACCTTCTCATGTCTGTAGGGCTCTTTATTACTAACACACAAAATGATAAAAATCGTGTCCAGACAAGCTGTAGTCTCACCTGATCCTTTTCACCACCTAACTGTATGAATAAACTGTATGAATGAAGTTTTGCCATATTACAGCATGAACACCTATTTTTGCCAGTGAAAGCAATGACAAACTTCCTATGACCAGCTTGCAACTCCTGGGCCACGCTAATGACAAAGTACATCATTCACAGGGTCTATTTAATGGAAGTGGTGCAAATCATGCAGATGAAAGTTTGCTTTCTTTAAAAAAACAAAGAAACAAACAAAACCAGTCCCAGCACAGTTGTGATAGGGTGATGTGTATGTTGACAACTTGCAGAAATGTAGAACGCACTATAATCAAAAAAATGTCAACATCAGTGTTCAGAACACTTTATGAAAATCCTTTCCCATCTAATTCTCAAAAAGAGTAAACACAGAAAAACCTAAAGACAGAAACAAATGTAACTCACCAAAGAGAATGAATGCAGATCATCAGTGGTGCAAGTGCCTTTTCCAGAGGACCATTTGCTGGGGAGCAGAGTGCAGGACATAGTGCTCAATATTTAATTTATGAAATCATTTTAATAACTTCAAACTTTGTTCAGCAATAAATATCCTACATTTTTTATAGCAATACAATCTGCGGGCAGATTGTATTTTATTTATCAAGTTCTTTGTAGGT
This sequence comes from Microhierax caerulescens, assembly GCA_035590215.1. Classification (NCBI taxonomy): domain Eukaryota; kingdom Metazoa; phylum Chordata; class Aves; order Falconiformes; family Falconidae; genus Microhierax; species Microhierax caerulescens. The sequence continues at coordinate 5,742,260 of JAVJGJ010000037.1, forward strand.
ATAAAGCTATCAGATGAAGGAACCACTTTAGTTTCTGGTTTATTCAGTTATTTTTATGCTCTTCATTTTGATATCAGTTACAAACAGTGAGAGCAGCATGTCACAGTTCTGATGACAGTTAACAACAGTAAAACAGTTAAGTTGCCTCCAGCTGACTCTTCTGAAATACAGACCGTCCTTGACGTTCATGTCTATTGGTTTGCTACCACTGGAACAGCTGATGATATGTGATAGCTGGTATTATGGTGCATTGAATTATTTTCTCTTGCAGCGGCTGACTCTGAAGAGTTTTACACTCTGAAAGTGCTACACTGAAGTGAAGCATTATCAATCATTAAAATCGCCTTGCATTTAAAGATATTTATAAAGTGGAAAAACACTGGAATTGAGCAAATAATTCATACTCAAATAGTAAAAAAATATTTAGTCTCTTTTTTGTTTCTCCTTGTGATATGTGCATGAAGAGACTATAAATTCTTTGAATGTGCATATTAATATCTTGGACAAATATTTCTTCAAGTCTGTCTTGCTCGTAAGTCACACTATTATGAAATGTTCAATGCACACTGTGCTACATGAAAATTATGCTAGTACCACTGTGAATGATCAAAAGCAACAGGTTCTTTTTCTGCTCTGTAGCTGGAGGAATGTGTTGTTTTTAAGGAGATATGAAACTTGGAAATATCCTTGAGATTTTCAGTCACTATCTTCTAATTATTTTATTATTTCTTTTGTAATATGTGCTGCCAAGATTACTATCTCAGAAGTTGAGATGAATTTAGGTTTCATCTGTTTGTTTTTTTTTTTTTTTTAAAAAAAGTAACTAACAGTTGCTGACAAGAAATGTGAAAGCAGAAATCATCTGATTTTTAAGGAGAAATACCCCCCAACCACCCCCACCACCCCTTAATAATTACAGTTAGAGAGTAATCTCCCCAATTCTGAAGAAGTCTTGTATTTGGAAATAGGAGACTGTTACATCTGAGAAAACGGAATTGCAGAGTTAAAAAAAGTCTAGGACTTTTTCAGCAACACAATGTCTTTCTTTTTTTCCACTGCACTTGGTGCTGCATGAACATAACACAGCTCTTTGAAACACTTTAACAGTTCAATGGAAGGTTTAAATTTGCCACTTTGTAGTCACAGAAAATGGGCCACAACTGAAATATATAATGAAATCCAGTTTCAATTTGTCTTTGTTCAACAATAGTATTATGTTTGTAACAGGAAACTATACTCCTCTAGTTACATTCAGTGTTTTACTCTGAGACAAGATGAGAGAACCACCTAGGTCTGCAGACTGATGCAATGGGTAACACTTTCTGTAGCAGTAGGGCCCCATGTACAGCATCAGCAGCTCTAAGTCCATTTTAGCACAGCAGTCATACCTGAATATATGCACCTACCCAAAAGGTACAGCTGAGGAAGGGGGGGTGCTTCATTTACAATTGTAGCACAGAAAGCTTCCTACTACTCTCCTCAACAAACTGTAGAGGAAAGAGAACCAGAGGGAAAACAAAATAAAGCTTGTATTGTCTCACCATTAAAACCAAAAATTATTTTGGAATACAGTTCTGCCGTAGACACAGTAAACACCTGGGCCCAGTGATAACTGAACTTCCAAGGGGGCGAGGGAGCTAGCTGACAAATGTTAGTTGTGGTTAAGTGAAGAGTATGGTTCTCTGACTCAGGGCAGCCTAAGGTCCACCAGTATTATTAAAGACAGGCAAAACACACACCGAATGCCTCTGTTTTTTCTACATCTCTATTAGTAAGATGAACATCTTCAACAAATATTAGCCCAATCTTTTCTTTAGACCTCCTCTTGCTGTCAACATGATTTAAAAAAGCCCTCTTTGTTATCTGAAACAACACTGGACAGTTTTAACTCTAGTTGAGCTTTGGCTTTTTGTGTCTTCTCCTTGCATAAATGAATTGCAGCTCTGCAATCTTCCTTGCAAAGCCTGTCCTTGCTTTCAGAGCTCATACACTTTCTTTTTCCTCCTGAACTCCATGAGGAGTGACCTGTTCAGCCAAGCTTGTCTTCCGCCCAGCTTATTTGACTTGAGAGACAGTGCGATTGCCTGCTCCAATTGCCTGCTTCTAAAAGGTGGTTCTTAAAGACTGACGAACACCCGTGGGCTCCTAAGCCCTCAGAAGCAGATTCCTAGGGCACTCTGATGAATAGATCCCTGAATAGCTTAAAGTTGCTCACCTGAAGTCCAGAGTAGCAACTTTGCTCTCCTTCTTTCTCATTACACTGAAAATTTTAAACTCATCCATTTTATGATCACTCTGACCAAAACAGCCACCCACCATCACATCTGCCACAAGCCCTTCTCCATTCACAAACAGCAAGTCTAGGAGGGCATCTTTCCTAGTTGGTGCACTGAGTACTTGTGCCAAGAAGTTATCTCCTACAAATGTCAAGAATTTCCAAGACATGCTCATCATAGCAGTATGATATTCCCAGTTGACATCTTGGAATCACTCCATAAGGATAATGGTTACCGATCCAGAAATTTCTCCTAACTGGCTATAGAACAACTCATCAGTGCTCACATCCTGGCTGGACAATCAGTAGTAGACACCCACTACAACATCTCCTTTGTTTTCCAGCCCCCTAATCCTTACCCAGAGGCTGTCAGCCACACCATCACTAACTGTAAGGGCTGTACAATCAAACCTCTCCTGTATGTATAGTGTGACACCTCCACCTTGCCTGCCCTACCTATCCCTCCTGAACAGCTGGTAGCCCTCCATCCCAGCACTCCAACCATGTTACTTATTCTACCGAGTGTCACTAATACCAATGATATTGTAGCTCTGGGAGCTGACAAAACTTCCAGTTCATCCTGTATCTCATACTGTGTGCACTGGGGTGCAAGCATTTCAGATATGCTCCTGGCTCCTCTGTGCTCCCCGGAGCAGTTCCTACTAGCATTGCCACCCTAAGGATGCTACGCCAGCCCTTGGCTTACCTACTGCAATCCTGTGAGTATCCCCTTTTCTCAGCTATTCTAGTTTAAATCTTTCTCAATCAGCCCTGCCAGCTTATGCCTAAAGACTTATTTCCCCATTGGGACAGATGGATCCCATCAGGCCCCAACATACATTGTCTCTCAAAGGCTCTTGCATGGTTTTAAACCCCAAAGTTTTGGTGGAGGCACCAGTCCTGGAGCTAACTATGTATAACCTGGGCTCGCCTGTTTCTTCCAAAGTCTTCCCCCATTACTGGGAAGATTAAGGAAAACAATCTTTGTGATCCTGAATTTTTTTAGCATTCTTCCCAGGGCTCTGAAGTGTCTATTGATTGACCTCAGACTTATTGTTGTGGCATCATTTGTACACACATGAAAAAGCAGAAAGTGATAGTACTCTGAAGGTTGAAGTCTTGTGGTGACATCCCTAATGCAGGCTCCAGGGAGGCAGCAAGCTTCCCTGGAAAGAGGGTCCAGTCTGTAAATGGGATTCTTTTGTTCCACACAGAAAGAAATTGCTAATGACCATCACTCACTGTTTCTTCTTGGTGCTGGTCTTCATGCAGGTTTCATTACGTGGGGTCTCTCTCATCTTGGCAAGGCTGCTTGTTCCGGCTCCTACTCTTTCTCATTATGTGCTTCATCTGCTGTGCCCAAGGCTTTATACCTGTTCTGTAAGGGTGTCTTAGAGGGTAAAGAGGGGGTTCTTTTATTGCTCCATGCTGTAACTTTCTTCCACACCTCCTTATCCCTTCTGACACTGCCTTCTGCCTGGCACAAGGTAGATCCAGGACCTGCCTTTGTGGTGGCCAGAACTGGTTCCTATGCATCAGAAATGACAGGGTACAGCTCTCTTGATCAACCTTCCTCTCAGACTCCAGAATACTCATCAGTTTGGGTTTGCTCACCTCCTACAGTTCAGCCACCAAGCAGAACAGTTTATCAGTGTGGCCACAACTCCTGCATTCTCACCTGCAATCACTTTCAATTTCTAGGAACATCCCTTCACACATCCCACAGCCTGAACCTGGGTGGCTGCATGCTTGAGCAGGAGCTCTCTCTGTCTGTGTGGCTGCGTTGGTTCTGCTAGTTACTAGAAGCTCAGAAGCAGGAGACACTTTGCTGTATGGTCACAATGCTGCCCTGCACCTGCCCACTGGGAATATATGAGAAGGTCTAAGATCTTACTGCAGTAATTGAAAACCATTAAGTAATTTAAAGTGAATAAAAGACATTTATATGCCTTACTTCCTTACTAGAGTCATTTTACCAGAGAACTCTTTGGCTTCAACATATAGATATAGAGATGCTGAAAAAACAGAAAGCATCTGCTACTTTGTTCACAAAAATCGCAATGAGTGTAATTGGCAAATCATGCAGGAAATATCAGCTTTTCACAATAGCTAACCAGCTATTGACCAGCTTCCCTTTTCTTTTCTTCCCTCTTCTCTTTTCCCTTTCTCTTCCCTCTTTTTTTTCTCCCTTTTGTGAATCTTACTGTATGTATTGTATGTATAAAATATGTAGGTCTGTGGTCATTTTGATGAAGCTATTAAAATGAAAACATTGTTAATATAGGAACCATGGAGCTCAGAGGAGAATTCTTGGAGAAATTAGAGCTTCAAATAAATCATAATTAATAAGCAAGAAAATTTTGGGGCAGATTTTTCTCAAAATCTTCTTGATTATATTTTCTACATGGGTGGAATGAAGAATGTATTTCTAAGGAAATTTGAAAAATATACTTGAGTTATATTAATGAAATTCTTTCTATATTAAGAGGAACATTTTAGTTTAAATTTATTTGAAACTCTAATTTCTCCAAGAATTCTTCTCTGAGCTCCATGGTGGAGCAAGTATTTACGTGCAACCCTTGGGGGGACTGTGGTGGAGCACATATTTCCATGTAGACCATGGGAAGACCCCACACTGGAGCAGAGGAAAAGTGTGAGGAGGAAGGAGTGGCAGAGAGGAGCTGTTATGGATGGGTCACAGTCCCCCATTCCCCATCCCTCTGTGCCTCTCAGGGGGGAGGAAGTAGCAAAGCTGGGAATGAAGGAGTGAAGTTGAACCTGGTTTAAAAAAAAAAACAAAGAGGGAGGGGGGGGGGGGGGGTATGAGTTAAATTTCATCTTGTTTCTCACTACAAAATTCTATTTTAATTGGTGATAAATTAAACTAATTTTCTCCAAGTCAGGTTGAGTCTGTCTTGTCCACAGTGGTAACTGGTAAGTGATCTTCTTGCCATTTCTCAACAGAGAAATGTTTTCACCTTATTTTCTCCTCTGTCCTGCTGAGGAGGAAGAGTGAGAATGTGGCTGAGTGGGATCTGGCAGACAGCCAAGGTCAATGCACCATAATCTTACACAGTAGGATCAAGAAGTCTTCCAGAGTTCTCAGGTGATCAAGGTATAACAGTAAAATAAACGAACAAACTCCACCACTTACAGCAAAAGAGATCACAACAGAGGAATGATATCAGTTCTTTTTAAACTGTTTTTTGTACATTGCAGAAGAAAGTAAGGAGATTTCAATGTTACATTTTTCATTGTATGAAAGTCAGAGGAGTGAGCTTCCTTAGTTTTGAGTTTGAAAATGTTCTGGAGCTATACATGATTAGCTGTAATGGGTTGCTAGACCCAAACAGTATTCTCCCAGGAATCCCACAACTCAGAAATGAAAGAAGTTACTAACTCCAATTACCTTAAAATTGCCTTGATACCTGAGGATAGTGTGTCAAAAAAATGTGATATTGATGTTTTGAAAGAGTTCCAAAAAAGATATGGGAAAGAACAGGTCTGTAAGACTGATATCCATAGCCAGAAAAGTAATAGGACCCCACCAAGGTGGGTTCTCTTTGATATCTTTATGCAGTTATGAGTGCACCCTCAGTAAGTTTGCAGACAACACCAAGCTGGGCAGGAGCGTTGGTGTGCTTGAGGGTAGAAAGGCTCTGCAGAGGAGTCTGGACAGGCTGGATCGATGGGCCAAGGCAGATTGTATGACATTCAACAAGAATAAGTACCAAGTCCTGCACTTGGGTCAAAACAAACCCAGACATCGCTACAGACTTGTGGAAGAGTGGCTGGAAAGCTGCCCAGCAGAGAAGGACCTGGGGGTGCTGGTTGACAGCCAGCTATTTAGCTGAGCCATCAGTGTTCCTCAGGTAGCATCCTGCTTTGTATCAGAAACAGTGTGGCCAGTGGGAAAAGGGAGCTGCTCGTTCCCCCCTGCGCTCAGCACTGGTGAGGCTGCACCTTGAATGCTGTGTTCAGTTTTGGGCCCCTCACTGCAAGAGGGACATTGAGGTGCTGAAGCGCGTCCAGAGAAGGGCAGCAAAGCTGGTGAAGGGTCTAGAGCACATGTCTTCTGAGTAATGGCTGAGGGAACTGGGGTGGTTTAGTCTGGAAAAGAGGCTCAGGGGAGACCTTAACACTCTCTAAGACCTGAAAGGTGGTTGAAGCAAGGTGGGTGTCTGTCTCTTCACCCAAGTAACAAACGATAGGATGAGAGGAAATGGACTCAAGTTTGCCAGTCGAGGTTTAGATTGGATCATATGAAAAAAAATCTTCACTAAAAGGATAGTAATTACTGGAACAGGCTGCCCAGGGTAGTGGTTGGATCACCATCCCTGGAGATAATTTAAAGATATGTGGATGTGGTGCTTAGGGATATGATTTGGTGGTGGACTTGGCAGTGCTGTTAATGGTTGGCCTTAGTGATCTTAAAGGTCTTTTCCAACCTAAACAATTCTATGATTCTAAGTAGAATCAATGTCCACCTGAATCCATGTGATGTATTAGGGAATTGCTACTATTCTTATAAAGAGGAAATACTGCCCTAGAAGGATTTGGGCCATCCAAAAGGTGAATAAATTTTATTTCTATTTCAAACAATTTTTTAAAGTTCTGCTAATAAATTTCTTAAAAAAAAACCTAGAAGCAGCAGTGGTATAAGGGGGAAGTCCTTGAGAATGACTCATGGTTTAAAATAATGGAAACAGAAGAGTAAAAGAAAATTTACCAGTGGAATGCTTCAGTGGCTTTTGTTGGAATTTGTACTGTTCAGTGACTGAATGACCCCATAAGTCATCTGGAAATGGGTGTGAATAATGGGATCACACATTTTCCTGTGTATATTAAGTTGTTCAGGGAGAATTTTGAAGAATTGTTGAAGGCCATTCTGAAATTATTGAGTGGGTAATAAAACAACAGATGAAATCCTGTGTAGACAACTATAAAATTAAGGAAATGGGGAGAATATGCAGGAAACTTCCTATATAAAATGATTGGTCCTTATCTGACATTTCTGAGCAGAATGTTGGATCTTTGATAAATACTTCAATAACAGTACTGTCTCAGTGTTCACTAACAAAAGAACAGACTAAACTTTAGGAATTAGTATAAAAGGAGCAGAAAACAAATCTATGCTTATGTATAAATTCACATCATTCATGTATTGGGTAATGTGTGCTGTTCTTGTGCCCTGAGAACAGATACAGACAAAATGAAGCCTTCCAAGAAGGGTGATAAGAATAATGAGAAATTTGGAATTGTTTCTATACAATAAATGGTTCAGTAACCCAGCCCTCTGCTTCCTGGAAAGACTGAAGACAAAACAGAGGTGTATAATCTTCTGAGAGGCACAGGCAGGGTATGTAAACATTACCTTCACCATCGCTTTTCTGTGCAAGAATTAGAAGGCATGAAACAAACCTGGTAGAAATCTGGTGCAAAACAAAATGGAATGGTTCTTCATCAGTGGGGTAAATATTCTGCGGAACTTCTCCATGCAAGATATCATGGATGCTAAGACTTAATATGGGCCCAGGTGGCAATTACCTGAAAGAAAATAAATCAAGCATTATTGCAGAAAGCATACCTAACTCAGGATGGTTCTGAACTGAGACAAGGTGAATGCTGAAAGAATATTAATATATCTTATATGCTTGCCCTGTGTTATACTTTTCAAGCATCTGCTTTTGGCTACCATTGGAGACAGATGGCTGGACTAGACAGACTTTTTGCGTAACCCCAACTAGATGATCTCACATGCTGTGAAAAAAGCACAAATGAATGAAAAAAATGCCCCTACAGGACTTCTAGGTTCACAAACATATCAGATCTCTTCTTTGAAATAAAGATCTTACAGGCTTCCCATAGTCTTGCTAGCACAGGAAGAGGCATAAAGAAGAACAAACAGAATATTATGGGATATATGTCTGCCTTATTTAGAGTTTGATCTAATTCCAAGTGAAGCCACAAAGGATCTCTTTATTCATTTTGGTGGATATTGGTCTTTTCAGGGGAAAGTTAAGTCCATACAACAGACCAAATTCTGTATACAGAATGTAATACTATAGAGATGCATTTACTTGCAGACGTTAACAGCAGCCTGTACTTATAGTATTCTTTAATGTGTTAATGATTTGTTAATGTGTTAATGATTTACACTGAGTATAATAAACACAAAAGAAGCTGTAAACAAGAACATCCTTTAGTAATCCTCTTTCCTGGCAATGTATGGCAAGTATGGTAGGCAACTTTCTGCGTGCTACTTATTGTAGTCATCTTGTACTTGATTTACTAGATTATGCCATTAGCAGCTGTCAGTGCTTGAGACTTAGCTGTATCTGTGTGTACATGTGTACAGCACTTAGGAATTACCAGTTCCTAGTAAAAAAGTTTGCATTTCTCATAAGGGCATATGACTTGTCTTATTCTCTAAATATACTTAGTGTTAGCTGACATAAAAGCACTGAGAAGGTTACCAAAGCTGAAGTACATCATGCACAAGCTAAAAATAAGAAACAAAGCCATTAATTACAAATCAGCATTTCAGTATGTATTTCTCCAGTTTTATATAATCATCTATAAGACAGTTTATGTAGTCTTAGCAAAATAATATGCCAAATGCTGACACAGAATTTCATTATTTCTTTTAAAATATTATTAAAAATCAAATGCTTGAACATCACATTTACAAAGTAGTGGAGAGGCAAGTGTATGGCAAATACGGAAACTCCTCTCATAGTTCAATATATTTTGACATATAATTATAAAGTCACAGGAGAAGGAAGATTATTTTTAAGCAGTTATAAAGGCTGTTGCTTCAATGTAGGATTTCTTTGCGTACAAAAGTAAAGTATGCTTTGGGATATTTGTTAAGGTACTTGGTCAATTTTTAAGACATGGGTTTAAAGAATAGCTGAAGGATTAGCAGTACTTTTCCTAAGAAATACAAATTCATTTTCGTGAATCCATTTGTGCTTTTTTCTGCTGCAGTCTTAAGCCCTGAATCTGAGCTTCTTAAAATGTCTTTTAGCTTAATACTTACTCTACTATGTAGGACTCTCAGTTCCCTTATATTATCCAGTATCAAAATTAATCATAGAAAAAAATGAATCTACAGAAGAAGCTACTATTTATATGGCAGGCTCATTATGTACTTGAGTATTTTCCAGTGAAAGAAAAAAACAACCATGAGAGCTGGTGCTTCTAAGAAAAACACTAACTGCATCCACAATTTCTTTTGTGTATTGACTAAGCTGACAGTAGTGCTGGAGTAGTCAGCAAGCTGGAAGCAGATGTGCACAGGGGCTGGAAATTTTTCTCTATGCTTTTAGTAAGTTAAAGAATATACTTAATATCACCAGAAATATTTATCACTGTCACCATGGTATCTACCAAAATGCAGATTTATCCAAAATACCAAAATCTCATCTGGATTTTAAACAAATGTCACACATTTTCATAGTTTGCACAAGGTTTTCCAACACAATAAAAGAAACACAAACAAAAAAATCGCTGAACAATACAGTTAATACTGTACTGGAGCATGTTTTCTTTTGTGTCTGTTTAACTTTTTAAAAGAATAAGAAGTAATTATTTCTGGAATATTGAAATATTTTCACTTTAATAAAATCATTTTACATGGTTTGACTATATCCAAATTTCTGAGACAACATCCTCTTTCTTCAGAAGCACTATTTACATCAGCCTTGACAATTTTATGGATGTGAAATAACTTATTTCCTAGGTTTCCTTGTACAAAAATATTTATCTATGGTGATATAAATAACATTTATACTGTACATGCTAATAATGGTTATACCTTCAATTATCAAATGTACTAGTAAAATAATCTTATTTGATTTATTCTGCTTAGGTCATCTGCTGTGACATTACCAAACTAAATATATAAATTCAAAACTTTGAAGTGGAAATGTAAGATTTAGTTGTACAGGGAAGCTTCTAAATAAAAATAAAATCACTTCCAAAGTACATAGTGATTACAACCCAATTAATTTCCATAGAAATCAGATGTGCCAAGGAAGGACTTCTGAAGATTTAGCTTTTTTTTTTTTTCTTTTCTTTTTTTTTTTCTTTTTAGGCTACTAGTGTTATGTATTCAAATCTTTAAACATTAAGTAAAGACATTGACAATAATCCACAATATTTTTCCAGTCTTTCATAAACAAGTCACCTTCTCACCTTCCTGTCTAGTGACAAAATGTCTATGTGTGTATGTATGAATACAATGAAGGAGAAGCAGAGGAAGAAATTGGTCTGTAAATCTCATTAATTCAGTAATTAGCACAAAGAGAAATTATCCACATGCTGAAGCACAATATTATTCTCTTACAGAAGGACAGAAAGGGTAAGGTGATGTTTGGTATGCAGTATGTTAAGTCCATTTTAGTAAGTGAAGTGTGTAACATTACTCAAAATTTCTTATGTGGAAAAGATCTACTTAACTCATTTTTATCTTGTTCAGCTCACAAACACTGGTACATCAACAACCTCATCTTCAATTTTTTTTGTTCAAAATATTCAAAATATATTATTCCAGCAATAAGCTCAAGCTCTTTCCTGCAGAATATAATTTGAAATGGGAAAGTAGTTACTGTGTTAGAGAACTGTCAGTAAATGCACTAGTTGAAAACCTCCATCGGATCGTTTCCGGAGCATTTAGCAGAAAAGAGTGGTAGTGTTAGAGGTGTGAATCCTTGAAAATGTAGCTTAAATGAAAACAGGGGTGTGTGGTATTAATTGCCAGTATTTTGATATAGTCTTTTTATTAGTCAGTTTTTTATTTGCTGCTATTGGTCTTATTTTGTGGGGTTTTCAACTGTTGCAATTTCAAAGTACTTTCAACCAGTCTTTCAAGGGTTTCATAAAGCTCAGCAAAATGTTTCCCATGGTGATAAAGAGCTAATAATCTGGTGGTCTAGGAAGATATTTGGATAGTGCATGCACAGGATGCCAACAGTGCTGCTCTCAGATCTGTTCTTTTCTTAACTGGGGGCCCAATAAGGGTTAAGAAACAGGAAGACTTATGAACAAAGACTATCAATAGCAATTCCCACGTTTCCCCAGTTGCTGTACCAGCAGAAGTGGGCTGTGACTTCAGCCGAAGTACTGGAGGGAACCTGGAGCTGATTTCCTGGCAGGGGCAGTGAGGCAGAGCATCCCGGCATCCACCCTTCAGATGGCAACATATTAGGAATCCCAGGAGCAGACGTCTCTCCTGGGAATGGCTGCCACAGATGCGAAAGCCAAAACCCAGATGGCCATGTGAAGACCAGGGAAATCATGATGCATCCTGGCAGTGGTATTTTGAGTGGTGATCACAATACCCTTCTTTGAGTGGCTGTGGCTTGCAGCCATGGGGTCATCTGCTGCGAGCGCCATGGAAACATACATGAGCCAGGGTAACAGCTGCACCAAAATGGGCAGCAGAATCTGAAGTAAAGATCTGACAGGGACAAAGGTTTTGACATATACCATGTTCAGGGAATGGTATACTGAGTAAAAGGAAAAGATGAGTGATGCTCTTCAGGTTAGCAGCCACTTCGGTGGCAGCAGCAACAGCTTCACTGTGTGAATCTGGTGCAATTATAAAGCTTGATGGATGTTGCATGGTTATTAGATGAGACCTGTCCATTTACTAATGATTAAGGTGTTTGTGAGTGTGTGTTGATACATAGCAGATCCAGGGTGAATGAGCTGTGGCCACTACCAAGCATTATCCCACTAAGAAAAATGTGCTTTATGAAGTATTTCTAGATATTTCAAAGTGTATACGGAAAAGTACTTATACTTCCATAAGAAACCTGAATTCAACAAGAGGGGTGGAAGTGCATTAGACTGCAGGGACAAAGTGATTACAATAATTAACAAATAAGGAGTTGAAAATCTTCCCTCTGAACTTGATAATGAAAGAGAGAATTAGGTGATTCTCACTTGAAATCTTTGTCTTACTTTCTTCCCACTCACCCTCCCACTGCTAAACATCTGTGTGATTTGGCTTGCAAACTACAGCATTAAATCTTCATTCAGGTGTTACTAGAGAACTATTTTTATTTTAGTATAGAAGACCTGAATTCCCACAGACAGTAACTCTTTAACAAGAATTGGGCAATGGGCTATACTAGAATAGGCCATGATATAAATCGCAAAGTTGTCCCAATGGACTTACCATTTTATTGAATTCTTGTTTACTGCAGAATAGAGGATTGACAAATTAAAAGAAATTCTTAGCTCCTGAATGGAAGTAACAGGTGAGGAAGTGACACTGGCAATCCTTTTAGGAGGGGTTGAGGTTTCACAGAGAAACATGTATATAGAAGTCAAGCTTCCCAATAAGCTATAGAACTTTGGGGATTTGATCTTAGAAACTGGAAAAATAACAGATCTCATCATGGAGCAGGGATCCGGGGGAAAACAGACACATCTGCAAGAAGATCTGGAGATGTGGAATAAATTTCAAAATAAATGTTTATAGTTGTTGGAAAAAAGAAGTTACAGGAACGATCCATAGGTAGTTATGAACCTTGACTTTTAAAAGGATGCAAATTCCTTGGAAAAATGTGGTGTTGGGATGAATTCATTAACTACATAAACCAATACTGTATTGTATACAGTATGTGGGCAACAGGAGGGAGATTACCAAAGAAAGCCTCACCAGACTGGAAGTCAGTAAAGATTTTCAGGTCTCACCACTTGTGCTGCAGTGCTGTGTATGTACAAGAGTAAACTGGTGCAGTAAAAACCAAATGCAAGTTTTCAGGAAGAATGATTCAAGAAACTTCGTTTGCTGTTGAACTCAAATGTTTTTTAAAGACAAAATTGGAACACTTCTTATATGTGTAACCAAGAATTTGCTGTTATTGCAGCTTGGGTTCTGAGTTTGAGCTACCTAATTGCTACAAAAAATCTTCATTAACAATACAGCTAATTTATTTTTTTTCTCCAGACTATACATTCCATCATCAATGATTTTGAGCAGTGCTCATATGGCTATGGAACTTAAGGCAATGTTAATGTTAACAAGAATGCAGGTATTGTCTACACTCAAGACTGTCTCACTTGAAAGAGTTCCTAAAACTTTGAGAACAGGAAGGGCTGTGATCAGGTGAAACCCTATTCTAACTGCAGGTGACGTGAGTTACAGCAAAAGGTGCCGTAGTCAGTACAAGTTAGCTGATGGCATTCCAGTTTTGGACATTTTATTTCAATTTACAGAACCCCATTGGATAGTACGGTTAAAGGGAGAGCATGAGAAAGCTGGTGCAGATGCCAAATCTCATGAAATCTCCTGACACAGATGTTAGGGTTATTCTTGATGCTTACAGGAAAGGCATAGATAGTATTTCACTCTGTTTCTAACAGTTTTGCCAACAAAATGTTGGTCTTCACCATAGCAAGTGCTGAAGATAGGACAGAAGGCATTGATTTGCCATTACATAAAACCTTAGTGTGCCCATATCTTGAGTTCTGCTTGCAGTTGTGGTCTCTGCATCTCACAAAGCTGCAGGTGCTGCTGAAAAATCAAAGAAAATACTAGTATCTCTACTCAGACTGCAAAGGTATTCCATGCTCTTCCTCATTCATGAATGTGTATAGCAGTCAACACAGACAGCAGCCTTGTGTGAGAGAGATCACGTAATGCCAGTCCCTGCCTTGACACTACTGACATTTGAGTTCTGTATCGCAGAGCAGAGCTTTAACTTATATAGGTTTTATCCTCCAAAGGTACATATAATGAATCTCTCCACAGCTGTGATACAAAAAAAGAAGAGCAAAACAGGGGAAAAAAAACCCAAAACAAACCAAACTAAAAAAAGAAACTCCATACCCAGACCCACCTGTTATTGATTCAATCTTAAGTTTGTTTGTGAAGCTTGTTTAATTTGGGGCCAAACCCAGTAATTCCCAGAATGATTATAAACTCATTAAACACCCTGCCAATAATGGGCTGACTTCAATAAATAAGTTAGGATGGCAGTATTAAATCCTTTGATAACTCAGCAATTAAGCCAGTATATGCAGTTTACTAGACCAAAGTACTTCATTCAAATCATAAGCATAAAAAGTATTTTCCCATTTTTTCACTTAATAGTTCCAGAAGATCCTGAATTCTAAGAGGGCCCCAACAGCTCATTTTTCCATGCAAATCTGGGTCACCTAACCCACAGTGTTTTATTGAAGTATAGGATGTAAAATACTTTCTAGACTTTAGTAAGTAACTTTTCCAGAAGTAAACTTTAATATGCCATAGAGCATTAGCTTAAAAAATATGACAACAGTTTAGCTTCATAATTTTTTCTCCATGTATAGTTTTTATACTGTAACTCATATAACTACATACTCCCACAGTTGTTAAATTTGTCTTTATCAGTCTAATAGGATGATTTTTTTCCCTCTAATTGCATGATTACATACACTGTTGAACTGGTAGGGCATAGAATTCTTTGAATATTACATAAGTGTCATTAATTATATAATGTAATAATTGGCAATGTTCTTATTAATTTTAGATTTTGATTTCTTATATCATCATTAATGATTTTGGCTCATATTCTGCATGTTGAAAAAGTCATATGATACCAGGGTAGGTTGTATAAGGAATTGGCCTAACTCGTAATTACAGTCTGTCTTGAAACATAACAGAAAGATACAGCACCTCTGGATACTACCATGAAGCAGCTAGAAGTAGCTCTTTCACCTACAGGAAATTTTATCAGGCTAGTCAAAGACATCAAAGGTATCATCCAGAAATGGTCATGAGGTGTACAGTAAAAGGAGAGCTTCTCCAAAGTGTATCAGGTTGAGATTAGAGCTCCTGCATCAGATCTGCCACAGACTGAGTTAATATGAAATTCTAATTTTCTTAAGATACCAGCAAGTTAAAAAGTACTGTTAATGTATGTGTTTCATCTTGCATAGTGTTGGAATGAATGTGGTTTTACTTTTCTGTTACACAATCAAAATTAATTGCACATGTGTTAGTGTTGGGAATCCAGGTTGTATTTTTTTAATTATTTAAAAAGCTGCAATGGATTTAGGCCAGGGTTGCGCAGCTCCTGGACTCTAGCAAAACCTGGAATAAGCCCAATCAAGTGGACATAAATAACATTTATAAATGGTGACAGTTCACACTACATTTAGCTTATTTTTCCTATTTATTTTAATGTGACAGATAGCAAAGGAGACTTAACTATGGCTTTTATAACAGCTTTCCTATTATTTCAGACTCCTTGTGCTTGGATAACAGTTTATTCCAGATGAGTCCAGCTTCCTTTGCTTGATCCTGCAGCAAAGTCATAATAATCCTATTGGTAACATTACAGGCTGTTGCTATGGAAATTAATGTATTATCTACGAAAAATGACAGATGGGTTGAAGAGGGAACAAGCCCATACTTAAACACTGATCCTTACATGACTAGCTAATCCCTAAACGGATGTCACTGAGAGAGTAGCTAATTTCAAAGACTTTAGCGAGACCATATGAGTAACCAGAACTGCAGAGGACAGAGGATATGTTGTTTTGCTTGGAATGAGTGACATTTTCTCTGCTTCAGTTCCACTTGTGGCCCATATTGCTGTTCTCTCTACATATTCCAGCCAACCTGGTTCTACAAACCATCATGAGGTAGCAGAATTTCAGCAATATTGTGGGTGCAGCTCAATAATATCTTCCCCTCACCCCCCTGCTCAGTGTGAATTATGTCATTAAAGAAAGAAGTGATTTCCAGGACAAGACAGCAGCAATGAAGTAGCTTTCATTTGTTGATACACTTCAGATTAAAAAACAGAAAACAGAAAGGCAATGTGTATTACTTTGCCATCATGCAAACGGACACTTTGACTATTTTCAGTCTTTCTGTTGAGTCTTATCCTTTCTCTTAAATTTTAAAAAGCATTAGGGCTTTTGACCATGGCAGTGTAAATCAGGTTAAATTGTGGACAATGCAACATATAGCAAGTGGAATTTGCTCAAGAATACTAAAGTAAGAGTGTGGGATAGAAACTCCTCTGGGATACAAGTGCCAACAGGAAAATGTATCAGGGAAGTAGAACAAGAAATACAGTGTGCTGGACTTTTAAAAGAGAAAAAAGACCATTGTAGTATGGAAATCTTTTTTAAGACTGACAAGTGATTGTTGATTTTCATTCAATGCAGAAAATATTTTTTCTTTCTGAGAAAACAGAAGGAAAAATATAAGAGAAGCTTTCATTTTTTTTTCTCCTATGAAACAATACTACATTTGACCCGTATTGTTTTGTATTCAGAATCATTTGACATTTTTTTATAAATCACATAACAATACACTCTCTTTGGTCATGATTTCTTTTTATATATCTTGGTTATGAATAATGATGTTGCAACAACTGTAAAACCATATTATTGGTAAATACTTAGGAAAAAAAAAGTCACCTGGCTGTGATGCTGGCAAAATACTGAGAATTATAAGTATCTTCTCATAATGCTTTAAGTAACACGAGAATAACTACATATGAAAATATCTAAAAGTAAATCTGAGTCACATCATTAAATTATGTATTATTTCAACATTGTAATAAAAAAAAGTGTTCAGAATAGGGACTTGATTTAAAATCTCCAGAACTGAAAGCCAATAACCTAAATTATGTCATAATTTTATTCCCAAAAATTGCAGTTCCACAAGGGTAATCTATTATTGGAATTATTTGGGGGAGAAATTACTACTGCTAAAAGTTGGATATATCTTTTGCAGGTTATATCAATAACACCTGCACTGACCTACTCTTTGACCTAAAATTCAATGAAACAAACAAGAAAAACCACCATCCACACCCCAGAGAAAAGCTGTGCAGTAATAACAAGCAGGATTAGAAAACATCGGTTGATAGGTCATGCCAGACATCTGTTGTGTAACCACACATATCATGATCTTTCCTGCCTTTTATTTTATTTTTTTATGTTTATGTAAAGTTAATCAGGTATATATAGGAGACATTAAATTCTGAAGATTTATTTAAGCATCTGCTAGGGATACAGATGAATATATGAGAATGAGTCCCAACGGACTACTGCTGTTGCCGTTAGGTGAAAGTCACAGATAGGTCAGAGCCGTGAGGAACAGATAATAATTTTGTAACTGAGTAAAGAGCAAAGCTGATGTCCAAAGACCAGTGTAATGGGGAAGGCAGTATGTAGTGGGTCTGGTCTGTCTTGATGAATAGAGAATTTCTGTGATTTGTTTCTTATATAAAGGCTGAAGTGTTGTTATGTGGGTCAAGTGTAACATTAGCAATAATATTTTGATCGGCTTTGTAATTACTCTTTCAAAAGAAATGGTAATATATGGTCCTGTCAAGGCATTTGTAATGATCAAACATTTGTGATTTCATTAGGAGTTGATTATATACCCTTCTTCCAGGAAGCTAGCGTGCAGGTCATTTGAATATGAGATAATATTTTTGGTAAGTTAGCTTCTAAGAAAAAGAGCATGAACAGATGTGTTGACAGAAGGAAACAAAGAGAGGCAGAAGGAATTTAGTGTCACAAGTGTTTATTATGCAAAAGGTAGTCTGGAGTCCTCTGCTAGTCATACTCTAAGGCTGCCTTGTATTTCTGAACAGCACTGCCTGGAAACCTTTGAAACTGTGATAGGAATGCGAAAGAGATCTCATGCCTTAACTATAGTTCCAGGATACCACAGGAACCCTGTAAATTTTCTAAAAAGAAGTTTGCCTCACAAGCAAATACTGAGAAAAAAAAAAAAAAGTGCTGAAGTATTTGATTCAACCATTTATGTTGATTCTCAAGGCATTCTTGATGCACCTGTATTTCAAAAGTTTCATTTTTAAGGCAAATATTCTATAATTATTCTTGCAGTATAGTACTTCGAGGCTGTAAGGATCATTCATATCAATTCATGGAGGTTTAGGTCAGAAAAGCTACATGATTTTTTCATAGTACGGTTCAGTGCAGAAGAGCTTAAGGAGATCTTAATTCTTTATCCTTCCTTACAAGGCAAAACTTTAATAAATATCTTTTATTGAAGTGTCAGTAGAATAGATTTCAGAATAAAGCATTGAAATTAACAGAAACATAACAGAAAAAAATATATATAGAAACAAAATACTATTAATCCGAAAACTCTAAAAGAGGTCAGATATAGAACTATCAGATTGCTGCTTGTCACATATAGTTCATTATTTGAAGTGGACTATATTGCATAAGATAATAGAAAGGACTACAGACCAGCATCGTTGATTTCTGTACTGGACAAACTGGTAGAAACCAGATAAGGATAGACCTATGTACATTGATAAGTGATACCCTGGGAAAGATTCAACACAGCTTTCACTGAAGGAAGTCATGAAACAAAATGTGTTTGAGTTTTATGACACCTTTTGGGTAAGACTGATTGGGATGTTAAAGACTGCTTGTATTTCCAATAAACTTTTATAAGTTACCTTAACAAAGGTTCTTAAAGAGATTAAATTGTCATTGCAAGAGGGGGGTAGGCATCTCATAGATTTGTAACACACAGGAGGAAATAGGAAATAAATAGGAAATCAAAGTTGCAGAGAAGTAAGTTTTTTTACAATGGAGATTTCCCACAGAGCTTTTCAGGCACCTGTGCTGTGCACAATACTATTCAAACTACTTATAAATAACATGGAAACAGCGAAATAGGGAGGTAACAACTGCCTGCTGACAGTACAAAATTAAGAACTGACTCCAAAGAGCCTCAAAGGGATCATACAGTTGTGAGTGACTGAGTGATAAAAATGGCAGATGAGACCCAGCATTGACAGATGCAAAGAAATGCACACAAAGGGAAAAAACCAATCACAATTACACATATACAGCAATAAGCTCTAAATAATAAATAACAATTAACATTCAGGAAAGAGGGTTTACTGTCATTATGGATAGTTCTATGAAAATATTCTATGAAAATATCAGCTCACTATCCAGAAGTAGTCAAAAACTAAGTAAAATGTTGTGGGTTATTTAAAAAAAAAAGTAAAAGTATTTTTTTATGTTATTGTTTCAATCTCTGCTGGGTCTACATCTTGCATATTGGCTATAACTTTAGCCATCTTTCTCTCAAAAGTATGAAGAAGATGTAGAAATGGTGTGGAGTGACAGAACAGATTAGATATATGGGGAGTTTCTACTTGACAAAAATTAAATATTCCCTGGTCTTTAGTTTAGACAAACTATGAGGAATGGATGATATGTGAAGCATATAGGAAGTTAGATTGTCTTGCAGTAAATTAAGAGGCAACATGTATTTTCCAGTTTTCCTCAGAGTTTATTTTACAGCTGATACAAAATTGGCAAAAGCACTTATGTGGAGCACACTTCCACATATATATCTGTCACAAGCCACAGAGTGAGACAGACCTTTACCCTGGCACAGTATGATGGTTTTTACATAAGGGACAAGCTGTGGAAAGGGTTAGCTAGAGAAGCATAAAAGTCCTGATCTCAGATATACAGAAGTCAACAGCAGGAATCCCATCAGTGCCAGTGGCTTTGATTGCAGACCTACGCCTTTCTCTTCCCCCCTCCATTGCCTTCCTCTTCTGGAGGCGCAGAAGCAGCAGCCCTGTGCATCACTAAGTTACACTGAAGACTTTGAAAGAGGTTTAAGATGCTCATGGACCTTCCACAGGTCATTCACGCTGGCATGAATTTCAGCTGACAGGACAAGTCTCCTTGCCAGCAGTGCTCAGCACACAGGCGATGTAACGGCAAGGGGTTTGACCTTCAGAAGACAGGCTGCCAAAACAGCGCAATTCCTAAGGATTATGGGTTTTCAGCAGCTGTGAAGAGAGGATAAGTTAAAGCAAGCTTCACAGAATCACAGAATGGTTGGAGTGGGAAGGGACCACTGGAGATCATCTAGTCCAACCCCCTGCCAAAGCAGGTTCACAGAGCAGGTTGCAGAGTTGCATCCAGATGGGTTTTGAATGTTTCCAGAGAAGGAGACTCCACAGCATCTCCAGGCAGCCTGTTCCACTGCTCTGTCACCCTTAAAGACATTTTCTGTTATATTCAGGTGGAACCTCCTGTGTTGCAGTTTGTGCCTGTTTCTCCTTATCCTGTCTCTGGGCACCACTGAAAAGAGCCTGGCCCACCCTCTTGACACTCACCCTTAAGATATTTGTATGCCTTGATAAGGTCCCCTCTCAGTCTTCTCTTCTCCAGGCTGAACAGGCCCAGCTCTCCCAGCCTTTCTTCATAATAGGCTCCAGTCCCCTCATCATCTTTGTAGCCCTCCACTAGACCTTCTCCAGTAGTTCTTTGTCTTTCTTGAACTAGGGACCCCAGAACTGGACAGAGTATTCCAGAACTGAACACAGACTTCAGCATTTAAAGTTTAACAGCATGAGGCAGATTTCCTCTGTCTGATCACTTTCCAGCTGGCCTTCTTACATTCCTCAGTTCCGGTCTTTGTGCCCACTTCATCTAAGGTTGTTCCTTTTCTGATGTATCAGACA
This sequence comes from Microhierax caerulescens, assembly GCA_035590215.1. Classification (NCBI taxonomy): domain Eukaryota; kingdom Metazoa; phylum Chordata; class Aves; order Falconiformes; family Falconidae; genus Microhierax; species Microhierax caerulescens. The sequence continues at coordinate 5,763,032 of JAVJGJ010000037.1, forward strand.
GGCATTACACATATTTGTTCAAACAGGCTGAGGAACACAGCTTGTAAGCCTGTGCTCCAGTCCTTCCTCATAAGGTAATATACCTCCAGAATGATCATAGAAAAATGACACTACATTTTGAAAGGGAAACTGTTGATTTCATTTTACCACCATCTGCTTTAAGTATCTCTAATAAACATCTTGACATAATGTCTGAGTGTTAATAAGTACAAATTAATTTTCACTTAGAAAGCTGATCTATTTCACTACAAAGACCAGTGTAAACTGCTCCTCTGCTTTAAAACTTTTTTTTTTGTAAGAGATCTATTATATTTATTAAAGTTACCTATTGATCACAACTCTAAAATTTTATCAACAAACTTGAAAGTTGGAAGCTTCCTGCTATAGCAAAACCCAAGATCCCTAGAATTTTCTAAAGATAGAAGTGCTAGAGTTCTAAGATAAACATCAACTGTTTCATAATTTAGAAAGAAAAAAAAATTCCCCCTAGACACTCTCTAAACAGGTTTCAGCTTCTAAACCCATCAGAACGTTAATCTCTTTTTATGAAACAAAGTGTTGCTAGCACTGTGCAGCTACCCCTTGGAGCAAAGGCAGTGTCTCCTATGTTGTTAGCTACACCACCAAATAGAGACCTCTACAAATGAGCAGGCAAGGGTTGACAGCTACTTTTGAAAATAATTGGAAAAAAATTGAAAATAATTCACAATAGATTTTGCAAAATAGCTTGAAATATCCAGTTCTTTTTCTTCTTGGAGGATCAAAAGCTGGATTATATTTAATTTGTAATTTAGGCTACCATAATACTGAGGCTTTTTGTACTGACATTTCCTTAGGGAAACCTTTCTTCTGCTTGAACCCTTGCCCAAGATTTTGGGCTTTACTAAGCAGAACAGAAGCAAGGCTGTTCAGCCCACATGCTCTGAGCATTACATCTCCTCCAGTCATACTCAGTGAAATCTAGAAAGCATATGAATACAGAACTATCACAGTGTGCAGTCAGCAGATGCAGAGCTGAGCCTGGATGCGGCAGCTGCAGCAGCTCGTTCCCCCCTCACTCACAGCCACACCTGTACCTGTTCCTGCATGGCTCAGGCACCGTCCGCATCCCCAGATGGCTTGGGCTTCCCAGCACTCACAAGCAGCCACACTGCCCTGCATCTATCTACTTTTACTCCTCCACTCACCCGTTCCATATGCTGTGGCATCCTTTTTCTTTTAGATCCCCAGGAATATGGTAAACCTTGTAGAAGTCACTTTCATGCTACATCTCCTTAAAACAAAAAAAAAACCAAAAACCAAACAAAAAACCCAAAACCAAAACAAAAAACCAAAAAAAAACCCCCAGTCATCTTGTCAGAGATGATAGAGATGATTGTGAAGTTTCTGTTTATGTTTTAGTGAAACTTCAAATATTTTATGAGAAATTTCTGACAAAGTCAATGCAGACAGCTCTTCAAAACATCTTTTCTTTGGGAAAAAAAAAAAAAAAGATAGCATCAAAATAAAATGGATAAAAGCATTCATATTTATCCGAGTGGTTTACATAATCAATCTCACTTCAGAAAAGTAGGCAAAATCCTTTAATTTCCTTAAAACTTGGGAAGATTTAAGTTTAAATTCTTTAAAAACAGCAGAATTAATATAAAATCTAAGAAGTGTAATTTTATTTATAGATATATTTAAGAATGGTAAAGATAAATAAAAATGAGGGGTTTGGTGGGATTCCTTGTTGGAATTTTGTATTCCCCAGATCTACGTTAGCTTTGTGTGTGAAAAGGAATAGCTTTTTTCGGTTTTAAATGTCTTTTCTGGGATTGAGGAGAGCTCTTTGGTTTTCTTTTGTTTAACATCAGAATAGTTGTGTCACTGCCCACCCCTCCTACTTACAAAATCCTAAATATATTCAGTTTCTTTCTTTGTTATGCAGGGAAGGATTTCAATAGTGTTTTTTTTTCCCCCACAACCCCCATATTTCTCTCTTTCCCCTTGATTTTCAGTGTTAATCTGCGCAAGTAGTCCGTGGTTTAGTTTTTTGAGCTTAAAGCTGTTTGCATGTTGCTAAGCAAGTTCGAAAGATTTAAAAATACCACCATTTCCTTTAGCACAGTCACAAAAAAAGGTGATTCTTGTTCACATATTTTCAGTCTGTAGTTCCATTGATTTAAATACTGTTGAGTTATAAGTATTCCTCACTCTGCCTTTGTGCCATTCAGATAAACAGAAATACGTCCACTGATTTCTAAAGCGATTCTGTACCAATAGAGTCATTCAGGGAAAATAAAATATGGCCCAATAATTTTCTATTTTCCTTCTGAATAGCTATAAACACAAGTGACTGAACAAGTCAAACCAATTTATTTCCTGTTAAAAAGTTATCTTCTCACACATCAGTTTACAGAAGTCCTATGAGTCATAAACTGTAAGGATCCCCTCCTACAAAGACCTTGTTTACATGCATGTAGTATCGTACTGTTAAAAAAAACGTCAGGGAGAAGGGAAACAGGCGATACGTGCAAGCAAGGTTTCAGGAATGAAACTGCAGAATTCTTGAACCAACAGGTTACTTTCAAACTCAGAATTAGTTACCTCCACCTGTGGATCCAAACAACCTGTGCCTGCATGAAGCAGAGTAGGCAGAATTTCAAAAAGGGGCTTTGGCATGTTTACTACCTTGCAAATTAGTATCTGTGTATATCTTTGGGTACTATGGGTACAGTTAATTTAATTTTTGTTCAGGTCAAATAACTACAAAAATGTGCTCCTCTTGCAACACAGTATTTGCATTTATTAACTAAGAAGGATGCTTAAAACAGAATAATTTGTTCCTTTTTCCAATAAAACATACATTAAATCTTCACTCAGAAATTTAAGCTTAATCTAGTTAGTTAGAATCTGTGCCATTCCAACATTTTTACATATTTTTGGACCTTTTCCTCTAGGCCAGCAAAATAATTATAAGCTGGAAATGAATATTATGTTTGGCCTTATACATTTCTTAGAAAGCTAATTCCCCAACTTGTCTTGACTTAGTAAAATTCTTATGCCATTAAACAACAGAAACTAAAGTTGTTTGGCCTACATGAAAAGAAATTACGGGCAGGGCAAAACATCTGAAGAATTGATCAGAATTGGATTAATAAGCAAATATTTATTTTCTTCATTTTTGGAATAGAAAATGCATGAATGATTAATTTTTATTCAAATTATTACATATCACCATGATACTACTACTCCTGATTTGGTAAAGCTAGTTATGATGATTTTACTACTTGATTTTGCCAGAAAATATTTTGAAAATCTAGAGTTTTACCATTAACAGATTTATGCAAAAGGGTAAAATAATGGTCAACTATATTATTTATGTCAAGTCAGACTTGATCGTAGCACTAAACTCCTGGGATCTTCTCTTTAGAAGAGTGCATTTTATCTTTTTTATACATACTAGTTCTTGGTTTTTTTAACATAATTTTTCTCTCATGCAAAAAATTTAACATTTTCTTTTTTATACAGCATTCACCATGCAATCTTCCTTCCTTTTTTCAGTTGAGGATTGTTTTGTGGCTCAGTGTCTCTCAAATCTATATTAAGACTTTTACAGCATAATTTTGCCACCAGAATTGGGAAGAAGAAAGCTCCTTAACACCAAAGCTGCATTAAGAAGCAGGCATTCTTCATTGCTGCGCTGGATGTATGGGGCATCATTCCACCTAATGTGCATGCCATATGTTTCATTCAAACAAAATTATATAATCCATACTTACATTTATGCATTACCTTTCTCAGAAAAACCATACACATTCATCCAATAGGTGGTACTATATTAATTAAGCATCATGTATGCTCCTTACAGGTATCTCAGTCTTCTAAGGGATCTCAGTCAGCCATATAGTTACAGCTGACTGATCACTGAACCTTAATTTACTTCCCTTATACAGAGATCCCAAGGAGAGTCCAAGTTGGTTTTATTAGTTACCTATACAACAGTCTCCTTGGCTACTGTAAATTTTAAACTGCTTCCTCCCTCTCAGCATAAAATTACACAACCAGGGTTGGTTAGCAATGTCTCCATAGTGATTACACTGAAACAAACTATAGCTGCAAAGCTAAAACAGATTCTCTTATATGGTAACAGTTTCATTTGGTATGAAAGCAATGTACAAAAAGCATAAACTGTTTCATACAGTGCAAAACAAGTCATCCCATATTTGCTGTACAGATGCATCATTCTGGTTTTATTCAAGACACTTCAAAACACAAAAATGTAAGAGCACAACTTATGAACTGTTGGTTACCATAGAGTTCTTGAAGCACATGGTAGGCTCGACTTGAGAATTTTTTCTCATGATACTAAAAAGCATAAGCTTCATTGACCATCACTGAGACAGACTTGAGTATTGGAAATGTAATGTCCATTTTCCTAATTTCAGACTGTGTTTATTTAGTACTATCAGGTACCAGCCAAAGGTCAGACATAGTTACTGTCTCATTATAACACGTAGCTGGATGTGATACACGTATGACCAAAAATAAAATCTACTGATTGCTGTGTTTTTATGTAGCTATTGCCTTTAAATAAATCTAGTATACAAGTTTATTAAAACAATTTCTTCACAATTCTGTACTCATCATTTACAGTTTTAACAAAAAATAGCAGGAAATCTTGATTAGTTTTTATAATAGAATACATTGAAAGACTTTAAATGAAAACAAGTAATCATTACTGTTGCATCATTTCAGACTGAGTGATCCTTCTCTTTTAAAAGTCCTCACACCCATTTACCTTCAGGTGAAATGAAACAGACATGCTGAATTTGTGCTGAGAATGATAAGCTAAAAAGAAAATTTTGCCTATAGCCAAGAATTTTACCCACATAGTCTAGGTATCATTCATGTAACTTTTTTTTATAAAGATGATTTTTTCCAGGCAGGTGGTAGAAGCTGTATTCGGAAAAGGTCTTCAGTGCCACTAGGGACAGGTAGGGTTAAAACAGATTCCAAGTGAAGTTCTACAACTTTAGATGAGAAAGTGAGGGTTAAATATCCCCTTAAACAAAAAGCTAAAATTTATTTTTATCTCATTCACGTTCCACAGTGAAGCTCACTTTGCTGTATGGTTGCACTCTGTTTCAGAAAAAAGGAGACAAATGTGTCACTCAGAAAGACAGCTGAGTTTTCCAGATGTTGTAAGCAGGTATAATGTTACACTAATGTTCATTTGCTTCTTTTCTTCTCTAACTCAGTTTATTCTTTTAAAGCAATAGCTTTCAATAAAAAACTCCCCTGTCACCCTGCCATGTCACTAAAAATACAGATATATAAAAAAATAAAGGAGAGAAAAAGAGAAAGATGTATTACACTACTCCCCCACCACCCTGGGCAATATGAAGTTATATGGCAAGTGACACACTACAACTGTTAAGTTTCTTCTTACGAAGCTACTGTAGAACAAAGCTGAGCATTAAAAAAAAAAAGAAAGGAGACCTGCACTAAGAAGTCGGAGAGTCCTATACAAACTGTAAAAATTATTATTTCTACCTCCCACAAGGACTGAACTTCAGTGTATTTTAAATCCTGAGCTGAGAACATGTAAAAATTGCCCATTATTACTGAAACCAAAAGGCCTTATCCTCGAGTTTTTATAATTCCCTTTTGTGATACTGCAGTGGAGAAAAAAGACTTTATCTTGCCTTAAGGCAATAGCTGTCAGAAGGGAATCCTCAGAGGGTGTACGGCTGCCTCACCAGTAGCACAAAGGACAGACAGGCCAATAGCATTTAGCTGTTAAGCACCTGACATAAAAACCTCCTTTTCCCATCACTGATACCACCTTATCCTTCTCCCTCTGCCAGTATGAGGCAGCTAGGTGGGAAAGGAGAACTTAGAGAGTTCTGCTTCTGGTGGCTTTGATGTTATGTCTTTCTGAATTATTATTGCTGCTCAAGATGCTAATTTCACAAACTAGCTCTACGTTGCGCCAGTGTGTGATACTTTCCAGAACAGGATTAGAGTTTTTAGTATTTCCTTTCTGAATCTTGATGGTGCTTAGGACATGTTTTCCTCTATTACTTCTTAGTTACAATAGCATCCTTTCCTCTGCCTAATCTATTTAGAAGTTTCTCTTCACCTCCTTTCAGTCATTTCATGTCAGCAACTATCTGACCCTCCTGCTCACTTTCTTTAGATACTAAGAAAGGGATAACTTCCCATGTAATTTGCTGACCCTTAAAAGATGAAAAAACGGCATTACTTAAGTAAAGTTACAGGCACTTTGACATACTATAGCTTCAATGCAATATGGCACCAAAAAATAGTGAAATGATAACAATTCACAGAGTACTTAGAATCAGAAATGAGCAAACTTGTTCAGGTGTAGTAAGAAAGCTCTAGTCACCTCAGGAGACTTTCCATCAGACTGGAAGCAAATGAAATTTATGATAGCATTCAATTTTCATAAAAGTTTCCTTTGGCAAGTGGGAAAATGAAACAATAAAGAAAGCTGTTGAGTAAAAGGAATAAGACCATTTGTACACAGGCACAGAAGCAGCAATATTCGCCGCGTAAGCAAGGGTAGGATTGGATGAGTCTGATGCTACTTCTCCAAATTAGTCATGAGGATTAAAGGAATAGCTGGCAAAACTTCCTCTTGTATTAGAACAGGAGCTGTCTTTTTTGGAAGTGAGTCGACCTATCTTGTGTTTCCCTGCAAGATATAAAAAATTTCTTGTGACAAAAAGAGTGTGCCAGGAGCATGCCAGCCAGGAAAATAAATATTGCTGTAATAAATAGCCTTTCTAAATGAAGAAATGTATCAGACTGACTTATTTAATCTACTGGATATAAATTTCCAGTGATAAAAATTCGGGAGGATTCCCTTGTTAACAACATTTTTTAATATAAATATATGCATATATATACACATGCATATATCTATATACACATACATGCATATATAAACATATGCATAGATATTTATGCCTAATCTTGGCTATAACTGTTGCCAGATGCTCGAGTTGTGATCAGATTTGTTTGGAATGCATTTTCAGGTCATTGGGAAGTATGTTTACAACACAGCAGGTGCATTTGCACATTAAAAGGAAACATTTAACTTTTTGAAAGGTATGTACATGAGTTTTTTCAGATGCTAGAAAGGAACTAATGTTCAGTGATAAGCCTGCCAGTAGTAATGGTGATGAATATTGTTGCATCCTGGCAATTCAAAACCAGAAGTTACAATATATTGTGTAGTTTTGTTGACATCTGCAAGTCCTGGCTTCTCTAGAAAACGATTCATAAAATGGCTGCAATGAAAAAAAAAAGGTTCCTCTAAAGAGTCACTGTTCTTAGGAGTTGATCTTATTTCTGTTTCATGTCTGTTGTGTTTCTACAGAGCAACTTCAGCCAATAACCTTCTCACAGGTTCTCAGGAGCTGCTTATTTTAAGTTCACTTAGTACGACTGCCATGGTTATAAGCAGGCCTTGGCATACATCATCCCCAGATCAAACTCAAGACTTCAGCAATAGTAGCATGATACTCTGAGGTATTATCATAACTGAAAAAGTGATACACAGAAAGGGACTTCTACTATAAATGGGAGAATACACCTACAATATATTGCTTAAAACAGGACAACAAAAACATTAAGATCTGATACGTCCACTTTTCAGTCACAAAATACTGCACAGGAAGACTAACATTAAGGATAAGAACATATTCATTTTTTCTGTATTAGTGTTTTCAGAGTGACCACTTTCAAACACTGTGCAGGTTAATTGTCAATTGATACAAATCACCCAATATTTTATATCAGCTGAGGACCATGAAACATCATTGCCAATTCCATAGTCCAAAAAGCATAGTCAACTTCTCATGTTGCCTCCTCATCATTGTCACTATCTTGTGTTTTATGCATGTGCCCATTGAGTGAGGAATGCAGTGACCTATGCTGCCAGGGTTTCACCAGAATTTTGTTATTCCAAGACTTCCATCCATTCTTGTTACACAGTGCATAAAGAAAACACCTCTAAAATAAAGGTGAAAGATAAGTCATCTATGTTTGCATAGGTTCATGTATTTCATTATGTCCTGCTACAGTGACAGAAAAGCAGCTCTATTAATATAATTTCTGACCAAGCTCTATCTTAAACACATTGGTCCTGGGAGAAAAAAAGTGTCATTTAGCCATTTCTCAGGAGTTGAAAAAAGTAGAAAGGAAAACATCCCCAAAAGGCCAAAGAAGTGCAATATTCAAGCAAGAAGAATGCAAGGAGAGATGATCCACTGAACAGAATTTCAGGAGTTGACAGCAATCCAATTGTTGTATTTTATAACACTGATACGAAAAGAACAGTGTGTATGCAGTCAGATCAATGACCATTAATCATGAAATGGAAGAATTTAAAGGTGGAGTAATCCTGTTAGATCAGTCAGCCTGTCCTCTGCCCACACAAGCACTCTCTGAAAAATATACTTCAGCTCACTTCGTGGTACGTAGCATATAGCTCTACTGACACGAACTCCGCTACCTCAGCTCATAGTACAAAATGGGATTACGTTGTTGGAAGTTGTTTAGCATTTTGTAAAATCTATCCTCATCTAGGGTTTGGGGGTTTTTTTTGTATCTTTTTTGACCTTCTTGTTAATGCAATACCTTTCCATGAGATTGCGGCAACAGACATGTTAACCATTTTTTTAACTGACTGAATATAATGGCTTTAATTTATAAGATAAATGAAAAAAAAAGAACATCCCAGATTTTCACCAAGTGTCTGTTTTGACAGAATTGTTTCAGAAATAATCTTTTGTTAATTTCAGCGACACCTATTTCTACCTAAATTTCTGCCTAAGATTCTTATCAGTATAAAGTGGAGAAAGATGTAATGTAAGTATTGTGGTTGTAAGGAGGCAATCTCCTTTTAACAGACTGGTCTAATTTGTTAAGTTTTAACCTGCTACTTCATCAATCCATGAATTTACTGTCTCACAAATTCAATAACTCTCATGCTTATGACCGAGATGGTTACCTAGTGAAGGGTGACAGTGGTATAGGCACAAACGTACTACTCATGAATCATACAGTGCATATATACGTGGGACCATGCAGGGATACGTAAGGTCCATCTGAACATCTTTTGAGGCTTTGCTGCTGGAAGATAAGGTACGGAATTTCCTTGCCTCTCTGCATTACCATGGAAGCACAGCTTCAGGTCACTTCAGAGCCTTATAAAGTTCACATGCTTCTGCTTGTGAAAGATATGCAAATACATAAAACACAAAACAGTTCCTACAGTTCCTGGATATTTTGAGATTAATATTTAAACCCGATCTTTATAAGCACTTATAAAATTATAGCTTTGTTTATTTAGAAAAGAATGTGAAGTCTTGTCACGCTTCTGACTTACTGGAATCTAAACACATAAACAAAATGTTCCCTGTGGTTGAAGAAGGAACAAAACCCACAAAAAAGAACACTGTACTGGATAAGCAGGATCATCTGCCTCCAGTAAAAGCTACAGCAGATGACTAGGCAGAGCACCTCCTGAATGTTCTAACCTTCAAAAAGTTGCATATTAGGGCACTTCAGAGCCAGATGCAACTTCTGTAGCCTTTGATGGACTTCTCTTCCATGAAACTACCCAGTCTTGTCCTCAGTCTGTGTAAAGGCTGCCGTGGCAAAGAACTGTACAACCTCACTGCATGGGAAAACAACACACTTTTGTTTCTAGCCTGCCTCCTATTAGTTTCATTAGGATTTTCCACATTGTCATGTGGAACAGTCAGTAGATTAATCCCTCCCTATTCACCCCCTCCTGATACTTGTGGCATCTGTGATTCTTTAGATCTTTATGAAATGCATGCATGTGTGCACACACACACATGCCCCCGGTGATTTTATTCACGAAATGAAAGTCCCTAACCAAATGAATCACTGCTGGTACATGACCTGCTCCATACCTTACCCCTTTGGTCACCTTTCTTTCCTTACTTTGAAACTTTCAGGTTCTGATGGTTTCTCCTCTGAATATAGAGGTACCGGAACTGCACGCAACAGAAAAGACATGGCTGGACCATGTATTTATACAGTGGCATAACAACGTGCTCTTGTTTTCTACCCCTTTCATCATTAGTACTTGACACTTAATTTGAACTTTGCCCACTACTGAGCGCCGAGCTGGTGTTTTTATGGAATAACCTGTCATAACACTGAGATTTCACTCCTGAGGACAAGGGTCAGTTCAGAGCCCATCAACTTTATGTGAAGTTTTCCCAAGTGTATAATTTTTTGCATTTATTCTACTCTGGGGTTTATATGCCACATGATTATGCAGTTATTCCCGTAATCTTCCATAGTGGGATTTCCTTCTCACTGTATTGAATTACCAACAGAAGTTATCATCTCATTATTCAGACCAGTTTTCAGATTACTTAAAAATTAATTGAACATCACGTGTCCAAGCAAAAAACCCATTACCTTCTTCCATTTTGAAAACATTTTTTCAACTCCTCATCTCTGAGCCTAAGCTTTTAACCAGTTATTGATAGACTCAAGTAATTATTTTTGTCTCAATATAAAATAATATGTTGCAGCACCCTCCAAACTATTAAGCTGCAACAAGCTCTTTTACCATCTCATATCAACACACTCTTCATGCCAGTCCCTCTGCTGCCTTCTCCTCATCTCTCCTCATCCAGGGCACACATTCTCTCTGCTTCTTCCTCCCCTCTCTTCCACGGCTGCTCTCCCTTCCTTGGCTGCCCAACCCCTTAACAGAACCAGCCACAGCTGCACCCTGTCTACATCAGCCAACCCACCGCCCCTGAAGCCAGCCCACAGCTGGATATTATCAATGCTAATTAACCCATACAAATCAATATAAAAATATAGAACAATTTAATATCAAATTACATCACATCATATCATATATTCCTGCATAATTTACTTACAAAACTTTGGTGGACAAACCTTTCAGATACTGTGCCAGGAAGATCACATTTGTCCACATACTTATTGATATCTTCAAAGAACCCCCAAAATATATGAGGCATGACTTTTTTATATAAACATTCTGTTAAGCCTTCTGCAATCTATCCTGCTAATGCATGTCCACTAATGACATTAATTATTGCAGTGTTTGATTGATGTACCATGTATATTTGTAAGGCTTACTAAGCAGTGGTGTTCTGCAATTCTTCCTAATCCTTTCTTTAGAGCAAGTATGTAATTTGTCATATTTTAGTCCTTAGAATCAACGCTGTCGTAAATATGAAATTTCATAGCACATTAGCATTTAATCTAGATTTCCTTCAGAGTTTTTGAATAAATATAACATTGGCAATTTGTTACTGTTTAGTTTGGTAATTTTTTTTCATACTCTTTTTTAAACACTTCCATTTTGTACAACCTTTGAAGACTCCCATAATAAAGAATTAAAGAATTTCACCATCCATTAAAAAAATAAAATAAAATAATAAAAAAATTGGCTTCTGTTTCCTGAATTCCTTTGAGGACTTTTTTATAGTTTACTACTTAATCATCTACTAAGACTGGAAGCTCTCACCAATTTCTTGGTCCTGAAATTTCAATGGCAGCTTTTATGTTTTCCATAAAATTCTGTGAGGTTCATCTTGAATATTTCTTCCTGTATTTAGAATTTAAATCACAGGGTTCTTGCTCCTATTTCTTTAGTCAGTAACGTCTCTGTCTTTTTTAAGAGTGCCTTCTTCTTTTATTCAACTCCCTTACCTTATTCTTTCACAATGATGGTTTCTTTTGACCTTAGTTAAATATTTTTGAGAGGTAGCAGTCATTTAGGCTTCTAGTATGGAGTTTTAAAATAATTTCTATGCCAACTGAAACATTTAACCCTCCTAGCCACTTCTTTTTAACAAATGTCTTCATCTTTCATGTAATTAATCCTTTCAAAGACAGGCACAAATGGAATGGATTTGGGGGTGGGGGTGGGGGGGGGTTGTGCTATAGAAAAAAATTACTCAAAGTAAGGCAGCAGCTTTTTGCAAAGTTGGATCATCTCCTGGGTATTGTACGTTACCAAGACAAGGGTATCTTCTCCTGTCATCAACTCCCTAACCGCTGTACGGTGCTGTCACAGACTGGCACCACACCCTGGTGTGATATTTGCTAGCCCTGCAGAACAGCAGTTAAAATTGTCTGTTACTTTTGTTATCTTTTCGATCTCCCTTGTGGTATTACAGTCAGTGTCACCTTCTTGGCCAGAAATTTGTAGTGTTTTTCCTTTGCGTCTTTTATTTTATGTGTTTTCATGTTATTTACTGATTGCATTGCTTCACTAAACTAATTAATTTCTGAGTTTAACATACAGCACATCACAACCACTAGCACAACGTACTCTATTTTTCCTGGATATTTTGTGTCCTGCTTCTTTGATAGTTAATTATGTTAAACTTGGTCTTTCTACCAAGTTCCCATGTATCTGTATTTATTCATTCATAATGGTTATTTTGTATTAAACTTTGAACCCTTTGCAGTACAGTATGACATACAGCTCATGAAGGTAAAACTAATGGTATAAAATGAAAATGTAGATTAGGATATTTGTTTTAAATATAGATAGAGTTTCAGTTCAGGATATTGATACCATTAATTATGAAAACAAAGTCTGTTTTTGGTTTTTAGATGCCTTGCAATTTTCATTTGTCACATTATGACAAAGTTTGCCACCTGTTTACTGTTTTCTAGATGTTACTGTTCCGTCTCACCCAAAAGCTCCTTAGATTTCAGAATATTAAAGCACATCTTTTCCCTTGCACATCTAAACAGTGTCCTTGGCAGACATATTTTGAGAGACATGTTAATGAAGTTTGATGCCACTGAGAATGTGATAAGCCAGAAATACAACCTTATGAAGGTTACCTCATTATCCACTATTCGAAGTTGCAAACCTTCATCTTCACCCCAAATATAGTACTGCATTTATTATTTGAAAAACATATGCATATGAACTAATATTGTTAAATTTCAAAATGTTCTTTATTATTTTATACATATATTTCCACAGTAAGAAATTATGCTGGTACAAACTAATTACCCACTTAACCAGGACAGAGAATCCAATTTTAAATCCTACCTTCACTTTAAGTGTATAATTATTTTTTAGGACACACAGTTGGTTTTACACCTTTGACCCCAGGTTCAAGGTCCTAAACTAATTATTTTTTCTTACTAATTAGTCAATATGGGCTGAATTTGACCTTCTTTAATGACTTAAATTCTTGTATCAGCTAGTGTTTATTTATTGAATGAGGGAAGATAAGGTTTAAAATACAGGGTATATGATCTCTGCGGAGTTAACTTGGATTTGTTCTTGAGAGCTGCCTCTACTCCAGTTGCAACTGACATGCAAAAACCTTTGGCATACCTGGGGTGATCCTTTTCAAGGAGGTTAATTAAATCACCCTGAGATACAAGCTGAAGCACAAGCAAGGCTCCTGTTGCACTGCTCATCTGCCCACTTTCCAGAAAGATGAACAATAAACTACTTGAGCTACTATTCTTTAACAGCTTTGCATTATTTTCAGTCATGCCTTAAGGACAGGATTCACTTAAAGTGCATAGAAGAATCAAACAACAAATTTCCTGTATGCCATGGACTATGACAGAGGTGATGGGGTGGCTACCAATCCATTTCATTTGGAGCTATGTACCTACACAGTACGGTGCAGCAACACTAGTTCAGGTCTGAAAGGCTCACAACATAGTTTACTACTGCCTTGGATGCTAGCAGTATAACAACATGACTTCCAGTCCATAGTGTGTTAGCCTTGGTAGGCAGCTAAGCACCACGTGGCCGCTCACTCATTCCCCTCCACAGCTGGATGGGGGAAAGAATCGGAAGGGCAAAAGCTTGTGGGTCAAAATAAAGACATATTAATAAACAAAGGGGCAAAAAAATGATAAACGCAAGTGATTTACAAATCGTGACCAGCAGATAGACGTGCAACCAGTCTCCATGCAATGGCTATTTTGGAAACATTCCCTCCTATTTTTATTGTCAAGCATGATGTTGTATAGTATGGAATACCTCCTCAGTCAGTTAAGGTCAGCTGTGCCAGCTGTGTCCCTCCCAGACTATTGCCCACTCCCAACCTACTTGCTGGGGAGGCAGAATGAGAAACGAGAAGGTGAAAACCCTGTTCAGCAACAGCCAAAACATTGATGAAAAAAATATTGATAGCACACCAATCTAAAACAAAGCACAATACAGACTGCTATGAAGAAAATTAACTCCATCCCAGCCAGATCCAGAATAAAGTCTCAGATCTCCTTCAAACACCTGTGTTTGGCATAGCAGTGGGATGCATAAATATGCAGAAAACAGCTCTTACCAGTTTAGAGAAAAGTACTTAAGCTATACTCAGAGTCCTCAAAACTCTCAGCAATAAACACAAATGTACATCTCTTTAGCAAGGTACAACAGCGAAGTATAATATGGGGCAGAAGGCAGTAAAACTTTTATGTCTTCTCCCAGATTTGATTTCTATGAAAACACAACTTTGCTGAAGGTCATTCTTTTTTTCTTTCCCTAAAGACCATTTGATTGCTTTAAGTACACAAAATATATGTGAAATAAGCTATTGGTAATAATGACAAATCTGGACTTTTGAATCCTTCACACAGGACAAAAAAAAGCAATCATTTTTATCCAGTGTTGAAAACGACCAAATAACCTTTAGTTTCAAATATATCATGATCCAGTTTGATATCTATTTATTTCTTTGGAAAAGTGATAGATTGGCTGCACATACAAAAGTTGTTTGTGCTACAGGTTTCCAAAATTACTAATTTTTTAGGTGTCATAACCCACTGTACGAGCTTTTATTTTCCCCCTTCCACACACTCCTTTCTTCTTTTTATGCCTCCATGAGAAGTACAAAAACCCCTGTAAAGTAATATTTTGCAAGGTAGTAGTATGAATTAGAACAATGCACCTCAAGGACCTGATTTTGTTCTAGAAGGATCTTTTAAACTAGAAGGTAACCATCCAAATACATGATTTTCTGTATCCAAAATATAGACTTAAAAAACATATTCCAGAAAAATGTAATATAAATATACTTGATATTACTAATGTTAATTCATAATGGCATTAATATTCTCATTTATATTTATAACTTTAAAAAAATGTACCATCTGTCTCACTAACTATAGGAGACCAGATTATAGTAGCCATAATATGATTCATTTTTAATACAAATCACTACTGGTTAATTATAATGTGTGTCTACTGGAAATGGAACAATTATTTCCTGGTATTTATAATGCTGGCAAGTCTGACATTTTGGGGGTTTTTGGGTTTTTGGTTTGGGTTTTAGATTGGTTTGGGGTGTTTTTTTTGTTTTTTGGTTTTTTTTTTTTTGTAACTGAGCTACACAGTCAAAAGTAGTTCTTCTCATTAAAAGAGAATATAATGGAACAGACAATTCTTCAGCAATTCTGATTCTCAAAAGGAAAGTTGCTTTTAATGCCTATTGCCTAAAGACAGTTGAGACCATCTACTTCCTTAAAGAAAAATCTTTACAGGTGACTTCCAAATCCAGATGTTCATTGCAACTCCTCCTCCTTCACATTTCTCCTCATTAATAAATTTTAACATAGGTGCCTTACTGACATGATAAATCCTGTGTTCTAATAATGCAGTTTCAGAATTTTGTTCCTAGTACCTCTTATCTGTCACTGCTGTTTTTCCCACTTCTTAGATTTATGATGGATGAAAGCTCAAGTTATGTGACTGACCCATGCCCGAGGCACAAGTCTAAAGCCTTGTCTGCGATTAACTTCTCTGCAGGCAGAACACAAGATGTGGCTTCAAACCAGCTGAATTCAACAGATGCAGATCACAACATTAGTTCGATTTTAACCTGGCTCAAGCCAGCATAATTTCTATGAATCTGGGGACAAATTAAGGCATGAATTTGAGTATCTACTCTGTTAAACTGATTCCGGATATAGCTAGTGACCACATCTCTAGTCTGTCTGCAAGACTCAGATCAATAAAGCAAAAGAGAACAAAAGAGATTAAAAAAAGAAAGGAGAATAGTTGCATGTATCTTTATATGTTTTTGTAGCTGGAATGAAAAGGGGCAGAACACTGAAAAGAGAAAGAGGAAGAAAAGGAATTGAGAGAAAATTATTCCTGCGATGACATTAATAGAAAAGGAAATGGAAGATAAGATCACTTAAAAAAAAGCAACAAGCAGTTCATGTTGTGAGTGAGGCCACTGGTAACAAGGACCAGGAAAGCTAACATGGCATCCCCAGGGAGAATACAGATGATATTATTTGTGGTCATTAGTTTCAGGTCCAGCTCATGCCTGTTGTGATTGAGTTAGAGCAGTCAAGAAATAACGTAACACAAATAAAATAGCAGCAAAAAAGCTTTACAGGTGGTCAAATTCTACTGTCCATGCTGTTTCCCCATCCTCAAGAGGCCAGACCACACTCCTCCTTGTCTCTGTTTCATCCAGGTTTTTCTTACACACACCCGGCGCTATTTAACCACTTTGCTGTAGGATCACAGCTGCACATAATCAAAGCAAGGCCACAGCTGCATATTATCAATGTCAATCAACCCATTGTCTTTGTCCCCTTACACATGCCCATAACTTTTTTGCAACTAAGTTGTTGTAGGAAAGCTGTATAAATCTTCCTCTGTATATAAGGAAAATAGTTACATATCTCCTGAAGAAATCTGTTCAAGCACCAAAAGGAGATTTTGCCACATATGCACACACAGAATCAAATCACAAAAAGATCTGGGATTTGCACTAGTTCATTATAGTAGTGTTTAATATAGTGAGTTGGAGAACACAGATAGAATTCTCATTTTTAATTTTTATTTTGCATGAAAACATATTCAGTTATGTCTTTCCACATAAATCTGGTTGATTATGTCTTGACATTAATTAACATTTTATTTTTGTTGCAGTTCAGGATTTTTCGTCTTCGAGTATGAACCAAGGTGTTCAATGTGTTTCCTCATCCTAACTTCACAGCATCTTATTCATATTCGCTCATATTCATTTAAGAGTCAGGATAGCTCAGTGTTTTTCTATAATGCATAATTACATTAACAGGTAATCTGTATTCAGTATATTTAATAAGAAATAAAAAGAGATGGTAAATAACAGAGAAAGAATCTATCATTTAAAATGCATGCTAATAGTAGAAGACTAGCTGAGCATGACTCATTCATGCTTGAGACAGTTAACCTATTAACAAAAATAGGCATAACCATACAGAAACACTTGGGATTTCTGTAGTTTGTTTATTATTACTGCATCTCTTCATTTAGTTATACTGTGATGTATGTCACTATTTCTAAGTTCTCTTTTCTCCTTGAAGACAATCTGTTAACATTCTTAGTAGAAGGTGCAGTTCTCAGTACTTTAGCTGATTTTGAAGCCAAGAGCATTATGGAACATTTCTTGTTAACCTGCAAATTGCCGTTCCTATTAAAATATTTAGTATGTTTTTGTTTTGGGGTTTGTTTGGTTTTTTTTCATTTTCAATAACCTTTTGGTTGTATGGATGAGCAACGCAGAAGAAAAAATGAGAAATGATGGGACTATTAATAGGAAAAAAGCCAGTTAATTGTAACTCACCTTTTACCTGGGAGAACAACTTAACTGCTCTCCTAGGGCAGCTTTCACTAGTACATCATGCCCTGATGGAGTTCAGTTAGTTTATCAACTGATAATCTTTTTCTAGGTTGCTATTTTCATGCTATTATAATCATAGAATTGTTTAGGTTGGAAAAGACCTGTAAGGTCATCAAGACCAATGGTTAACCTAGCACTGCCAAGTCTACCATTAAACCATGTCCTCAAGCACTGCATCTACGTGTCTTTCAAGTACCTCCAGGGATGGTGACAACCACTTCCCCGGGCAGCCTGTTCCAGTGCTTGACCATCCTTTCGGTGAATAAATTTTTCATAATATCCAACCTAAATCTCCTCTGGCACAACTTGAGTCCATTTCTTCTTGTCCTACCACTTGTTACCTGGGAGAAAAGACAGACACCCACCCTGTTACAACCACCTTTCAGGTAGCTGCAGAGATCAACAAGTTCTCCCCTGAGCCTCTTTTCCAGACTAAACAACCCCAGTTCCCTCAGCCATTACTCAGAAGACATGTGCTCTAGACCCTTCACCAGCTATGCTGCCCTTCTC
>JAVJGJ010000037.1:5781340-5800719 GCA_035590215.1 Microhierax caerulescens
ATTACTCAGAAGACATGTGCTCTAGACCCTTCACCAGCTTTGCTGCCCTTCTCTGGACGCGCTTCAGCACCTCAATGCTCCTCTTGCAGTGAGGGGCCCAAAACTGAACACAGCATTCAAGGTGCAGCCTCACCAGTGCTGAGTGCAGGGGGGGATGAGCAGCTCCCTTTTCCCACTGGCCACACTGTTTCTGATATAAGCCAGGATGCTGCTGGCTTTCTTGGCCACCTGGGCACACTAATGGCTCATATTCAGCTTGCTGTTGGCCAACACTTCCAGGTCCTTTTCTGCTGGGCAGGTTTCCAGCCACTCTTGCCTAAGTCTGTAGTATTCGTGGGATTGTTGTGACTCAAGTGGAGTACCTGGTACTTAGTCCTGTTGAATGTCATACAACGGGCCTTGGCTCATTGCTGCAGCCTGTCCAGATCCCTCTGTAGATCCTTCTTACCCTCAAGCAGATAGATCAACACTCCCACCTAACTTGGTGTTGTCTGTAAACCTACTGAGGGTACACTTGACCCCCTCATCCAGATCATTGATAAAGATATCAAAGAGAACTGACCCCAGTACTGAGCCCTGGGAACACCACTTGTGAGCTGGCCACCAGCTGGATGTAACTCCATTCACCATCACTCTTTGGGCCCAGCCATCCAGCCAGTTTTATAGCCAGGGAAAAGTACACCCATCCAAGCCATAAACAACCAGTTTCTCCAGGAAAATGCTGTAGGAGACAGTATCAAAGGCTTTACTGAAGTCCAGATAGACAGCATACAGAGCATTTCCCTCATCTTCTAAGTGGATAATCTTGTCATAGAAGGAGATTGGAGTTGTCAAGCAGGACATGCCTTTTGTAACTCCTTGCTGCCTGGGTCTGATGACCTGGTTGTCCTGTACATGCTGCATAATGGCACTCAGGATGATCTGCTCCATAGTTTTCCCCAGCACCAAGGTCAGACTGACAGGGCTGTAGTGCCCTGGATCCTCCTGACCCTTCTTGTAGATGGACAGCACATTTGCTAACTTCCAGTCAACTCGGACTTTCTCAGGTAGTCAGGATGGCTGATAAATCATAAAATCATAGAACCATAGAATCATTTCTGTTGGAAAAGACTTGTAAGATCATCAAGTTCAACTGTTAACCCAGGACTGCCAGGTCCACCACTAAACCACATCCCTAAGCATCACATTAAATGATTGAAAGTGGCTCGGTGAGCCCTTCCACGAGCTCCCTCAGTACCCTTGGGCAGATCCCATCCAGCCCCATAGACTTGTGTGTGTCAAGAGTAGTTCCAAAGAATGTTTATCAATATGGTGATAGGCGCTTTATATATATCAATAAATGTATACATATATATATTTATGTATATATGTTTTATATATATATAAATATAGTAGTAGGTTCATTCTGTTCCCCATCCCTGTCTTCCAGCTCAGGGTGCTGGGTACCTGGACAGCAGCTGGTCTTACCATTAAAGACTGAGGCAAAGAAGGCGTTAAGTACCTCAGTCTTTTCCTCAACCTTTGTCACTATGTTTCCCCCCACATTCAATAAAGGACGGAGGTTCTCTTAGCCCTCCTTTTGTTAATGTATTTGTAGAAAAATTTGTTATTGTCTTTTATGGCAGAAGCCAGATCAAGTTCTAAATGGGCTTTGGCCTTCCCTGTAAAATCTCAACAACCTTGTAGTCCTCCTGGGTTGCCTGTCCTTTCTTCAAAAGGTCATAAATTATCATTTATTTTTATTTTTTTTACCCCTTGAGTTCCAGCCAAAGCTGTCGGTTCAGTGAGGCTGGTTTTCTTCCCTGCTGGATCATCTTTCAGCACATGGGGCAGCTTGCTCCTGCATCTTTAAGATTTCCTTCTTGAAGAATGTCCAACTTTCCTGGAGCCCTCTGCCCTTCAGGACTGCCTCCAGAGGGGCACTGTCACCCAGGATCCTAAATTGTTCAAGGCCTTCCCCTCCAGAAGTCCAATGTGGCAGTTCTGCTGACACCCCTCCTTACTTTTCCAGGAATAAAAATCTCTATCATTTCATGATTGCTATGCCCAAGAGGGCCTCCAGACATTACATCACCATCAAGTCCTTCTCTGTTCATGAACAACAGGTCCAGCAGGGCACCTTCTCTAGTTGGCCCACTGACCAGATGTGTCAGGAAGGTATCTTCCACACATTACAGAAACCTCCTAAAATGTTTCCTCTCTGCTGTGTTGTATTTCAATACTATATTGGGAAGCCCTATACAGTTATTGAAAGAAAAAAAAAAAAACCACGATGTAGAAGTTTCTATACAATATTTATACATGCTACACATACATATGTTTATATGTATATATAAAAATGTGTGTGTATGTATATACACAGACAGACACCCCCCATTTAAAAATTTCATTTTCTGAAGTATTATGCCAGAAACTCCAAAGCAATTTATGAAAAAAACAGATAATAATCCAGAATCTTCATGTGCTTAAGGGTTATGGATCTTGACCACCTTTAAAACACTGAAACATTGTTCAGCAGCTATCTAAAGACATGATGAAGTAGTAGCAGAAACCACCCATCTCCATCCAAAGTGGTGCTTGCCTGAATGCTGAAAGAAGCAAAATAACTTTTTTCTTCAAATCATAGCAATTCTTGAGCCTTCTCCATAAACAAGAGAACGACAGTTGTTTAATTCCCCTTATAAGAGGCCTGAAAGTACAGGAAGAAACAAGGGCAATGTTTTAGCATTGCTTCTTCTTTAAATTGCCAAGATGAAAAAACACAGAAAAGAGCATTCGATGTATTTTCTTCAGTGGTTTAACAGGTTCTCCCATTCTAATTAAAACACTGAATTTCTGGACAAGACGTACTCTGTCCTGTTTCATTTGTTCCCTACTGGCATCCCAATTCAGCAAAATATTTTATTCTGTGGAACCATATTCACTAAAACCTATTGTGTTTCACTGAGTATCAGCTACTATATGTTCTTGTTTAAAATTTGTTGTGTCAGTTTGTACCCTGAAAGGGGTTTGGCTTTCTAAAACATTCTACACCATATCAGAGACTTGTTTGATTTTCTTTTTACTTTGCTGTTCCTAATCTTACTTCTTATAAACTCATCAGTTTCCTGACCTTCACTCCTTCATTTAACGTCAGGCAGTGCAGTGTTTAGTACATGCAGTACAAGCAGGACTTTTATATTTGTATTCATGGGAGCTAAAGGGAAAGCTTTGTGAAGACATAACAATTTATTATCCCTCACCACCTTGCCCTCCTTTGCTGATGCTTTAAAAAAGTTTGCTGGTGGGTTTTTTCTTGTGGTTTTTTTTTTTTTTTTCCTCCTGAAGGAGGGCTGTTATTAAACAAAATTCCTTGAAAGTTTTAGGAAATTTGTGTGATTACTAAATTACTCATTACTTTCCCATCAAAGTACTATTGTTGTGAGACTATGATTCACATCAAAATGCTATTTTTTCAATGATGAATTTATTTACCACAGTAAAAACGCTTATACTGATACTGATATATATTTTCTCATCCTTTTCCATCTTTCATAGAATCAGAAAATCTTCAGATTCTGAGTCTAGAACATTTAATCTCATCTTTTGCACCTGAACATCTGTAGTGCTAATGGCTACAAGCCAACAGAAAAAAAAATAAAACAATAACAAAAAACCCAGATCACAGCATTTAGCTTAGTTTATCATGCCAAATAATTCAGTATCATAAACCAGTAACATTTTCTTCCTTAAAATCATATAGTTTTGCTCTCACAGTATCCTGATAGTAACCATGAAGGGGAGGCTTAGCTGAACTGTGGGGTGTTCTTCAGAGGTCTGGGACTCTGTAAGTGAACAGCAAAAAGATTACAGTCTATGCTTGATGTTTTTCCAGTCATATGACTCGTGTTCTCTCTGCTATAATTTAAAATTTAAGCAGTCATTGATACTTCTGTTAACTTGAGATGTGCATACATATGTTTATATAAGAATAACTTAGATATTCTCATGTTAGACAAAGCACCTACAACACTAGCAAGTGAATACAATAATCCCCTTTATTAGCTCAGAGAAAGGAACACTGTCCACCAGCTAAACATGAAAAAGCAGTTATGTTCAAGTGCAGTATGATACCTGTTACCTAAGTTAAATATGTACAAGTCAACTAAGTTACTTCAGGCAAGTCTCATATGCAGCTAGGTGGCAATGATTAAACTGCCCTGTGACATTACTCAAAAGCAAAAAAAGGAACTGCCAGCAATCTCAGTTAAAGGTAGAATCAAGTCAAAAGTAGGGAACTTTGTAAAACACTGGTAGGCATTTTTATATAGCAATTTTTTTGTTGCAATGTAATACCTGTTTACAGCCATGGAGTTTTCTATATAAAAATCTGCTTGAATTAGAAACATGCCATGACACTAATAAATATTTTATTGTTTCCCTCACTTTGCACTCCAGAATTTCCTGAAACATTATCATATACCAAAAAACATAATTAAGAATATAGCTTTATACCAAAATGCAGCATGCACAATTTTAAAAATGAAAGCTTAGTGATTGTGTCAACAAAGATGTCAGGACTCATTCTCTTACTTCTACCCTTTAGCACTAAAGTACATTTGTTGAGAAGAAAGATAAAGTGATACAATTTAGGCAAGTCAAGACTTGGGAAAGGAATATTAAACAATTTAAATCCCAGTGATGCCATAGCACAGAAAAGCAATTTCTGGACTAAAATACAGTGAAAATTAAAGTTATTCTCAATGAGGCAAGGAACACAGAATTAATAATAATAACAACAAAAAGCAACCCTACATCCCTAGTTGAATTTTTTCAAAAACTAAGCCAAAAAAACCCAACAAAAACTTTGAGTTGATTTGTTTATCTTGGCAGTAATTTGCAGGCCAATGGAGATGTCATAAGGATATTGCATTTATTTCATGTAAAGACTGTAAGAATTAAAACCCCATACCTTAAAAACCAAGAAATAAGCTTAAAAATAATCATCCTGTTGCCTTCTAACCATGTGCACACAAAAGCTAGAGATACTGCTAGAAATCTACAGAGACAACTAAAAAATTTGTAAAAATCAGACACCTAAATATTGGTATTTTACAGTAATAATACTGGGTTAATATTTTATAAATCTTGATTTTCATTTGAACGATTAACAACCTTCTACCCTTCAAATTACTGAGAAAAGGTACTGGAAATATTTTAGATATCTGAGGAATGAAGCAAACACATTTGGCAAAGCAGGTATATCATCCAGCAAATGAAGAATTTCTGAATGTGGGGACTGAAAAAATATTTGTCTCATTTAATCAGGCCAATAAAAGATATGGGATTTTACAATATGAAAGAGTGATAAACAACAAAAGATGCCAGTGCCTCATTTGGAAGAAGCTAGATTTAGATTCAGTGAAAGTGAAAGTGTTGAACCATATAAAGTACTGGCAAAAGCTTCAACCGCCATATGAGTTTCCTAAGGATTTCTTAAGGCTACACAAAGCTAAAGAGATACCCCTTATACTGCCCTTGTGTCTGCAATAGATATCTGTTTGGATTTTTTATGTTATTTGAGCTTTGTGAAAGGAAACATTTTCCTCTTTGAATTGACGTGACATTAATTGAATAAATATCAAATTACAAAATGATCACTGCAATCTTTATTTTAATTCCAAATTTCTAAAATAGAAAATGCTATCCTGTACACCAGTAGAATTCCAAAAAATGCTGAATCCCCTATTAGCTAATCCTACACAGATTAGGATCGTAATCTGTGCAGTGCAAGGCTTTCGCTCTGCAAATCCTTAGTCTTAGCTGTGCTACAGCTTGCAAATCATCTCTAACGAGTGTAACATGGATTCCACAGTTATTACACTAACTGTATCTTCAGCTGTTTCCTGGTAAACTATCAAGAAAACGCTTCCATTTAATAATGGATATATCAATTTATGGATATTATGACATTGTATGAGATTTGAAAGAGCTTGTGATACCTTCAGAAAAATGTTCTGTCACTACAATTAACTGGACATGATTACGACACTGTGAGAAGTTTTGCCAAATCCTACCCTTAGTTATCTCCATGTAAATGTTGCCAAATGTTATAATTTTAGTTTAGATTTACACTTTCAGAACATAATCTGCACTTGGCATAACGACAGCAGGCTTTTTACTTGACCTGACAGGAAGGTTTGAACAGGAGGTGTCGACACCACCTTGCCAAGTCCACCCTGGGTATTTCTACTTCTGATGCACATAGTATAGCTGATGGGTAGTAAATATTGTTTCCCATACATCAGTTTAACCCTTAGGAATTTCAGCTTCCATCATATTGCTGAACTGAGTTAAATTGATTACTGTGTGCACTTCTAAAGAGTCCTAACTTAGTAGACCCCATGCACAGTGAAATTTTAGTGAACTGTGAGCTTTTTTCTAAACTAAACCTCTTGTGTAGCACCAAAAAATAAATACAAGTAACCTGATGTTGTGAAAATGCTTTTGATTTGAAACAACATAAATGAAGATTTCCACTCATCCTCAAATAAAATATTTTTTTTCAATTAGCTAATTTGCAGCCATACACAAATGACTTAGTTATTAAACAGGTTCCACTTAGCAATATGCACTATCTAGCACAAAAAAAAAGGAAACTCGAGACAGAAAAAGCACATACTGTGTTATTATCTTCTCAGATCTTGATCTTTTTTATGTCTAATGTTTTAATACAACTTTCATCATTAGTTAAAATGATTGCTCCCTCACAATGGGCTTGCTATGTTTCAAAAATGGCAATGTTTTATTTCACTCTATCTTTAATCGTGCCAGGACAACTGAAGCTGTTGTAGAACCACAATTAACATTAATATAAAACCTCATTATCATCTCACATAGACTGAAGCAATGCAGTTAGGGTTTCTACTATCTGGCAGGACTAAACACACAATAAGCCCTTCCAACATATAACTCTCCAGACATCAAGGATTGATTTCGTTATTCAGGGAGCATATTTTCAATTGACATTGACAGTTCTCATCAAGCTTTGAGCGGCTGCGCACCTAGAAAACACAGCAGGATTTTAGTGTGTTATTAATAGAAATCTTTATTTGAAACTGCCAGACAATCCAGTTAACAACTTTACATACACAAACTTAGAGGTACACTTTGGACAAAACTGTAATACATCGTTGGTTTTGTGTGCTTTACTCCTGATCCAGCAGATCTATTCCTTGCCTGTTAATTAGAGGCAAGTTTCCTTAGAATAAACAGTATGTGTTTATGCAGCTGTGGAATCTCAAACTGATTTCAAAATCAAAAAAGTGCTTATACTGATCTGGATTAAATTTAGGCAAATCTCAGAAGTATTAAATGGAAGGCTGTTATTACAGGTTCTAGTCCTCACTAATTTATAGAGGAAATATTGAGCTATTACTGCAATTTAGAATTATATTGATAATCTAAGAAACAGTTTCCAGAAAGTCCTCACGAATATATGTTGGTATAGCTAGTAAAGCATTTATTTTTTTTTTTTTGTTACAGAGTAATTTGCAAACTGCTATTTCCCTTCCATGTCTTCTTTGCTTGGATATATCAATAGATATCTCAATAGACACCCCTAGCAACGTATCAAGAACTACTGAGATGGTGTCCTGGTTTCAGCTGGGACAGAGTTAATTTCCTTCTTAGTAGCTGGTGCAGTGCTGTGTTTTGGCTTTGGTGTGAGAACAATGTTGCTGGCACACTGATGTTAGTTGTTGCTGGGTGATGTTTATACTAAGTCAAGGACTTTTCAGTTTCTCTGGTCCTGCAGCAAGAAGGCACGGGAAATGGGGAGGGGACACAGCCAGGAGAGCTGACCCAAACCAGCCAAAGGGATATTCCATACCATATGACATCATGCTGAGTATAAAAACGGGGAAGAAGAAGGAAGGGGGGACACTTGACATTACACCATTTGTCTTCCCAAATAACTGTCATGCATGATGGAGCCCTGCTGTCCTGGAGATGGCTGAACACCTGCCTGCCCATGGAAAGCAGTAATGAGTTTCTTGTTTTGCTTTGTTTGCATGCATGGGTTTTGCTTTCCTTATTAATCTCAACCAGCGAGTTTTCTCACTTTTACTCTTTCTGATCCTCTCCCCCATCCCACTGTGGGGGAAGTGAGTGAGCAGCTGCGTGGTGCTTGGTTGCCAGCCAGGGTTAAACCATGACAGATAAGCAAGACACGGTGCTTTGCAGCTGACCTTGGGAATGGGGATGTTCTTTTTACCATAGTTAGGTCAATTAAACTCTTGTTCCAATTAGATTTACTACATTTACTCTATTTACTACATTTGTGAGAATGTACCAATATAACTTCATTGGTTTTATGGAAAATCTCTTGACACACAAAAGGTAAGGGATGGTTCTACTGATAAACAAGTCAGTTTTTAAAATACTACAATAAAAGCTAAACACAACTTTTCTGTAAGTTTAATACTGTAAATGTTAAAGTGGTAGATCTTTTTCTTACAGCAGAACGCATCTTACTAGAGAGACTAAATTAAACAAAACCTGAGAGCAACAAAATTATATGGTATAGAGTAGCATGACATTTAACCTCAGCACAAAAGAAAGTTATGCTTCCCAAATGCAAATAGAAAGCAAAAAAAATGACACTTCAATACAGAAATACAACTGTGAAAAATAAAAATATCTATCACAGTACCTGTCATGTTAAGAAATTAACTGAAAAGAAAAATCAAGTACTGTGTGTTAGAAGGATAATGGAACTCTTGTTGGTCTTGCATTGAAGGAAGTGTGACACCATGTTATGATTTTATAAAGCAATGTGTTTGAGTCCCAAGCCAACCACAATTTTATCTCCATGAAGCTCCATGCAGTAAAGCATTAAAACATTAAAGCAAATTACCTTTTGCCATTTTTGAGCATTTTTGCTTTTACCATATTTCTGTTTCTTTTTTTTTCTCAACATTGATTTTGATTATTTCTACAAAGATTAAAAATATGATTCATACATAAACTAAATGTCTGAGAGAAATGTGCTGAAAGAATGTTTTATGCCAAAACAGTTTATTCTCCATTAAGCTATCAGCCTTGGCAATACTCATAAGCACTGAAAAAAAATAGCAGACCACAAAACTGGCCTTCTGTCAGGCCAGTACAAGTACTGATTTATTGGAAACTTGGTCATGAGGGTAGTGAGATGATTTTAGTTCTTATCTTGCACTCCCTTGCTTTGGCACTGGCAAGTCATAGCATCTCTATGGGCTCTGCAGTGCCAGATCCTGTTTTTTTTGTCAGGAAATCTGATGCAGAATTCCTTGTGTTGCATCTAAGAAACAGAAACAGAGAGGAAGAACAACAAATGTTCCAAGCTTTATAATCCAGATCAGATAGGGGCTAGAGCCACTTTAATCTCCCAATCTCATTTGAAACACTTCAAAAGAACAATACAACGTGCTCATGAAGCCAAAGAACAAAGCAGGTGTCTTCCCTGTTTTCATTTCACTCTTTCATCTATTCCTAGTAATGCAATGAGTCATGATCAATATTACATTGATTAATGATCTTCTTATCAAGCACATTAGGTAAGTAGACATGTGTCAGTAATTTTATCCTCAGATTTGGATGAATTTCAGTGCTATTATTCATCTGAATAACATGCAGTGTCAGGCCTTCAGAGTGTAGCAAAGTTTTATCTTCTAGTAGGCAAAAAGATCTGATTTTTCAGCAAAATGGGAGTAAAAGCTACTTCCAATTTGTGGAATAGGAAAATGTTAGAAATGTATTAATTTTTTTTTTCTTACTTTTTTGTGTTTGATTATTGCATAGTAACACAAAGTAAAGCAGACTTCTTGGTTTTATTAGCTATTCACTTCTAGGGCTGTGCAAACAGTGTCTTATTTGGGTGTTTACATTTTCAGTTCTTACGGAAATAAATGAGGAGGAACTCTCGCTGTAGGACTGTTTGCTAGTGGACACTTCCTAGCACTGGGACACAGCATAGTGGTGTTTAAAGCTTCTATATCCAGAATATTCTTTAATACAGGCTCTTCACTTAGAAATTATTTGCACTTTAAATGCCATTTGATCCCATAAAGCAATGTCATTTTGTTGGCTGAAGCATACTCACAATATATAGCTCCCTTGCTGCTGATTATATGCCTTGGTCTTAATGGTCTCAGAATTCTATTGGTGATATGGGAGCTTTTTATTTCTACATCTATGACTCACAACCAAATGCTATAGATTCATTAAGCTGATAGATTAAGAAAAATTGAATCGTTCTATCTGTTTAGGAAATATCACAAAATATGGAATTAGGCATTGACTCACTGGTAAAGTGCACATTGCATTTGCTAGCCCTTGAAGAACAAGAAGAGTGTGTTATATATGGAAAAGAAGAGGGGGAAATGTTCTTTCTGGATATTGAAAACCATGTTTGCCCTTTGAAAGGAACAGAGGTGAGAGGGCAGACTCATCAGGTTGAATAGTGCCCTCTATGCCTTGGGAAGATGAGGAGCTCACATATGTGCCTTCTAGAGAGGTCATAAGAACAACTGAAAACATATGTTTCAGTTTTGAAATCTGAGAAAGTGAAAAAGTGGCAGTCCCTGCAATTTTATTTGAAGGGCAATGAATGACAATCTATGTACAGTTTTAGCATGAAACAGTACTGTGCCCTAAGAAATAAGTAACTTCTGTTCTGAAATCCAAAGGGCTCAATGGGACACAAAGAGGATTTTGAAGAAGGTAATCAGAAAGGGACTGTATGATAAAGCAAATATATTTATCTTATATAAAATTGTTCAAAATTTAAATCTGACAGAATTAAACCCAAATGTTCTATTAGCTTCTTAATGATTAGAATACATTTTATGAAGTTATGATAAATACTTTTCACATCTTAAACGATCTTTATTATTTAAAATAACCTAGATGTCTGTATTGTTTGCTTAGAGCTGCTTCAGTTACTCTTCACATTTTTTAAAGAGTTTCTTTTTCCTAATGCAAATT
The DNA here is from genome assembly GCA_035590215.1 of Microhierax caerulescens. Taxonomy (NCBI): domain Eukaryota; kingdom Metazoa; phylum Chordata; class Aves; order Falconiformes; family Falconidae; genus Microhierax; species Microhierax caerulescens. Next base: position 5,792,345 of record JAVJGJ010000037.1, read on the forward strand.
TGAACTAAATATTTTTACATTAGTATTACTTCTAGTCATTAAATAATTTATACTTTTAAAAATACCAGAGATACACTCTTTTTTATAATATCAAACAATATTAAAGGAGGAGTCAATCTGAGGAATCTTGATTCCGACATTGCCAACAGTTTTGTATGTTTTTTCTGATGTTATTTTGTGGCTCAAAGGTCATACGTGATTAGTCTTATATTCTGTCCTTTATCCTTTTCTACTCTAGGTTTTTTTATTGTCTGTTATTTTATCTTCAGTTGCTAACATAGGAGGCATTCCACACCTGTGATGCGCTTGGCATAATAATGAAATACTCTTTGTGAGATGCAGAAAGTTCTTCCCATACTTCCTTGGATTTTTGACAGTAACCATTTTGCTCCCATGTGACCAAAAACATCAATAAATAAAAATGACCTTTTCTACTCAGAGAAGATGTAATGAAAGCAAAACATTCAGTCTACAGATGCTCAGAAAAAAAATCCTACAATCCACAGGATGCCTTGCACTTGTAATTTTCATGACAGAATTGATTTATTATGAGACTTTTTATATCTGTAAAGAGGAAACTTGTTTCTCAGAACCTAGCTATTCCTCTACCTCATTTGTAAAAATATGCTAAGCTCCAATAAATCAGAAAGACAACTGATTTCATGGGTTAGTCAGGGTGAAAATGGCAATTTTAACACTTTATTGTAAATTAATGATGAAAATCTCTTTACACAAAACCCCCTATATGTACTAAAAGGTCCTCAGTGTCTACTGGAAGTCAATTTATGATTAAGAGTAGTAGTGAAATTCTGCCTAAGAGTATTGATATTTCTGTTTTAAAATATAATGGCAGTTCAAGATAACCTTAAAACAATCTTTTCATAAGCAAAAAATACATGCATGAAGGTCTGCTTTTGTAGTGGATGTAAGTGTATTTCCATATTAAATCAGATACTGTTGCCCCAGGAAAGAGCACATTAGTATTATCTATGACTTTTCAAACTATGTGACAAAGTGATTTACATGGTATATAGCTTTATAGTAATTCCAGTTTAGTTAGGGCCTTATCCTGTTTCCATTAAAGGCAGCTTAATCTCTTACGGGAAGCTTAAAGGAATCTGGATGAAATTGCAAGTACTAAGATAAAGCTACAAGGTAAAAAAAAATAAATAAATTATATATATATATCTTCATTCAGAACAAATCTGAAACACATGCTTAGCTCTCTGATGAAGTCTTGATGCATACTCAAATATACTGTGCATTTATTTGTGATAAGGCATTATGATGACTTTTAATATATGTCCTTTAAGGATTAAATGGAAAAAATACAAACTAAGAAGAAAATCTGTAACAATTTAAAGTAAGAGATTATATAGAAATTAAGAAGAAAGAAATGATGGAGAGAGATATTTTAAGAACTGAGTAGCAAATGCCCAAGCTACCTGCTTTTTTTTTTTTTGTATTCTCCCTACCAGTTCTTGCATTACATAGCTCGATTCTGACTCCAGCACATTGTGCCCCTAGACTTTGAAAGCTAATGCCAGCAGAAACAATAAGGAGGCCGTCACCCCCTCCATCTCAGCAGCGGTATCACTAACCTCATTGCTCCTTGGTTTTGCTGTGGTGAAAAACATCCCACCTCCACCATTATAGTTCTTCAAAAAGTTTGACCCAAAAATATATAACTTCAAAGTGGTAACCAGGAATAGTCTAATAGTCAATCAAATATGAGAAAACGGTAGTTTAAGAAGATACTAATTAGTCCAAGGGAAAAAATACCATGTTTGTTACAGACTTACAGCAAAAAGGAAAACAAATAAAGTTGGGGAAAATAAAAAGATTTATTTAATGTTATAGTACCTTTATTTTCAAACTCCACATTATCTGGCCCCCAGAAAAAAACATAGGATTTGTCATACATATTTTTGCATCTTTTAAGTAAAGCACCAGAAATTTGATATGACTTTAGCTTAATTTTCTAATGTGTAAGCACTCTTTAGAGTTTGTTTTGTTTCTTCTTGTTGCTTTGTAAATTAACTGTCTCTGTCAAGATTGTCAGGGAGAGTAGTGAGATATGCTCAGAAGGCTCATAAGAGGGATAATTCATAGCACAGTTAAACCAATTGAGCTCATGACTTATGTCTGTAAATAATTTTCTGTTCAGGAATGATGAACTGTTACGTTGCCAAAAAGTTTTAATCCGGTTATTTAGGACAACTTCTGTAATGGAAAATAGTACAGAACTATTCAAGATGTAATAGATACATTTAAAATATTCTCATTTCAGTTTTTCCTTAACTACTGTCTTCTTATATTTTATTTTCATTAAAAAGAATGATAAAATATTTACAAGCATTTTACAGTTACATATCAATAGTTGAATATTTTCATAACATTTTAACCTGGAACCAGTTTCTATGGGTCAATAAAGCCATTCATATAGGATATATGATACATAAAACAGTATAAATAAAAGATGAATTAGACTCTGAGACACTCAAAACTCAGGTAACTGGTACAGGTCTCATTACATCATGAAATTAGTGTTAAAGACCAACAAGAATTGTCTCACATAAAAACACATTTAGATGTTATAGTTTCAATTAATTTTATGGGATCAGTAGTAATGCAAAATCTGTCTGTTAAAAGCTTTCGTCATAGAATCTCAATCTTAAAGGTATACTCCTTCAACACAATTTTCTGGATAGATTCTCAAAATCAAATAGCTTAAGAACAAATGGAAACTACGGCAAAAATGCCAGAAAGCAATCTGATGGATGACCCAGAAAAAGTATTAAGAAGTATTTTGTAGTTACCTAAATGCAGAGCAGTTATTAAGAGAAAAAAAAATCAAACCATATTTGTGGATTTAGTAACATAAGTAGTGCACCCACACATCCTCCTGCAAAGCTGCTGCTGCGTTTCTGAGAAAGAAACAAATTTGGTATATGTGCTTGGGTGCATTGATAACCTGGGGAAACCTGCTGAAGGAAATGCAAATCTTTTCTGAAAACTTTCTTCCTTTACATTCAGCCTGCCTTAAACTTATATTTTGCTTTCATTTGCTCTTCTCTACCCATGTGCTGTTTCAGGTAAGCACTGGAAAACTCAGGTGATGCATCTTTTTGATGTACAGGCAATCTGAAAGGAAGTGCAAAGCCTGTTGTATGAGAACATGCAGGTTTAGACTCCACAGATGGAGGTGAATCTGACAACAGCAACACCGTGATTTCTGTTTGAAAGAAATAGCCTGAACTTTTGCTTGGCATTTTTATTTACTTCTACAGCCTCATGGAGACGGGCAGATGTTTTCAGAGAGACAATGGGTATTCTTTGCTGGCGCAGAGATGAGCAGTGTAACATAAAGTAAGAAATGCAATGTGCCATGATCTGGCTTAAGCCTTGAGCAGACTACAAAATGCTGGTAGTGACTAGTCCCAGCTTCTAAGGTTCTCATGTGGGTTGCTACTAAAGTGAGGGTAAACACTGGCTTTGGTTTCAGAAGTGGTAGCTTCTCTGAGATACAGCCAGGGAATTACGGGTTCAGAGCAGATGTCAGAGTAGCTTTAGACCAGGGGGCATGTGTCATCCTTAGTCAGTGTCCCCAGTATTCTCTCTCAGGCTCACTCTTCTCATTTATTATAAGCAAGAGCCATGATTCCTTTGCAATTGTCTCTTTACATGGAAAAATGTTTCTGACATGATACTGTTACTAGTCCAGAAGGCTATTCTGGATATAGGTGATTTTTCAAAACAAAATGAAATACCTATCTTTAGCAATTTTACAGTATTCTTTTGTATTAATAGAAAAATTGGCAGGGTAAGACTTCCACCCTTCTGAAGGAGAATGAAGAACCTTCTGTGTCTGTCCTGTTCCTGGTGGTGAAGGTCACAGAAGTATCACTGACTGCACTCTAAAGGCTTTTTCTTCCTTAATTGTCCCCTGAGGTAAAGATTTTTCAGATGAAAATCTAAAGTACTGGCTTGATCCTTCTCAAAATATTTTTACTGGCTTAACTGTTTCTGACCAAGTTATAGACATGTAGAGTCACAAAGTGGTAAAGCTGAGGAAGAGATTCTGAAATTTGGTGAGGTCTCTTTACTGGGTGATTTAAACCAATGTTGGTGAAGAGAATAGGAAAGGGAAAGTTTAAAAAGTTACACTGGTCATCACAGTGAGCAAATACAGCTCTAGACCTACCAGCTGTGAACTCAGTGCCTTTGACAGCAAATGGCAGTCCTCCCTCTGGCACTGATGAGATTTACAAGATAATGTGATTTGTCTGCATGAAGGCTTGAAATTCGCTGCAACACGAGAGCCCTCCCACATCACCTGCACTTTTAAAGCACATTTATGTTCTGAAACAGTAGCCAACACAGTAAAATATTCAGTATCAGCTTGCAAGGAAGGAGGTAAGGGAACCACCATACTGTTTCACTGCTGAGTATGCAGCGTGAGCCATTCTAAAAAATGGAATGGAAAAAATGATTGTGTATTTAGCCTGTCTGCAGCCTGATGCAGCAACAAAACCAAGTGTGCTAGGGTCTTGTCTTCTGGCACTGAATTAAGGGTCTTCCCCACACTCACTGTGCAACACATAGAGAGAAATTGGTTGCTATAGTCCTGCTATAGATCACTCCAGCTTTACATTGGTAAAATGAATTTCATCCTTTCCATGTATAGGCAATTCATTCCATTACTTTGCTGTTTTCTAAAACCTGGGCAAAATTTTTTTTTTTCCTCTTTCAGACATTTTCTGCCACTTCTACTTCCCTCATCCCAACAGTTGTCTGTGTCTGGATAAGACTAATACAATTCCTTCCATGAACCTGGTAGGAATAGTCAAAAGCCCCTCAAGAACTGCCATCTTTGGAATCATTATAAATCTTTGAAGTTCCTTCCATTTATCTTAGGTAGTATAAACTGAACTGCAGCAACTGAGTTTTTTCCTGTGTTTTCAATGATCTGAACATTTCAGATAATTTAGATCCAGAAGTCTAGCACTGTGATTGACTTTGTACAAGGGTTTGAAAATTTTTTGCCCTTTAATTGTAATTCTACTGGTTAAAACATGGGCAACAAATTCACACATCGGAACAAAAAATGAGTACTTGCCTGTGTCAGGAAGGAATTTACTCCCTATTATACATGCCATTTACAACATTTGCATTATTTGTGAGAATAGTTGTTAAGTATTTGGATGTGGTCAATTTTCATGGAAGCACATTTCAAAACAATATACTGGGCTTGGACTTCTGTGGTGATTCACTGCAATTTAAACATACAAATGGACAAAATGAGTGGGGTAAAGGTTCACTTACTTGAGTATCTTGTATTTAACAATTACAGATAAATGCCTAAGGAACAGAAAAACTGTGTATGGCACTTTCTCTCCTATGCAACTTCTTTCTACTCATGTTATAATATCCATGAATTTAATGACCCTTAGTGGATCTCTCTAACATGAAGTTGTCCAGCCTACTCTAGAACCCAGCATAAGCTAAAATTTTAACATCCATAGACATCAACAAATTTCAGTATCAACAAAGATCAGAGGTTTACTGTTCGTTCCTGAAAAGAAATACCTTCTTTTATTTGTTTTGGATATAGCTCCTACTAGCTCATGTATTTAAATACAAAAGTCAAAACACTATATGCCTGTCCATGCTACTCATGGTTACAAACTATCATAACTGCCTCAGGCATCTTTTTTTCCCAGGAATGAATAGCAGACCAACTTCCTTCTTCCTTCAGGTGAAGAGTCATTCTTCTTATACAAATGATTATAAACTTGGTAATCCTTATTGTCTGTACCCAAACCTTTTACAGTTTTAGCTTCTGAGAGAAAGGGAGAAGCAGGAGGTCCAAAAACCTGGAACTGCATACTGTAATCAATATATGGGTAGAAAACATACAATATCGTGTTGTCTGTTTTAATTTATGTTCCTTTCCCACTGATTTCTAATACTGATTTTTAGTTGGGGTGTGTTTGTTTGCTGGTTGTTTTGGTGGGGTTTTTTTTACCACTCAACAGCGTTAGACTTTCCTATAAAATTATTGTGACTCCAAGGTCTCATGTCTTAATGGAAATGATCACCTCAGTACCTACCATTTTGTCTCCAAGTGAGGATTGTTTTTTCCCTCACATACATCACGTTATGTTCCCGTGTACTGAATTTCATTGGCCATTTCATTGCCCTGTCACTCAGACTCAAAGAAGTTCTGCTCCTTTTTACAAGTGACCTTCCCTTCTTGTGCCAAAGACAGCTTTACTTTAGCTGTAAACTTTCCAAATCCACATATGAACTTTACCTCTTACACTTTGGCTGCTCAGTTTAGTTACATGCTTCTGTGACCCACTTTATTAAAAATCTTTAAGATCAACTAAATAAGATCACTTGCTCTTTCAGTCCCTCAGAGAACTGAAAGTTTTGTGAAGCCTTACAAAAAAGAATTTGATTCTCCATAAGTAGATCACATTTATCTGAGCTCTATTAATTCTATCATTTACTATAGTTTAATTATTTTTCCCAGTACATATGTACAGTGTTCCCTGTGTTTTCTCTGAAACTTTTCTTAAAAAGTGACATCACATTTGCCACTATCTGCTTAAGGAATTTTTAAGGAGTAGATGACACACAACTGCTGTGACTCATCATTGAAGACCTGAATACATGCCATTCAGTCCTGATGTGTGCTAGCATCTTTGCCATGCCAGTTCAGACAGATCCCCTCACAAATTACCCATCAAGAAAAATTCAGGCATGTGAATCTTCCTAGTTTCTTTGTGAATGTTAATGCAAATGGCTCATTTGGCTTCTGTGTAGTACTTTTATCTCCCCTGAGTGTTTTTTTTTTTATATATCTTAATTGTCAATAAGTTCTACACACTGCTGGAAGGCTTTCTGCTACTGACTTGTTTAACAAAGATTTATTAACAGTTTTTTCCTTTATCTGTTCCTCATACTCCTTTTGGGCTCTTTTAATGCATTGGGTTTACACTTAACCTGGCAGTGTTTCTTGTCCTTTTGTTTCTTTTTTTTTTTTTTTCCATTTGGACTTGAGCTCAGTTTTCTGAAGGAACATTTCACATATGTAATAGCATACCTTTACCTTCCATTTCCTTTTCTCTCTGCAAAGTTTCTGTATAGGCAGTGCATTTTCCCCTGTGTTCCCAATACAGCATTCTATGGTAGTCTTCATGATGCAAGTGAGAGTCTAATTTTCTCATCTACTTCTTAACAAGCTCTTTAATTTTTATGTAGTCTCCCTTGTAGCCTAGTAAATATCCAGGCAGTATCATCATCCTAGGTGTATTATCAGTAATACAGATCAAATACTACATTTTTTTTCTATTTAGGACTGTAATTTCATTTCATATAGGGTATGATACTCATTTAGATAAGTAGTTCTTTGGTATGATTTTATTTGAAGATCTCTTTACACCTAATAAATACTTTTCAGTCACCATTATGGCTAAATTAATCATCCTAATGTTCCAGTGTCACACTGGCTGACAGCATTCCACCAAGTTTCCAATATGCCTACCCTTTCAATGTCCTCATTTGGGAATAAACATCCAAGCTTCCCCACCTAATTATTTAAAAAAACTAACATTCATGAAGCAGAACGCATACTATTGCTCTGTTTCTCCTTTTGCAAACTATACAAACAGGACTGCCTTTTTACCAATTTTATTATTTCCACTCTCTGACACGTATTTCATTTAAGCACACCAAATTTCCGTGTCTTCATCTATAAAAAAAGCAGCCATCCTGAGGCATGTATCTGTTTGCCGTTCCCCAGTCTTCATGTAATATATGTATACATATGGAAGATGGTACACAGCCTTTGTAAAACTTTTTTTACATATATGTAAATGAAACAAAATAGGAAAGAGTACAGAATGTCTTCAGTGTTTAAGAAAATAAGGAAAATCAAAAACATTTCTGAAGACTGTATTTTACTATTCAAGTATTTCCAAAGCTATTAGAAATGGCTGTATCTGTGCATGTGTGTATCAGTATTTTGATAGCTTTATAGTCATAACTTTTTTCATCAAACATCACACAGATTATTTGGTAACAGTAAACCAAAATAAGAAAATTCATTTCTAGTATCTCTGCCTAACTTGGTCAAGAGAAATTAAGACCTTAAAGGTAAGTGTTGCAAATACTAATATTTCTCCTTTCCTGAGTACTCAAGCCTATCTACAGAAAATGTAGGAGGAATTCACTTCTATAGCTCTTTTTCAAAAAATAATTAGTGGTGTTGGAAATATTCTTAATGAAAAAAGGCCTACTTTACTTTCCTGAAATCTGTAACATCTCTGATTTGTCCTAATTAAAAAAAAAAAAAGTAAAGGAAGAAA
>JAVJGJ010000037.1:5807150-5822686 GCA_035590215.1 Microhierax caerulescens
AAAATCTTCAGCTGAAGTTCATTTTGTATAAATCTCTGGAGATTTGAGTAGTTGGTGTAAGGGATTTGACTCAGTGATACTCTCAGTGGGGGTCCCTGAATAGATTAGTCGGGTCACCCTCCGATACAGTGGGCTGCCAAAGCGCAGGTAGTGGGCAGACTGGTTGGGCACAAGGGTCTCATCTCTCTTGGGAAACTGACAGGCTTGATCAAATATAGGGGGTTTGAGGAACCTCCTTTCTTAACATGACAATCTATCAGAAAATAGTAGCTAAAATTTTTGGGATAAAGGCCTTCCTGCCTAAATTTACGCATATGAAAGTGCTTTGCTAATAGGATTATATAGGTGTTAAATCGGTTTGGCAGGACATTTCTTGAGAGCAGAATTTTAATTCAAATGAAATAAAGTAGGGTTAATATTGTGCCAGAATTATGCACAATTTTTTTTAAAAAAATGTGTTGTCAAATATATTGGATATGTTACTATAGAAAATTTTAACAAGTATTTTTTCTTTTGTAGTCTAGGGGAGACTGGTAGAACTCAGAGGCTGAGAGAAATACAGAAATGTGTAAGATTAAGATTTCACCTTTACTGACATACATTGGAGGTAACTTCATTGAACTTGAGATCACTAAGTGGGAAACCAGAATTCAGTTAGAATACTGTAAAGAGAAGGAAATTTCAAAGAAAATAAAGAGCTTTCCTTACCCCAATTTCATGTTGCTCTTAGATTGGCTGAGCTATTTCCTGAGAAAAAGCAGGACTTATCAGCCTAAAATCTATTGCATTTCCAAACATCCATGACTCAGGACCTTGGAAATAAAATTGCCCGTTGAGTACAGGGTTTTTTTCAGAATTTGTGCCTGCTGTGGCTTATTTTCATTGTAAAATGAAATTAAATCCGTAACGAGGATCTGATTTACAAAATGTAAAGAGGCCCTGCAAACTGCCTCTGATGGACCTTTCAAATCTGAAGGTATCCATCCCTGTCTGTCCCTAACTTTTTCCACACCAGTTTATCTCACACTGGAAAAGGGTGTGTCACCTTACATCAGACTAAGTAAAGGACAAGCAAGTTTTCTGAAAAAAATTGCAGAAAGAAAGTGCTTACAAATCGATGCTTGGTACAAGAACACATTTTTGTCAGAACTCGCTTAATACCACTACTCGGTGGCTGAAAAACAGTGTTGCTCTAAAGGGAATCTAGATATCTGCAGTAATGTAATCACAGATCACAGACATGTATGAATATTGTATGAGAAAAGAAGCTGACTACTCTTTTGGAAGGACTAAATGTTTGCACAGGTTGCTACCTGATACCCACATACACAATCTGATAGCATCACTTTTAACCCATATGGCTGTTCTATACTGTGACACATCATCTGCATTGCTTTCCTGGAGGGAAAAAAAATATCTTTTATGATTTCACTTGTAAGCTTCATTTTCTTGCATGTTTACAGAAATTCTTAGCCAAAGGAACATCCTTAAAGAAGTCTTCTTTCTGCCTTTGCTCCCAAGACCCCTAACCCCCTGCCCTTTCATGTCATCTAGGCATCTTCAACATTCATAACATTCTCACGGCAACGTTGGTCGTATCATCCATTGCACTGTTTTTACTGGAACTTATAAATCATTTTTCTGTGTCATCTATTTTCTGCTTTACTATGCTGTAAACATTCTCATATCATGTGTCCTCATGCTGCAGCAGAAACAAGCATTGTTTCTTTTTTCCTCCTGTGTAAGAAGAAAGGTGACAGCACCGGCATTTATCTCAGGTAATAAAAAATGGTGGGTTTAAGTTCTATGTGGATATACTCTCATCTCAGATACAGTCTGTGCAATCCCTGCATCTTTTAAGCACCAAACTGGAAGCAATCTTTATTCATATTTCTCTTCTTTGCCTAGCACATCATAACAGGATACACACTATATTTTGATCCTGTGTACAGTTCTACTACTGTTGATGTAAATAATTCTCTAAAATGGGTTTATTCTATTTATTCAAGAAACTGATTCCTTATCTTTTAAATTATTAAGAAAAGAAACTGTCTTTTTGGTCTGTAACTGCATGGTATGATTTATATAGGCTGTTTATGATTCTTATGTCTTAAAGGCATGACTCATATGCATATTCATAACTATCTCAAATCCTTTATCATCCCTTTGTTCAATTGAATTTTGTCACATGCATTTTGCTAAACTTCCATTATTTTTTTCAGCAAAACCCTTTTGATAACAGATTCTATTCAAATTTGCAAAATTTTTGTTTGTCTTTTACTGTGAAAACAGAATTTGATATAATTTTTTTGAAATGCAAATATGTTGTCACATAACAGCTCCCACTTTACTCAGCACTTGTCAGGCTGCACTTGCAGTACTGTGTCCAGTTCTGGTCCCCACAATTCAAAAATCCCTGGACCAACAGGAGAGGGTCCAAAAGAGGGCCACAAAGACGATCAAAGGGCTAGAGAACCTGTGCTATGAAAAAAGACTGAAGGAGTCAGGGAGAAAAGATGGCTCAGGGGGACCTCATCATAGTATTCCACAGCTATCCCATCACTTAAAGGGTGGCTACAAAGAGGGCAGAGACTGTCTCTTCACAAGGAGACATGGAGAAGGTGAAGGGCAGTGGGTACAAATTGCACCTGGAGAGATATCATCTCAATATAAGAAAGATTTTTTTTGCTGTGAGAACTATCAATAACTGGAATAACCTCCCCAGGGATGTGGTAGAGTCCCCACCACTGGAGGTGTTAAAGATGCAGTTGGACAGGGTGCTAGATAATCTCATCCAGGCTACATTTCCCACAAAAGGTTGGACCAGATGATCTTCTGAGGTTACTTCCAACCTGGGCTGTTCTATTATTCTATATATCTAATAAACTGCTTGGTATTTAAATTTTTTTCTCAGGTTAGAGGAAATGTTTTAAAGGAATAACAAGAAAAATAGTAAAGCCAACTGCATACATACCATAACATCATGTTATAAAAACCCCCACCTTTTAGAGCTGGTAAAGGAACAACATGGCTATTCTTTGCAATACACAGACATGAACATTAATATAGTCACCAAAATCAAGAGGTGCTGAGAACAGACAAGCTTTGGGAATTCATCTTGTCTACCTGCTTATAAAGGTGTGTCTAGTAAAGAAATGGATATTACCTTTCCTACTGTAGGACATCATTCAGCTTCTTTCTCACTAGGCTTCAGGAAGTAATGTATTAGGGGAAAGATTAAATTGTATTCCGAGAAAGGAATAAGAAGTCAGGACTAAGAAGGTCATATTTTGGTTTAGTACCAACATAGAAAACTAAACCCTGTGTTACCAAACTTACTTGAAATGTATAGTGCATATACCCAATGTCATAGATCAATCCCCAAATCAACAGCTATTAACGTTAGTCATCAAAAAGCACGTTCAACAGAACACCTGTATAGTTTAGCTCTGGTGAGCCTGTATTAGGGTTTTCTTTGCTATTATGTTTTTCTTAGTTTCCCTGATAAATGGAATCTGAAATAACAGCAGGTTTTGTGAATTGCATTATAGTTTATAAAACCTTTATTCTTTATCAAACCTGTAGTTATATATTCAATTTATAAAATGATCCTGTTCTAAAATTCCCAAGGATAAAAATCCTTGATGCATTGAAGGATTTTTAACAACTAAAATGCTGAATTTAGAAAACAGATTGACATTATAAAATACCTGTTATGAGGTTTATTTGAATAATATGTTGAGATGATGTTAACTGTTTGCTAAGTCATATATTATAAAATGAAATAAATTCAGATAAGTCCTTAGTTAACTGTTTGCTAAGTCATATATTATAAAATGAAATAAATTCAGATAAGTCCTTAGTAAAATACTGTATATTACAATGTTGGACAGAAAAGCTATATAGTTTAAAAAACAGAAGTGGGTAATGGTGTGTACATTGCAAAGAAAAAATGATCAGGAGTTAGACCATTAGAATGCCAGTAAACAGAAAGATAATGTTCAAGTAAATATATTAGATACTCCTGAAAGACAATGTCTTTTCAATGTCCTGGAAGCCGTTGTATGTCATCAGGGGTTTTTTGCAACTAAAATTGTCCTAATGCATTCCTCTGCCTTCTTATCTGTCATTACCCCCAGCCTCACAAAGCTTTCCGGCCATGCAATCCTTTGTATTACTTTAATCTTCTTTTCTATCTCCCGGTTCACCACCATTTGTTAGATCTTGTCTTTTTTTCCCTTCCACATCCCCATAAGCTGTTGTTTGTCCATTCCAAAACCAAAACTCCATCCAAGCACTTTTTATCTTTTTGCTTCTGATAGTTATAGTCCTTTTGTAGCTGAACTCCCTGATAGATCTTCCCTTCTTTCAGTCTGTTAAAAATGCCACTGGCAAAGTTACTCTCTGACTGCTGTTTTGATCAGATTTGGCTTTTTCTCATACTTTCACCAGCACTTGAACACAGAGTATGTCATGTTCATGCTCATGCTCTTTATTTCATGTTGTTTGAGCTTTGAGTAATTTATAGCTTTGGCCTAAATCTTCAGCGTTGTCTCTTTTTACCTATTCTGTAACTATGTGAACTGCTTATATTCCTTTATCCTTTGATTCTAGATCTTTGCCTTCTCCTTTGCTGCTCACTCTGCCTTTAGCTGGTCTGCTAAGATTTAATCTTTTTCTTTTAAAGGGAAATTGCTCTTTCAAATACAATGTGCAAATGTAAAATTTCTTTCAGAGAAATGCTGGTCATTACTACTAATAAAATATAACAAAGGATGACTAACCTGACAGCAGCCAACAACTTGGATGAGGGGAGAGTGGTGGATGTTTTTATCTTGACTTGAGTAAGACTTCTGACACTGTCTTCCATAACTTCCTGATAGACAAAGTAATGAAATAAAGTGTAGATAAATGGAAAAGAGGGTGAACTGAAAACTGGCTGAACTGCTGGGCCCAGAGGACTGTGATCAGTGGCAAAACATCCCACTGGAGGCTGATCTCCAGTGGAGTACCCCAAGGGCCAGTACTGAGGCTCATATTTTTTAAGATCTTTATTAGTGACCTGGACAATGGGACAGAATGCAATCTCAGCAAGAGTGCAGATGATACAAAAATAAAAGGAGCACATGATAGACCAGACAGATGTGCTGCCATTCAGAGGGATCTTGACCAGTTGGAGAAATTGGCTGGAAAGAACCTTATCCTATTCAGCAAAGGGGAATGCCAAGTCCTGCACCTGGGGAGGAATAATAACTCAGGCATTGGGACACGCTCGGGGTGACCAGCTGGAAACCACCTCAGTAGAGAGTGATCTGAGGGTTCTGATAGACACCAAGCTGACCATATGCCCTTGTTGCAAAGAAGGCCAGTGGCAGCATTAGGCAGATGTAGTGGGTTGACCTCGGCTGGCTGCCAGGTACCACCAAGCTGCTCTACCACTTCCCCTTCTCAACAGGATGGGGGAAGGAAACACAGGGAGAAATGGAAAATTTCATGGGTCAAGGTAAGGGCAGGGAAATCATTCACCAATTTCCATCACAGGCAAAATAGACTCACCTTTGGGAAATTAATTGAATTTATTGCCAATTAATTGTAACAAAGTAGGATAGCATGAAATAAATAAAAAATAAACACCATCCCCCCCACTGCTCTCTTCTTCCCAGGCTCAACTTCACTCCTAACTCTTCCACCTCTTTCCTCCAAATGGCACAGAGGGATGAGGAATGGGGGTTGTGGTCAGTTCATAAAGCTTTGCCTCTGCCTTTCCTTCCTCCTCATGCTTTTCTCCTGCTCCAGCACGGGTCCTTCCTACAGGATACAGTTCTTAGGGAAGTTCTCCAATGTGGGTCCTTTGCACAGGCTGCAGTTCTTCAAGAACTCCTTCAGTACGGGTTCTTTCCATGGGGTACAGTCCTTCAGAAATGGACTGCTCCAGATGGGTCCCCCACGGGATGCAAGTCCTGCCAGAAAACCTTCTCCTGTGTGGGCTTCTCTCTGGTGGCTGCAGCTTCCTTCAGGGCATACACTTCAGCTCCAGCCTCGTGTTCTCCATAGGCTGCAGTGCAGATATTTGCTTCACTGTGGTCATCCATGAGCTGCAAGGGAACAATCTGTGTCACCTTGGTCTTTACTATGGGCTGCAGGGAAATTTGCTCTAGTGCCTTGTGCACCTCCCCCCCCCATGCTTTCTTCATTGTTCTTGGCATCTCCAGGGTTGTTTCTCTCTCATTTTCTCACTCCTTTCTCACAGCTGCTCTGCAGAATTTCTACCCTTTCTTAACTATGTTATCACAGTGGCATCACCAACATTGTGATGTTGAGCCAATCAGGCTCAGCTTTGGCCAGCATCGAATCCATTTTGGAGCTGGCTGAAACAGGCTGCATCTGACATGGTGGCAGCTGCTGGCACCTTCTCACAGATTCCACTCCCCTGCAGTGCCCCCCTCCCCAAAAAAAACTTGTCATGCAAACCAAACACAGCAGAGCACTGACTGCAGGTCAAGGGAGGTGATCCTACCCCTCTGTTCAGCCATGGTGAGACACATCTGGAGTGCTGGTCTGATTTTCCCAGTATGAGACAGACATGGACTTAATGGATTTGGTCCAGTGAAGAGCCACAAAGGTGATGAAGTGACTGAAAAACCTTATGAAG
Organism: Microhierax caerulescens; assembly: GCA_035590215.1. Classification (NCBI taxonomy): domain Eukaryota; kingdom Metazoa; phylum Chordata; class Aves; order Falconiformes; family Falconidae; genus Microhierax; species Microhierax caerulescens. The sequence goes on from JAVJGJ010000037.1 coordinate 5,813,803, forward strand.
AAAGACTGAGAGCTGGGTTGTTCAGTCTGCAGAAGAGAAGTCTCAGGGGAATATTACCAATGTGTTTGCATCCTGATGGGAAAGAGTAAAGAAGGAGAAACCAGACTCTTCTCAGTGGTGTCCCATGACAGGAAAAGAGGAAATGGGCACAAAATGAAAGAGAAGGCATTATATTTGAACATCAGAAAAGAAAAATTTATTGTGGTGGTGATCAAACACCAGAGCAGGTTGCCCAGAGACGTGAAGTCTCCATCCTTGGAGATATTCAGCATCTGACTGGGCATGGCCCTGTGCAATCTGCTCTAATTTTTCTGCTCTAATGTTTCCCATAGGCACCTTTGAACCTCAAACATTCTGTGTGGCTGTATGAAATTTACTTCCATCTTTGTTCCCACACCTGCTTCATGCTGCTTTTTGTTTAGTTTGCTATTCTTTCTCTCCCTGTCTTCTGTTGAGTTTACAGGTTATTTTGCATGTAAAATTAATAGGAACTAGATTCCTAGGTAGCTGGTTTTGGACGAATTGCCTCATATCTTTAAAATCTAAACTCTCTGTATCTTGTGATTGCTGTATCAGTTAATAATAACAGTAATTCTTCCTGGCAAGAGCAAACAAGTCATAATGTTGGCTTCTGTTTCTTCTCTAGGCTTTTCTGGCATGACGGTTCTTTCTAACATGCAAGCAATCAGGCATTACTAAAACTGTTGGGCACTTGTTAAACTTTAGGCCCTTTGCCATTGTATTTGCTTATTTGCAAATCTTCCTGCTTTTGACAGTATGAGCAGCCAAGCTGCTGCATTTTTAGATGAAGAGTCCTCATGTCTCATTCTGCTTTTAACTTAAATGTGAAATCTTCAGAATAACTTAGGGCTGGCCTGAGCTGCCTGGTACTATGACTTACAGGGAAGAATATAATGTCTTGAAAAGTATGACAGCCTAGATTCAATAGCAGAAACCTCTTCAAAACTCAGAAACAGAGGAAAATAATTATAATTCTCACATAGGCTGGAAAAAAATGTTGGTCTTTATGTAACGCCTTTATAACTCTTCTTTACTCAGGTTTGCAACAGTAAGGGCAAAGCAAGAAGGTTAAAGAATGGTTCTCTTAACATCCCTTCAACTCCCAGCTCCTCCCCTGAAGGCCAGCTGCAATTTGTAGTTCTGATTGCAGCAGAACAGCCCCTGAGACATTCACCCCAGCATACCCAAAAGCCACCGTTGACCCTTTTTTTCATACTGTAAAATCAAGCACTGAAATTGAATGAAGTAATATATTTCAGATTCTACTTGATTTCTACAGTACCATGAAGTGAGGAGGAGGTGTTTACTCAGATAGTACTGAAAAAGAACAATAGGTAGTAATAAATTATATATACAGGTAGCTAGGAAAAATATATGCAAGTTTACTGCTCACTTCATAATATCTTAATTCCCGGTTGGACTCAGTTCTGTTTGGACTCTCTCCCTTATCCAGCCAATTATAACTCTGCCAGCAATGAAAACACAGAGCCAGATTTTCCTTGTAAACTAATTGTACAACTATTTCAAATGTAATGATCCATTTTTTTTCTGTCTTTATCATCTAATTTTTATATATCCCTTCAGAATCATTAGTTAGACTACCCATACTAAAACAGATGTGGTAACTTCTTTCACAATGCTCTATACAACTTGCAAGTGAAAATTTTAATCAGGTTTCTTAACATATGCTTTTTACTCTTTACTTCATAATGAGATTACAGTCATAAATAGGAGGAAGTATTTTAAAGACGTAGGAAACTTTATGTGTGTATCTCAATTGTACTCTTAATTCTCTTGAACTGGAAACCGTAACATTTCGTTTTTACATATATCAGTTTTACAAAAAATGGGTAATATTTCCCCCAGTGCATATAAAGACCAAGATAAAATGACTATAGTGTATGAAAATCAGTGGGCCCTATGCAGAGTAAGACAGCTAAGTTTACACTATAGTGTGAAAGGACCTTTGTCTTATGACACTTGTAAGGAATTATAAAAGGTTACTGCAACTTCTAAGTCTCCAGTTCAAAATTTTAGCTTTCTGTTCTCTGATTTGTTATGAAAAACTACAGATAAGTATAGGATGTCTGTGTTTTCACATTAAAAAAACCCTCAAAAACATAAAATGATTTAACATATAAGAATAAATATATATTTAAAATGTTTACTTAATCATTTGGAAATAAAATAAAGCCTTTCCCCCAAAGATATACTGGCAGATAGTATCTGATATAATTTAATCTCATGACAATAAATGCAGAAAGGAAATTACAACATTACAAGCAAAGAGACAATCTCTTTGGAACTGTTTTACATTGGATTATTATTTTTCTTTAATCACATAATTGAAGTATCAACAGGTCCACATATGCAGAACCATTTGCTATACAAAGGCAGGGCTTTATAAAAGCAAACAAACCAAACCCCACCATGCAGGCCAGATATAAACACGATGGTCTCATTTTACAGGGCCTGAGCATTTGCTTCTTCTCTCAAATGAGCCAGTGCCAACATTTACAAAAATTATACTGGTTGGTGCCTAATTTTAGGCACGCATGTGAGAACATTGGCTTTCATATATTTCAAGTTAACAGAATGCAGGCTGAACTTCTCACCTTTTTAGCTCTGGCAGCTACAATGAGCATACAAATGATACTGTGATACTTGAGCACAGATATGGGTATCATCTGTGAACATCGGGGTTATTTGTTACAGTTATGATCTAAACCAAAGAAAGTAAAAATAGAATTATGTGTTGGTCTAGTACTCATGTTTGAAGTTTATGTTTATTCCTCTTTTTCATCAGAGCAATGTTGCAAAAGCAGGACAAAGGCCTGAAATATATTCAGGAATACAGTGTGCGTTTTTCAAAAGGAGGACTGTGAAAGCAGGCAAGAATAGTAACATTTTCTGCTTCTTTAGATTTATTTGGGATATTTTTAGGCAGTAAGATAAAAATTGATACTTTCAGAAAATCAATGCTTTTGAGGAATGTTATTGCAGTAAAGAATTACTATTACTGTGAAGAGGAAAAAAGAAAGAAATGAGGGTTAAGAACTTCCTCATAACATTTTGAGGTGAGGAGGGGATATTCATATTCTAAATGAAGGTTTAAAATGCCTAAGGAACACAAGGCTTAAATTTTGCAGTTTAAAGAAAAGATACTTAATTTAGCACATGGTACTGCAAAAGATTTATCAGGATACCACTCAAAAATCACTTCTCACTAACACTTATACATAAATATGTTTAAAATAATTGAAAGAGGGTAATTTTTGTTTTTATTTTCCTATTTTCCACCTTTTCTTACTCAAAGACCATATTGACCATATTGCATCATCCTTCTAAATCTTTAGGTGTTCAATTGTTTTAAAAAAATGTTTGACTGTTGTACCTCTTACAGATTATGTTGATGATAATTGGTTTTGATCAGACATTTAATACATGTGATATGTTATTGTGCCCAAGGTAGATTAGCATCATATTCATCATGCAGTTTCAGGATTGTGATGTTTTCAATTGCAAGTGCAGTATTAATTTTAATCAATAAACTGGAAGTTTTGCTTACAGCATTCATGAAACTAATCTTCACAATGTGGAAAATGCTATGCAAAAATCCAGCAGTGGAAACTTTTTAATCAGATATACTAAAATGCTCACATCGGAAATGAAATGTAGAATGATCAAATATTCTGCTGGTTATTTTTATCTTTCCTAATTAACTGGTAATGATCTATAGACATTTCAATATGAATTTTTATGCCAAATGAATATTTCAAAACAGTTATCACACAGAGACGACTTACCAAAATAATAATAAAAGAGTTTGTATTCACTTGGGTTCACATTGGCCTCTTTTCAAGTCTTTATGAAACCAGAATCAGAGAGAGCTGTTGGCTACTAAGAACAGTGAAGCTACAGGTATTGTTTATCCTTCCACAGGGAATAAAAACATCTTTTATCAAAATCATTCAGAATAAACCGATGTAGGGAAAGGCTAGTTTCTCTACCTTACCACAGGCATAGTATCACTTAGAGTTGTTGTGTACTAAGGGAATAAGAAACACTTAGACAATGTTAATTTTGTAGGGCTTTGAGATTTTTCAGCTTGCCTCAGGCAGGGAAAAGCCATTCTACAACAGAATTTTTTTAAAAGTCTGACTTAGAGGAGAAAAATCAACTTTCCACTGCATGTATATTTACTCTCCCTAGTGCAGATGTGGCTATTTAATGTTCATAACTGTTCTAACAAACTCTATAAGAATAATAAAAAACACTACCATGCACCTAAGTCCTCTTAAATAAGAATATTTTAAAATATATATATATATCCCTGTAGAGGATAAGGAAGTGTCTGCATAGATATTATTATTTAATTTCTTAAATAGATATTTTAAGTTATTTAAGGTAACACTTTAATAAATCTATTAATAAATTGAAATGCACAAGAAGCAAGCCATTAATATGGTAAGTATCTGGAGTTAAAATAGCTTCCTATGTTACAGCATGTGTCATTCTTGGTAATGATAGACACAATAAATTGTCAAGTTTATAACCTGTTACTGCATGAGCTGTTGGCCCATCAAACAAAAGGTAGGGGCTTCTGAGAAACATTAAAGAGGTGGTAGGTGTTAGTTTCTTTTTAGATGTTAGTTAGCTCTGTTACCTTTATTGACTAGATGATAAAACACTTTATGCTGAAGAGTGGCTGCAGTAAGCATTGTGGAATTTAATATAAAGGTATAACAGCCTTATTCAAAACCCAAGATGTTATGTCTACATGAAGAGAGTTGTACATATGTATGCATATGTAAAAAATGTCCCATTTTCAAAAATTTTTAATACAAATCAGTTTTTGTAACAAACATCATGGATTTAGATCACACCATATACATTCAAGTAGTGCATTATACCATATTCTGCAAAGGACTTATTGGAGCTGTTCAACACCACACACACACACACACACCAAAATTAAAAAAAAATATTTACAGGATTGATTCAGTAAATTGAAACAGGTCAATCCAAATTTAGTTTATACATACAAGACCAAATTCTAAGCATACTTTTCTATGGCTCCTTTTCTTTTCCAGTTCACATTTGTCAAGTCCCCTACCATTGTGTTTCTGAATAAAATGCATCTTTTTATGATTGGTTATGCTAAACAAACCCCAAACAAACAGTAAAATCTTATACTAAAAAAGATTTTGGTGGTTGTTTCTATCTTTCTACCTTTTTTTTTCCTCAACATGTACCACCTTAATATGAGCTATTACTAGTTCTTCTAGGCTCACCCGTAAAAAATGGTTAGAAATAGCTTGACATTTATGCATTTCCTTTTGACATTATCAGGGTTAATTAAATTATAACCTCCCCATTCATGGAACATGTGAGAGGCAATAATGTCACCTGGGCTCATAACTGCAGAAGCTGCACAAGGTAATGTTTACTGCTACGTGAAATGCTCCTGCACCTATTATGCAAGCAAATCAGAAAAGGAAAGAAAACCAGAAAATCAGCCTTAAATCATATCACAGTGGACTATGGAATGAGAGGGATAAGAAAAATATCTGTATAGCTGTCTTCAATAGCAACATAACTTCAGACAGTACATTTCAGTAGCTAGGGTCAAAGGCTAAGTTTAGCGTTGTCATCCTCAAAAGAGAGGCATATCTCATGTGAGAAATCCTTTTATAATGAACAAGAAGATATTACTAATTCCACTTTCAGAAAGCTTTATATTTAAGAGTGGAAATGTTTCAAGTATTAAGCTTCATCATAATTAAGTCAGCACTAAGGCAAGGTAAGGATATTGAGGAATGGTTCTTTACTGGAACAGTTACATTGCACAGTATCATATGATGTGATGACAGAACCAAAAAAATAAGAATTTGCATTCCCAAGTTACTGCTTTAAGCCTTGCTTTCTTTTAAGGCAAAATAAAATAAATTATTATAACCCCCCCCCCAATGCTACAGTGTGATTTAAGCATTTTATCACAGATAAGTAATATGTTGTAATTTTTATGTTCAAAAGAAATTTACAAACGAGGGAAAATAAGGTAGTGAGAAACACTGTAGAGAAGAGGCATAATACAAAATAGGGAAGGTTTTATTAAATTCAAACTTTGGAAAGCCTGTGTAAGTTTTACCAAAATGAACAAGAGAAAATATGGCTTAAAATCAGGAATATTTAGTGAGGGATAAATGGTAGCTGGAAGAGGAAAAGGAAAAATAAAGTCACTCTATCACAACTCTAGTTGAGCCCTCTAAAGGAGTTGGGAAGCAGTGAATACCACCTGCAGCTGGAGTAGCTGAAGGCATCCAGTCTATGAACATAGAATTTGAAAGTGTGGCCGAAATGAAACACAGATTTTTAAGCACGCAAAAAATTATAAATATGTCAAGAATATCTGAGGAATTCAAGTATCTCCCAAAATCTAGATAGTGAGGAAATAAAACCCTTGTACCTCAACTCCCTCTTGTAATATAGGGTCCTGTGAACTTTCTATTCAGACATGCTATTAAAAAGCCTACAAAGAAGTAAAGCTTTCTGAATTCAGGGAAATAATACACAGGAGAGCACACAATTACTGAGAGGACTCCCAGGGCACAGATGATTTTCACAGCACTCTAGATATCTGCTTAATCAACAGGGTGGGGACAGGCTGCTCTAAGGGAGCTTAATCCATAAAGAGACTGGTGGAGGTTCCCCATGTCAAGGAAATTTGATGTGAAGATATAAAGGGCTACTCAAAAGCATTATGATACAATAAAAGTGAGCTAAGATGTACCTGGGTAACTTTGCTTTGGTGCATTTATAATGAAATTAAAGACTGCAAATTCAAACACAGATTATTTTTTTGTTTGTTTTTTGCCTTTTTTCCCACAATCGTTTATATTCTGAGCTTTTCCTCTTTTTTTAAAAAAAAAATAATAGTCTGTTTTATTGATATTAGTAAGCAATGTACAAATCTAAATTTTACTTTAAGAAAGAAATTCTTGATAAATCTGTTAATATGCCTCATTTAACAGAGCTAAAAGCAAATCAGAATGTTAGGTTTTCTTGTTGTTATGCAGGAAAATGGTAGGCGATGTCAACAGATTTTGAGACTTGTTTTTCTTTTTTATCCTGAAATCTAGTAGCTTTTCTAAACCTTATTTGTACCACAGCACATAATATTTTAAAGGAGATATCTCAATTTTTGTGTCCAATCAGTGTAATCTATCTATCTATCTATCTATACATACATACATACATATAAAATAAGGTATATGTAAACCTGAGAGCTACCTGAGAATATATAGATAATAACATGTCAGTGGGTGACTTGGGAACTGAATATCCTTGTACACACTTTACTGAAGCTTGTCAATACTTATGAGACTCTTAGGTCCTGAGATCTTTCTGAAGATTTGATAAGTACATACTTGTCTACCATAACTGTCTGTGTAACCACTGTACAAAGTAAGTAAAACATAATGGTGAACATCTCTGATTTTACATTGTATAAAATAAACATACTGCTTAAAACTAAATGCATTTGTAGATTTTGTAGCTTGTACTATTCTTTGCAAACCAATACACCAGTCTTACCATACACAGAAATCCAGAAACTGATTCCTGTCAGACCAGTTTCTTCCTCCTCGCAACTCACTGCCCCAAATACTGCATGCAATTATGTTGTGATAGCAAAAGACAGAAATGCAAGAAACCATCCAGCTCTGTATAGGAAGGAATTAAATAATTAAGCCCTGATTACTTATCTGCACTTAAGGAAAAAGTCCCTCAAATCGTCTATGTATAAAAAAATTACACAGGCTTTGTTGATCTGGAGAGCCATCAACCTGGCTGTACTATGTTGAGCAACAGCTGAAGATCAGGGTCCAGAGAATTAGCAAATAGAGAAGATTTGGGTTTTTATGTTTCAGTTTTTCCAGAGTATTCTTATACAAGTTATTTGCAATTGTTATCCTTCTAAAGAACTCCATATTTTATGTTTTCCTTGGAAGTTTCTTTTGTGACCCCATGGAATAATATCATACTAACTGTGTGAATTATATTCAGGATTTTAACAAAGGGAGGGGAGTGGGAAGAAATCAAGCAGAGTTGTAATCATGGTGAAGCAAGCATGATATACATCCTGGCCACTGTGCTTCATGGAGAGACAATCCAGGTGGGATGCCCTTGAGCACTGCTTTCAGGAAGAGTATCTGCAGACAACTCCCAGTAGGCTGACCAAGGATGATGGCTGCAAGGAGGTCAAGAAGCCACTATCTGTCAAGCCTTAAAATATCCATCACTGAAATTAGCTCAAGGTACAAAAAGAGCAGTGGGACTGGGTTCCTAAATGTCTCACAGGATAGTTTCAGAACACATACTATGTTATATTAAATATTTCTCCAAAAATGAAAGCTTTGACCTGTGCCTCTCTAGCAATGTCTACATTTGCAAGTAAATGCAAATCTGCTCTGGGAAAGTGCAGATTGAAGGAGGTAGTGCTGAGGCCCCTACATCTTGTGCAATTATGATTTTTATATTGGATTTGGCTGCTGGTTTTCTAAACAAAATATCCCCAACCTGTATGGCTGGAAGCTGTCCAGTCACTGTTTCAGATTCTTACATGGACACTGCCAGTTGGGGCTTACTGGTATGCACCTGGAGTACAGCATCCAGTCCATTTTTTTCTAAAAGGAATCTAGTTTTGTGAGCACCAGAACTTTTGATACAGGAAGCATGTTCTGGTTTCAGCTGGGATAGTGTTAATTTTCTTCTTTAGTAGTTAGTGCAGGGCTGTGTTTAGGCTCTGATGTGAGAACAATGTTGATGGCACACTGATGGTTTTGGTTGTTGCTGGGTGATG
>JAVJGJ010000037.1:5830442-5847501 GCA_035590215.1 Microhierax caerulescens
TCAGTTGTGCCCAGTGACAGGACAAGGGGCAACAGGCACAAACTGCAACATGGGAAGTTCCATGTGAATATGAGGAACAACTTCTTTCTTTGAGAATGGCACAGCCCTGGAATAGGCAGACCAGAGAGGCTGTGGAGTCTCCTTCTCTGGAGACATTCAAAACCTGCCTAGATATGATCCTGTGCAACCCGCTGTATGTGAACCTGCTTTAGCAGGGGGTTGAACTAGATGATCTCCAGAGGCCCCTTCCAACCCTGACCATTCTGAGATTCTGTGACTGAATAAATTCTAAATGTCAGCACTGAACTACAGCTACAGGTAGAGTACAGGACTACCCCACAAAGAGCTGAAGCACAATTATTTTGGAAAAGGCAATTGGAGGAGATAATCACAAAGTTGTGAATTCTGTTACAGCAGGAAAAATAGAATTTTAAAGCATTTACCAAAGAAAGAACTTATTTTCTGAGTTCCAACACAAAAAAACTTCATAAATATCAGTGAAATTACTCTGAAGTAAGAAAGTGTTGTGTCATCACTGGATGGATTTCATTATTCTATTCTTTAGAAGTCAGTGCTGTCTGGCTAGAAAAATCCAAATAGAAAGCAAAGCTCAAAAGAAATCTTAATTAAGTGGGAATTCTGTTTACTTGTTTCCCAGTGTGTAAGTTTAACTCCTCTCAGTTAGAAGCTAAGTTTATGAACCAAAGGGAAATGAATGTATTTTCAGGTGATTTACGAACACTTCTGGCAATAAATTCAACTTCTTCATCAATTATGCCAAAATTAAAAAAAATAATAATAATCCTTACCTGCCTTTGAAATCCTTCCTCTCTATTATTCCTCTGTCTGTTAGTGTCAGTAATGCCACCATCCTGAGCATTTTGGTAGTTGCAGGAAAGATATGGATATGTAGGATAAATTTCTTCTTTACTATTTCTTATTTATGTTCCACTTTCAAAATATGCAACAAATATATTACAAAGTATTTAATTGTTAATATGTAATATTATCAATGTAAATTATTCCTATACATAATATTAAGTATTTAGACAAGTTTTTCAAGAAATGTTTGTGAATGTTAACATATTATGGGGGAATCTGTCTATATCTGCAGTACAACAGGCACATGGTTGACAAAATAATGTATGCCTAATGAAACATACATATATATCTATAAAGACAGCAACACATTCTGCCTGCTATTTGGATGGTTCTGTCCTAAAAAAACTAAAAACCTGAAGTGTCAAGCAGAACAAAAATAATGCTTCTGAAAATAAAATCCCAAACCAGGAGGCATTTCCTTTTCAAGGTAATTAATATTTTCTCTTTTACTACTAACAAAAACCTTGTCATTACTTGAGAAAAGAAGGAAAAAAACATAACCATGATTTTCTGAGACATTTTTGCTTTCAAATTTCACTGTCTAAAGAACTGAAAGTAAATTTCAGTCCTTGGTAAAGCTGTCACAAACTTTCACAAGGAAGATTCATTAAAGTGTGAAGCCTGATTCTTTTCAGCATAGCAATATGCACTTTGTAAATGTGTATACTAGATGTCTTTTCAGGTAAGGAAAGGCAAATATGATGCTATATACTGTGCTGGTCAATTGGAGGACATGAGACTTTATGACATTATAAATTCACATTTGTAAGCTTGAAAGGTTTTCATATTTAATTTGTGAAAGAGTACTTTAGTCTTCTACTAGTCTTTTGCACAAGTCTTCTGCATAAGAAATTGTCATTTCAAAGACTGTTCCTGCCTTTGGGGTAACATTTTTCCTCTCTCTTGCTTCTATAATAAAAATTCACACCCCCCCCAGTAATATAATAGTCTTTTTCCATGAATACTATTGGTCAGCATGATGTATATTAACTGTACAATTTTTCTTCTTTTCCTAAGGCTACTTTTTAAATCTGTTTATCCTCCTCCCCCATTGCCAGAAAAAAAATTAATCCAATTATACATTGGTATTCTGTTCAGATCTAAATTCTGTAAAGGTCAGATATCCCATGAAAAGGGATTATGAACAGCACAGGAAAAAATGATCCAAGCTAGCACTTGAAAGAAGAAGTAAAGCAAAGAAATAAGAAAAAGAAAAAGAAAAAAGAAAAAGAAAAAGAAAAAATAAAACCCAAAAAACCCACCAAAAGCATGAACATAAAAATAATTTCCCCAGTTTTACCTTGAAGAGTGCCCAGAATTTACAGTGCATAAAATTTCAAGTAACTCTTAATTTATTAAGATAAGCTTTGGAAAGAGTTTGATTTACCTACTCTTTCCTACATTAAGGGTTGACTTTTACAGAGAACAGTATAGACGAAAATTATGACCTTTAGGAGTGTATATAAAGAATCAATATTTTTTAGGTTTGTAAGAGTCTGAATGCTTTGGGAGTCTGTTGGGATGGTTACATGTTGATATCAAGATGCAGAAAATTTATTCAGAATTATATTCAGCCATCTGATACAGTCTGCACTGGTCTTCCACTGCTTGCAGGTGCCTATAGTAGGCTTCAAAACTGGCTGTGGCCGACGAACAATTTCTCTAAATCAGGGGTCCTCAAACATTTTAACCAGGGGGCCGGCGCGCGGATGAAGTGGCAGGCAGTCATCTGCAGCTGCTTGGTTCCCCCCCCCACCCCCCGGGGGGTGGTGGGGGTGAGGGGGTTCTGTAAATACTGGGGGGCTGGATTGAGGACCCTGGGGAGCTGTATCTGGCCTGCGGGCCGTAGTTTGAGGACCCCTGATCTAAAGAGTACTCAGGAAGGCTGGTCATTTGAAGAGACTGAATGTGAAGTCATGTTGATGTATGGAGTCCACTTGTTTCTTCCCCCTCTCGTCCTTCTTGACACATGCCCAAGCACCTTTGTCACTCACTGCCAGCAGTAGGAGGAATAGTTATCCCAGTGCCAGCCAGTTCCTGGCCCTTCCTTCCCACAACAGAATTACCATCATCTGTTGAACTGCTAGTGATCAGTTTGAATAACACAGGCAGGAAACACAGCACACAAAAACCAGAAGTTCAGCATGCCTGGGAAAACAGTTTGTTTATCTATATATCCTCCCTTGTGCAGAAAATGAAACGCCATCTCTCCCACCCATCCCCCCTGGCACCTACAGTGAATAGGTGCAGGTTGCTTCTTATGCAATGGTAAATCAATTCATACACTTTTTTTTCATACACTTCATATGCTCCTTCACAGTGATGGCATGAATTAAACATAAATACAATACAGGGACCTGCTGCCCAGTGCCAGCCAGCACTGGCTGCAACTCTGTGTTTACGGTCACTGTTCTCACTGCCTCCTGTGCCTGGGTTTAGTACCGGAGGCATGTTCAGAGTGCTGCTAAGGTAACTGCTTTGAGTAACTATGCTTGAGAACAACCCACCCTAAGGGACTGGTGCTGGGTGGGAGCTGGAGATTTCCAGCCTCTTGGCATTCTACAGAACATTCAGAAATTGTTCAACAAACAAGCGGCACTAACAATATTCACTATACAAATACAGAATACAAAATAGTATTTGTCCTAAACTGGTTCATGAGCCAGAGTAGACTGTCCTCTCACTTCTAATATTGAACTGTGTTTTCAGTGAGACATTTCAAATAATATTGTGTTTGAGCAGGTTGTCAAGCCCAGGAAGGGGTTAAAAAGGAGTTTCTTTATACAGGCTTTTTCACAGCTGGAGAATCTATGTTTCTCTGTCCATAGTCTATCCACAGCTCCAGTCTATTTAAAAACTTCTGAGAATAAAAAAATCACTTAACAGGAAGACTGCTTTTACTCTATTCCACTCAGGGGGACAGTCTTCAGAGTTTTAAAAGTCTGAGGTCCAGCAGGATTTCAGTAGGAAATGTTTGCCAAGCAATATAACAAGCAAAGAGGCTTGTACAGTACATGTGCTCATAGAAAAGAGTGGACAGCTTTGAAAGGAAACAAAACAGCTTAGCTTGCCTATAACTGATACCTGTCTTCTGCAGGTTCATCTGGGATGACAGGTTCTCCTGTCACTCTATTCCAAGTATATCATCTCCCAGATGCAAGATGAAACCCCTGAAGAGCCAGGAAAGCACCACCTACAGAGGTCTGCTGAAGCTCTGTTTCAGCCAGTTCCCTGTTAGTTTTTTTTCTGATAAAAGGGAGTAGGTGATTACCAGAAGTCAAATGGCAATAAAGCCATGTGGTCACACAGTTGATCCAAATGTGCCAGGACAGGTGATCCCCTAGAATACCAGAAAGCAGAAAGAGAAAAAGGCCAGTAGTGTTAGAGGATCTGTTGTACAAGCTGTCTGGATAAGAAGATTTTTCTTTCTGCACAAGTTTGACTTTGAGAATGTGTAAATAACAAAGCAAAAACATTTCAGGTGTGGGCTTCCTGATTGATCTGTAGCTTTCTGACATGGATAACCTCTAGAGAGTTGAAGCAAATAGTGTCTGATAGGGTGCCTGTTGTTGTCTGAGTGCCAGTGTCACCTCTTCTCAGAGCCAGAAGAATGATGACTTTCTCTTCTTCAGGTCACTGCAGGTTCTTTCACATTTGGAAATGTCAATATTTCAATAATCTGTGTTAATAAGATGGACTAGCAGTGGCCATTCATTTCAGCTGCTGGCAGTAAATTCCACAGATTCTTCACAAAGACACTTACCTCTGGAGCAATGTGACCCTTGGTTCTTGATCTACCATGAAAGCTTGCTAGCTTGCTTATCACAAAACTTTTCATTATAGCTGCAGCCTGAAATGCCTGAGAAGTTCTTGGGATTTTCCTCCCATTGTTTCATATAACAAATGAAAAAACTATCTCTTCTAGCTGTAGGACCCCAGTCTCACTTGGACCAAGATCTCAAGTTCCATTCAGAATAAATAGATAAGAATTAAAAGCCTAATGAGAAATATCTTCAAGTATGGTTGAAGTATTGCCCTATATGCCACCAAAGGCATGTAAGGCTCCTGTTGGCAAGATAAATCCTACAGGACAGTGTAAATACAAATTTTAGTTTGGTCCAGAGATCCTCAGACTTAGTTACAAGTTTGCCTTGACTTAGTTGTCCCAACTGAAAGTGTGTCAGGCATATTGTTGGCAGTAGTGGTTAGCCATATTGCCTGTGATCGATGAAGTACAAAATGCTCTTACCACACTTAAGGTTTGGTTTTGGTTTTGGTTTTTTTTTTTTGGCAATGGTGGAGATTTCAATAACAACATCTGCAATTAAAAACCACAGAATAAATTCTTACACTTTATTTACCTAAAGGTACCCAATGAAATATATACTGAATAACCCAAAGGTTATATGCCTATATCTGAATTTGGTATAAAACTGACATATATAGAAAAATGTTCAAATTATTTAATAAGTGATCATAGGGAAAATGTGTGAAATTAAATGACACGTGCTTGTCCTTTGCTGCTATCTTGTTTATCATGTGAAACGCTGAGGGATGACCCTTGCTGCCATCCTGCAGAGAACATCTCCATCTTTACTGTAAGTAGACTCTCTAAAGAGAAGCCTGATATGAAGTTTTAGGTATAATAAAAGTAGATAACCCTTTGAAGATCAGATTTACAACCAGCATTTAACAGACTGGAAATCATTGGGAATCGTAATGTATGTACTGTAAATAATGTATATATTGCAATATAGCAAATTGAACCCAACACTGGCCTCAACTCACAGAGGTGGTCTTCAAATGTTGCTAAAATAATAAGCCAGTTCATTTGAAGCTTCCAGAACAGAAGGTAGGATTCTTCTCCCTCCCTTCATACCCTTTGTCAATCTTTACAGTGAAGACATATAGGCTCAGGAAAGCTTACAATACTTCTATACTCTAGGGAGTTACCCTTAATAAAATATTCTATTTCTATTTTTTTATCATTGTGTTTATGTGTATTTTCAAGATGTGATCAGACATACTAAAGAGCAGTGGAAAGTCTCTCAGTTAAGGCAAAAATGTCACAATGAAGCTTGTCATGTTATAAGTTACATTATGCTAAGTATTTAAATTAACATGCCTATAAAACAACTTGTCCAAAACAAGATAAGTTTTTGTCCTTCATAACCATGGTAAATATAACTGGAAAAATCTGTCCTAGCTCCGTTAACAAAGATAATAAAAAAAAATGAAAACTGTTCAGGAGCCCCCTGCAACCACAGTGACAATGCAATTTCTTCAACTGACTGAACACGAAAAAAGATTTCCAGCTACCATGATACATCTCTGGCTCCCTAACTCCAACAATCACATCAGGGCTGACTTGCAGCAGTCTGTTATAAGATTTCCCAAGGCAGAAATCTAACATATTATTCTGGAAACATCCTGATATGCTATAACTACTTTGACATCACTTACATATCAAAAGCCTGGAAAATAAAGTTCAGACATAAAATGTACACAGCAAAACCAGAGAGCACCAAGTAAACCAGTAACAAAATAACACTGTTTGTCATTACAGAAGAAAATCGAAATATCTCAAAAGTAGGAAATACCTTTTCCTTCTCCAAGTTATTGCAATTAGTAAGGATGTGAAAGCACTTCTTCAGCATTTCAAAGGTATTAGTTTTCACACTTCAATGCTTTTCTCAGGATCTAACAAAGAGCAAACCTGACTGAAATATTTGCTTTAGTGAGCTGTTAGTGTTTTGTACTATCTATAAACTGTGCTTGCTTGAAGTAGTGGCACATGTTCTGATAACCACCAGCTATTAGAAATCTATATTTAAAATTAGTACTTGTGGAAATAAGATAGAACTTTCCATGGTTTGGGCAATTTAATTTTAAACTACAGACTGACAATAATTATTAATTTTTCTGTGTACTCTTTTCAGTGTTTAAGTTCACGTTAAGACTGTTTAGAACTTGAAATTTTACAAACTTAAAGGAAAACCCCTTCTAAGCCAATGTTAACCTGACTGAAACTGGTATGACTATAGTGAGTCAATGTAATTGCTATCCTGATTTTCAGCACTCTGGAACTTTTTTTAGTCTATACACAAAACCAGCTAAAAATAGATTTTGTTTATAGACTGTGTTATAAAATACCTTTAAGAATATTTCCTAACTCCAGAAATTTCAAGAGAAAAGAGTTTATGGAAAACATTGATTTCATAAGATCTCTAAGTTTCTCACTGATTTTATCATTAAAACACTTTTTTATTGTATTTATACAAGCAATGTTATTGTATATAAACCTAGATATTTTATGCTAGATTCACACTGTCATGCTACAGAACTGCATAAACAGACATTGCAAGTATATTTTCAAGTCAGGTTTCCATTAAAGCATTAGTAGTAATCAAAATACATGCTATATTGCATACTACCAACTATGTTCTATATCAAGTCATCATAACAGAAGTATGAAAGACAATTAAAATGCAGTTACAAGATGAAGATGAAAATCTATTTCTTTCAAGTATGGAAATTTCAGATAGAATACCTAGGCAGTCTTGCTAGGTAGTTTCCCTCCAGTGTGTAAAAGGAATCACTACATCTAACTTCAAGAAGATTAAATCTGAGGACAGTTGTTATTAATAGACAAAATAAGGCAACTTGATATTCCAGAAGTACAGGTACCATTTTTCTATAAATCATCTAAAGGAAGCAAGGTGAAATACTGGTAGTACCTAGCAAGAGAAGGGGTACATAACAGCAACAAGCTTGAGATGTCCACACTATATCCTTGTCTCCAGGATCATCTTCCCCCCCCCAGCCCCAACTAGCATATGTGCAACTAAGAAATCCTAATGGATAAAAAAATTAAATAAAAAATAAATAATAAAAATGCATGCATTCCAACTTTTTAATAATGTGAGCTTTAAGAATACTGTGTGTTAATCTACTAGCTGACTGAATCAGATACTTCTATAAACTATTCTATTTCTAATGATACAGAATCAGGAAAGTATACAGATGCTTGCAAGTTAACAGCAGAGGAGATTGCTCTGGAATAAAATATGGTTAGCCTGTATCCTACCGTTTTATTCTGCAGGCTTTATGGTATGGTGGGTCAAGACACCTTTTCCACCTGAGACTGCATGATCTGCCTACGGTGTAATATGCTCTTTCTGTCTTGGAGATATTTACAGCATGAAAACATTTACCCTGCCTTTTCTTTTGCAGCGTATACAAGTTGAAAAAATGCTTTTGCGGAATTGGGGAGTATTTTAAATTGCTTTCAACTATAACATGTATGATATACATGCAAAACATGCAGTTACAGAGCTATTCTTGAGCTCTCACAGAAATCTTTAACAGAATAGATCTGTATATGAAGTAAGTTATTAGAATGAAAAGTGATCTTTTACATAATTTAGTTACTGGAATAAAACTTTCTTGATAAGAGGTGTCTGATGCTGTTATCTTGCATCATTACTTTTACATGTTCTTGTCCCAGAGGCTGCAGAATACTAACTCTTCTGTTGACTTACTGTATGCCTCATAATGAATTAAAATGGCCAGAAATACCTGAGCACTGCCTCAGATCTGGGCAAAGGTTTATCTTACAGCTGTAGAACAGCATTATCAGGAACAAAAGAGTTCCTTTATGGGCAACTTGATTCAATAACTATTAGCATGAATATAGATGAAAAATATTTTTAGTGATAATCCAGTTGTATTAATTTGGAAATACCAGTCATATAAACTTTTTTTTTTAGGCTTTTCTCTACCAATGCTTTGACCAGAACTTAGGATATGATTGGGCCCACCTGTGCATTTTCATTCTGGGTAAACCTTTTACATGTGTTCTAATTCTCCAAAACAGGAAGGGTTTTGGTGTTTGAATGAAAGAAGCTAATCTTGATAAGCCATCTGAATGATCAACTAATGAAGAATTTCTGTGCTTGCTAACAAGTACGAGCAGATAACAGAAGAGTCTGCCTCTGTATTTTCTTGATAGCTAGTGTGGTGCAAAGGTGTGATATGAGAGGAAGAAGATCTGTTAGAAATGTGAAATTTCATTTAAACAAGTACTGATGAAACTTGCACACTCTGAAGATAATGGCTATGCTCCCATCCAGTTGTGCATAGTAGCTTTCTGCCTTGCTTGGTGTCCTTGAAGCAGTAGTTGCTTTTTTTTACTCTCCTGTGAACATGATGTGGGATATGAGTGCTGTCACCCCATAGGGAGAATGCATCACACACTAATTGTATTGGCGAATCAGAATCAAATTGTGTTAATATATCCAAAGGTAGGCACAGGCTTCATCCGTTTAAAAAGTTCTGTTGCTCTCATCTTTGCAAACACAGAAGTTTTCCTTGATCTGGAATATCATGTTAGTAATTTGAATATAACAGTCAGATGATGAATGAAGCTTATCTAGCATTTTAGTAATCTCATAAAAAAGAAGGATGGATATTTTCAGGACCTGTTATGATATCTCTGATGGGGACAATTTCTGTTTCACTGTTCCTGTACTTGGCAAGTTCTGTTTCATAACTGTTGTAAGGAATCCCTTTCTGAAAATAATATCATGTGAATAATATAATTCTTTCTGAAAATAATATAATGTGAATTATAAAATAACTTGATTTTTCATTGATACTGCTAAAATTGTTAGCTCTCTGTTTTGTTTCGTGGTGGAGTCGGATTATTTATTTATTCATGTTTTGCTACTCTGTTGTGTCTGTAACATACTGAAGTAGTGGGGGAAAACAGAAATAATTTTATTTTCTCCTTGACTTTCTAAATGTAAAAGTAAGTTTTACCTGTTTCCTGACTTGATGAATAAATGAAAGGATCTTATTTACCTTTTAAGCATTTTTCTGGGTTCATTGTGGATGAGGTAAAGAAAGATTTCACTTTTAAAGCTGTCTAGGTTGAGAAGTGCATGGTGTAAGAACACAGCAATAGTTAAGAAACAGAATGAGTACAGTATTGCTGTAGTTTACAACATAAACACCCAGTTTGGATTAAATTTATTTTGAAATTTAAATTGCCGGAAGAGAAAGTAAAGGAAATTTACCTCAGAGTGGTGAAAGAGATTCTGGAAGTTACACAGATGCACACAAAATTATCCACAATGACCCATTTCAAATTTAATATTTTAAGTTTGCTTTTAATGTTAGTCATAGGGTGCTGGACACAGTTTATGACTCATGAACAACTTAATTCTGAAAAATACTCAACAGAGGTCCAGGAACATGCTGTTCAATTCTGATATTACCACTCTCAGTCAGAAGCTGTGTTGCTCAGTATGAGTCAAGTTCTAATTATAGAATAAACATGCTCCATTAAGGCAAAACATAAACTGATATGTGTCTATGTTTCTAAATTCAGTTTTGGGTTACTGGAACTAAGCATGTATCTACATCTCTCCTCAAACACAATATGAAGGCTTTTTTCCAGCAGAAGACTGAATTTTTCTCTGTAATTGCATCTAAGTCATATATACTAAAATAAATAGAAAGAACCTGAATCTTTTACCACCATGATATTCTGCCTCAAGTAACCCATGGCACTACAATGAATTCAACATGCTGTCATTTTTGTTTAATAGCACTTCATGTACATTCTATCAATTCATCTAACTGCACAAAGAGTACAAATGCAGAATTTAAATTTTGGCCTATGTTTCTTCCAGGCAGTGAACCTATTGTAGATTAATTCATCCATGCCTTGTGATCAAAAGTTAAATACATGAACATTCTCTAATTTTGTGATCTTTTGGTACATTGGTTTCATCAAAGCTGTATAGGAAACATAAATTACTGAAGAACAGCAAACAGGTTATTTCCATGATGAGGGCTGTTCTTGTCACCTTTAGCATTGCCACCAAACATTGAGAATATTAACAGTAAGATAGATCACTGAAATCATCTATTTGGACAGGGACAGATATCCTTTGATTATACTCTCTGGAGGATACTGAGAAACTTTAATCAAGTCAAGCCTCTCTCAGAGTCTATTAAAAAAAATATATATATCTCTATTAAGGGTCTCTGAAGATTTCCAACCTCTTTGGTCATGTAACTCAATGCTTAAATATCTGTGACTTACTTCAGAACAAATGTACAACTGATAAAGGAATACTTGAAAGATAACTCTTTAATGAAAGACAGATAGCTGCACCTACTGTATTAGCTGATTTAATTATAGATGATGTAGAACAAAGATCGTATCTCAAGAGTAGTAATACAATGTCAATTAGAAATCTAAGTTTTTTGAACTCTTGAGTGCAGGAAGGGAACAAAACCAGTTTAACACACTTAAAAAAAAACAAACCAAAAAAACCCCCAAAAAAACTTCCAAATAGTCCTCAAAGTTTAGTCCTACAAGATGTGTGCTCTTGACAAAACATACTATACAAAAATGCAAGTGGCCTCAGGTGTCAAAATTTTGGGAGGGGAGGAATTGTCAGGAATGGCCCATATCAGAAAGGAAGCCAGGGGATTTTGAAAAATTCCCAGATACCTGAACTATTTCTAAATAAAAGGAGAGCACGTTCTTTCAGGTATGACATAGGCTAGCTTAGGAATAATCCTGGTATCTAAGTAAAGGTCTGCAATGTGCTGTACAGCAATCATCTTAGTTGAAAAACAAATGTGATAGAGCCCTTGCATGTGGATTCTATTTCCAGAGCATCTCAAAACACCTGTGTAACACAACACAAGTAAATCAGCTATTACTTTCTTTGTAAAAGTACAGGTAGACTGAAAAAAAACATTTTAGAGACAGATAAAGCAAACACCTGAAAGATAACTAAATTCCTTGCAGCCACCAGAAAAAAAAACACTCACTACAGTGTGTATGTACATGTTAGGCAGACTATCTGATAATGTTGACTAATATGGTGCCAATATCCAGCAGACACCTTACTTTCTGCAGGAATCTCCAGCCTAATTGAAGTTCCTACCTTCTGAGGAATAAATGAATTTAAGAGGTCAAACAAAGTATCCAGCAACTTTATTGCACTTATTTCCATTTGAGAACACCCTTGCAGGGCCTTACAAGGAAGAAGCTGTGTTTCAATTTTTTTTTCCAACACCAAGTGTTTTTCCTGTAGTTTATTTCACACAACCCACTTGCCCTGCAAACACGGTGAAATAGAAGCACTGCCTCCCCCCTCACTGCAAGCATTAGTCAAGTGAAGGCAAGTGTCAGTCCCTGTCAGGAGTACACACACTGCTGCTGTCCTGGCTGAACTCTGCTAGAAGCAAAATCCCTGCACTCTCATTCTTTGGCAAGAAAGGGGCTGCACCTTTCCTTACTTGCAAGTGCGTCAGCCAGGTTTCATGAAAAAAAAAAAACCCAATGGTTTCACGTTTTATGCTAATCTTGTGTTCCCTGCCTCTCTTCTCTGTGTCCAAACAATCTCACTGTGATTAAAATGCAACGCTGATCTACATGAGTGTTAATGTTTTAAAAGCTCAGAAAGTTATTTTCCATATTGAAATGTATATTTTCCATATACATTTCCATTTGGTTTTCATACAAAATAATAAAAAATTCATCATGGACCTCCCTTTCTTATTTTTGCTGCACATAACTAGGAATAAATCTGTCCTGCTATTTTAGTCTCAAAAGCAATGCCTATTGGAGTTATATGGCAGCATATTTGTCCTCTTCATGCTTTTGCCTTAATGTTTGTAAGTACCAGTATAGCTCAACGCTGTTAGCTTAGAAATATAAAACCTGAAAAGTATTAGTATTTTTATCATGACACAAGAACTTCATATGAAAGAAACTGTAGAGCATAACATTTATAGACCAAATCCCAGATGCATTTACTATGTTGCCAAAAAACATCGGTTTTTTTCTCATTCAGCTCAGTTGAAATTAAAGTATTGACAGAAACAATTTCTGCCTGGAAAGTGAAAAAGTTGATAAGGAATGATATTGGATCAGTTTTCCTGCATTTAGTTGTGCTCAGTAATCCCCATCTTACATTCTACAAAATGTTGCTGAAACTAAATAAGAAAAATAAATCGAAATGAAGTGCCAGATTTTTCTGCTGTTTTCTTTTATTTTTGTATATGTAGAATAAAGCTAGAAGTAGATGTTGAAGTGCTGAGCAGTATATTTTTTTGCAATAAATTTCAAGCTGTTGCACAGCCTGAGTGGAACAGAAAAGCATTAAGATGTATTTATATTGAAAAAAGAGTGATATTTTAAGGTTGAGAAACAAATCCATCATGGTCTATATAACATATCAAAGGGCGGTTATGACTTTACTGGAGTAAATTCCAAAAAAATTGTGTTGAGGACAGCTGACATTTGCCACGGTGCCATTCTTTGCCAGACAAAGTAGTAGTATCATTTTTGTTTATGAAGACAAAAAAACCCCCAACAAACGAAACACAGTCTCAGAAACTGGCTACAGGAAACAGAACAACCTAGAGGGGCAACATAATACATGTCTTTCCCCTGTTAGTTCATGCAGTCTGTCATCTTTTCTACAATGAATATGCAAACTACTAAAAAGTTGTCTTCCCTTCCCTTCCATATTACATAACACGAAGCTGTATTTGTACTGAAGCACTTAAAAACATGAAGTGTTATGTTTTTAACCAGCTGGCCACTGCTGAGCTTCTTATAAATGCATATCCTAAAGTGCGTTACCTAGCTCAGTACAGGCACCCTACAAGTAAATGTGTGTTTTCCCTTACACAGCAGTGTCAGAAAAGTATTTAATAAAAAAATCGACTTCTGTATGTATTAGATTCCCAGACTGAAATGCTGCTTTACTAGAATCTGTAAAGCTTCTTTTTCCAACAAATAAAGTATCTGTCATGTTTTCCTTGATGGGTCAAATTCAGGTAAGGTAAACTTCTATAGACAAAAATTGCACAAGTAGCACCACCTTCATGATAAAAAGAGCAGGAAGACAAAATGCAAGCAAGAAGAAAAAAAAAAGGAACAAAAAATGGAATAACTTTATTGTATTTTGCTTTATTACAAAGCTGTGAGTACTCTTACTAGTGGCTGTTCTTGATTTGCCTACCTCACTTTTAAAATAGCTAACAGTGTAGTTTCTACATGAAATAAACTGAGCATCCTTCATTTATCTAGGAAAGTAATAGAAATAATATTGACGGGTTTTAAATAGTAAAAGAAGTGGAATCTTACACAGCAGTACATAACTTAAAAGTCAAAGTAATCACTTCTCATGTTAGTATTCTACTTGGAAATGTCTCATTTGACATAAGGTGATAAGAAGAAGAATGTTAGTTTTCAATTCTATTTCTGTTTGATTTATAGGATTTTTAGTGAAAATACTGCAATCTGTATTTTAGCTAGTACAGCCTATTTCTGAGAACTGTATATTCAAGATCTTTTACAGAATTTAACAGTATTGAAAGACCACAGTTCAAACATTGCTGTAATTTTGAGGGGAAAATTGCATGCCTCAACTCCGTTGTTCCTGGAGCTCTGCACATACAGAATATTTATTTTCTAGCTGTTTGAGTTAGTTCCAAGGTTGTGTAACTTTAACTTAACTTGGGTCCATTCTACCAGTGGACCAGAACCAATTTGCATTAGTTGAAGAAGTGACCTTCACCAAAGGGAAAAAAATTGTTAGTACTCAGCTGTGGAAATAAAATGAAAAGACTAAATAAAGAAGCATCATTTTAAAATGATGAAACTGCAAGAAAAATAGAGAGCAAGAAAAAAGCTTTCAACTGAGATTAAAAGATTTAAGAAAGCAATTCAGAATATTAAGAGCAGTGCTAGCTGAAAGACAAATCTAAATCTTCTATCCCACAATCTATTAAAATATTTCATGCTTGTTTGATCATAAATCTGGAGAAAAAATAAAAATATCAACATTTATGAATTTAAAAGCTTCAGATAAATTTGATTGGGCTACAGATAAATGCCGATTTTTGTTTCAGCCTTTTTTACAAACAATATTATTTTTGCCATTCTTGACCTTAAATTAATGATTTTGATTTGCTGACCTAAAAATGTGTGTTCTGTGATGCACAATAATCTTTACCTGCCAATGAAAAACTGGTTAGTTAGATTTATTTTAACTCCAGTAGAGTATTTTCTTCAGAAAGGAATCCTGAGGGGTTTGGATATTGATTCCCTAGTTATTTAGTTTCTGTGAAGTCTAACAGAGAAGTCCATCTTTCAGGAAAATACTTTGATTCAGGACTTTTGAAATGTTTTGTTTCCAATAAAAATTCAGAATACTTTAATTGCAGAATAATCTAATAAAAGGCATAAGAACTCATTTTGGTTTTCCAAAGAAAAAAAACCACTGAATCCACCTACTATAGATCATTATGAACGCTTAGAAAATTTGGTTTATAATCCAAATATATGGTGTCAAAAGACTAAATATAATTCATATACATGCATGCATATATATACACACACTATACATTTGTATATACAGATACATATATTAAAAGGCTACAGCTAATTGAATGGAGAGATTGTAGGTAGAGTCAACAGTCAGTGGAGGCTGATTTGAAATTGTACCTGTACCAAAAAATGATGGTTCCTCTTCACTTTCCTTCTCATCTCCTTTCTCTTCCGTGTCAGATCTAGGAAGTATGTGGCCACATGGTGGTTAAATCAGTTTCCTGATCAGACTGAGGACCATGTGGTCTTGAAGGCAGTACTTCTGATAGGCATGAGCCGATGGTGACATTGCATCTCAGCACAAGAGTCCTGAGCAAAAGCTATGCAAATTGTATTGTATTAAAACAATTAAAGGAAGTATGATTCTAATTTAGGATTGCTGTTCTAATTTAGGCAGTGAGGCATTTGAGATACCACAGTCAGAATAAAATTATTGCCAAATTGACAATTTGAAATAGCGCTGTATCTTTAATGTGGTGATTCCTTCCCTCCACATTGGAATTTGCCTCTTTCTCCTACTTTCCAACTACTGCTTGTGTTCTAGTACAAGAGGTTCCTCCACCTTTAACAGAACTGCTACCTAGGGAGCATTAATTATTAGGGAGAAATTGTAGTTATAAAACAGATGACAAGGTATATACTTTTGTAATTTACATGAAAGTTATAACTCTGTTTTCAAAGAAAAGCAAGTTTGAATTTAGACATTTGAAAAAATTTGCATTTACAATGTATATGATAAATATTGTCAAAGTCTATCTGCCATCAAACACAAAACAACTTAACATTTGAACATAAAAGTTTAGAAAAGGTGTCGTCCTTCTGCTATGGCAATTCTAATAAGGTTAGTTAATTAAAAGACACCACTGTGCTTTTTTGTTGAAATGTAGCAAATGGTTTTCTCAGTCTACAGTGCAAAAATTGTATAGTTCTATAGCTTCTTGCTACATATTGCTGACCATCACTGTAGAAGTGCCATCCACATCAAATCAGCTGCTTTACACAAGCTATTCTAGGATATCCAGACCATGTATGAATTATTTCCTCAGGGAACTGTTTGAAATATAACTCCCTGGAAAAGAAGTTGCTTAGTACAATTCTTCTTATAGCAGCTCACGGGGTTTACACACCTGTCAAAAATCATTGCAAGTTAGAGATATCTGTGTGAAGTTTTGAATTGACATCTGATGGATAATCTGACAGCTATGTGTATGAAATTGGATAACAGCAGCAACTTAGGAGGAACAAGACATGCAAAATATATTGATTTTGTGTTTGCTTTCAGTAGTTTCCAGTTTTCTTTTGCTACAACAGGACTGTCAACTTCAAACATCTGATTTTAAGGCACACTCACATGGATGCTCTTCAGTTCACTTGGCATAGCTCAGCTCTTGCCTTGAATTGATTTCCTCAAGAAAAAAGTGTTTATTTGTTGAAGTTAATATCACAAATAAAAAAATAGCAACATATCTTTATTTGTGATTTTTATGGGAAGTTTTAAATCAATAACCATTTCACCAGGAATGATTAAATGAGTGAGAGAAGGAGTCTTCCGAGCTTACTGCATAAGGTAGAAATAACAGCAACTGGAAAACAAGAATATCATAGTTTCTTACATCTACTCCTTCTCTTGCCCTGAATACACACTATGCATAAGAAGCCAATTGTATAATATAAAGCTGAGAATCTGTCCTTTTTGTCCTCCTCTGAAAAGCCCAAAGCTTTCAGCAACATAAAGTGACATTTATAAGACAA
>JAVJGJ010000037.1:5866158-5879209 GCA_035590215.1 Microhierax caerulescens
GGCCCTGGAATTGAACCCTGAGAAACACCACTGACAACCGGTCATCAGCCAGATGTAGCCCCATTCACTGCAATCCTTTGAGCCCTGCCCTTCAGCCAGTTCTTCACTGTCGTGATTTAACCCCAGTTGGCAACCAAACACCACGCAGCTGCTCGCTCACTCTCCTCTCACAGAGAAGGATGGGGAGTAGAATCAGAAAGGAGTGTAAGACTCAAGGGTTGAGATAAGAACAATTTAATAGGTAAAAAAAAAAGCCACACATGCAAGCAAAGCAAAACAAGGAATTCATTCACCACTTCCCATCAGTTTGGCCATCTCCAGGAAAGCAGCGTTCCATCATCCACAGCAGTTACTTGGGAAGACAAATTCCATAGCTTATATACTCAGCATGACATCCCATGGTATGGAATATCCCTTTGGCTAGTTTGGGTCTCCTGCCCTGGCTGTGTCCCCTCCTAATCTCCTGTGCCCCTCCAGCCCTCTCGCTGGCAGGGCCCCAGAAACTGGAAAGTCCTTGACCTAATATAAACCTTACCCAGCAACAACGGAAAACATCAGTGACCTATCAACATTGTTCTCACACCAAATCCAAAACACAGCACTGTACTAGCTCTATCCCAGCTGAAATCAGGACATTTGCCCAGCTCATGGTGAACCCCCTCATACCACAGTTAGACATTTTGTCCAGAAGGATGATGTGAGGGATTGTAACAAAAGCCTTACTAAAATCCAGAAAAACTACATCCACCACCTCCCCTTCATCCACAAGGTGGGTGATCCTACCATAGAAAGATATCAAATTAATTAAACAGAACTTACCTTTTGTGAAACTATGTTGATTATTGTGTCTGAGGATAAGATTATTCTTTAAATGCCTTTCAATAGTACCCAGTATATTTTTCATTATTTTTCCAGGAACTAGGGCTAGACTGAGAGGTGTGTAGTGCCCTGGGTCTTCCCTCATGCCTTCTTTTGTAGGATGGAATAGCACTGGTTAGCTTCCAGTCAGCAGGGACCTCCCCAGCCTCCCAAGACCTTTGGTAGACGATCAAGAGCGCCTCTGCCATCAACTCTGGGATGAATCTCCTAAGGCCCCATGGACTTGTGAACATTCAGCTGATACAGCTGGTCTCTTACAGCTTGTGTCCACAAATGGAAACTCACTGTTCCCACTTGCCATCTGAGGAAGGGGACTAGGCAGCCCAAGATCTATCAGTATTATTAAAGACTGAGGCAAAAACAGCATTGAATGCCTCTGTTTTTTGTTCATCCCTATTAGTAAGATGACCATCTTCAGCAAGTATCAGTCCAAATGTTCCTTTAGACTTCCTTTTGCTATTAATGTACTTAAGCCCTCCTTGTTTCTGAAACAACACTGGTCAGTTTCAACTCTGTTTGAGCTTTGACCTTTCATGTCTTCTAGCTGCATAAATGAACCACAACTCATATTCACAAATACTATTCACAAATAACAAGTCTAGGATGTCATCTCTCCTAGTTGGTGCACTAAGTACCTGTAACAATAGGTTATCTCCTACAAACTTCAAGAATATCCGAGTCTGGATCATTACAGCAGTACGATACTTTCAGCTGATGTCTGGGAAGTTGAAAACTCCCCATAAAGACAGTGGTTACTGATCCAGAAATTTCTCCTAACTGGCTATAGAACAACTCATCAGTGCTCACATCCTGGCTGGACAATCAGTAGCAGACACCCACTACAACATTTCCTTTGTTTTCCAACCCCTTATCCTTACCCAGAGGCTGTCAGCCACACCATCACTAACTGTAAGGGCTCTACAATCAAACCTCTACTGTACATATAGCGTGACACTACCTTGTCTATCCTATCTTGTCTGCCTATCGCTCCTGAACAGCCTGCAGCCCTCCATCCCAGCACTTCAGTTGTGGGACTCAATCCACCAAGTCACTAATACCAATGATATCATAGCTCTGGGAGCTGACTAACATTTCCAGTTCACCCTGGGTTTTTTCATACTACATTTGTTGGTGTGCAAGCATTTCAGATATGCTGCTGAGTCCTCTGTGCTCCCAGGAGCAGTGTAAATAATTCTACTAACATTGCCACTCTCAGGCAATGCCATGCCAACCCTTTGTTTACCTGCTACAGTCTTGTTGGTGTCTCTTTCCCCCATCAATTCTAGTAATGTATCTATGACACTTCTGAAGGTATCATTTAGCTGAGTAACAACTCTCCCTGTAGGTATAGGAACCTTAATTACAGTAGAAATCCTTGCAGGATCTTATGTGAACAGAGACAGATTCACAAAAAAAAATTTCATAGTACATATTTGCTTCATGTAAGCCTGGTTGACACCAATTACTCATCAGACTTTCTGACTGGAAAACTCTCTTTTCCTCTCTGAAAATGCAGATTCAGTGTAAAATAAAAATGTGAATGGATGTTTGTTTAGCAGGAGACATTATGCATGGTAAACTGAGCACCCATCCTGAATTAATTTTGAAGTTCTACAAAAGATTCTTTGTTCACTTTTCCTTCTCTTTCTGGTCCTCAAATATCGGTGAGAACAAAATAAAGCATGACAGGATACCATCTGGTTGATTTTACTGTACTGTAAGGGTTATGGTTACCTGAAGCAAACCTTGTATTGCACTTAACATCCATCTATACCTGTTTTTTAGAAAAATTTCATTTTAAAAAAGTAAATAATGTGACTGCTTGGACTACTTTAATTTAACCAAATCAGAGTCTGGTTCTTAATCTCAAGAGATTTATCTTTCAGAGCCGGAAATAACCCCCTTAGTGATTCCCTTTCTTGTTCCTGGACTGACATATATAGATAGATTCAGGCATCTGTCAAAGGGCTGATATAGAGATAGAAAGTAAACAGATGTACTGCAGTGCTAGAACCAATGAAGATGGTAAGAATGCTGTTCACTACTATTTCAGAGAATAACAGAAAGCTTCAAATTCTGTCATATACCACAAAGTTCTAGGGAACAATTACAGTGAAATACATTTTACAATTTATGATAGCTCAGCTTGTTTAAAATATACAGCAGTGAATACACTACATAAAGAATGTAATCTGAATTTCAGTTTATTCCTTTCATAGCCAAATACTTTTCAGATAGTAAAGTTTTTACATCTTAAAACTAACTGGCACAGAGAACAAATACTATACTTTCAATAAGTACACAGACTTATTACTTT
Organism: Microhierax caerulescens; assembly: GCA_035590215.1. Taxonomy (NCBI): domain Eukaryota; kingdom Metazoa; phylum Chordata; class Aves; order Falconiformes; family Falconidae; genus Microhierax; species Microhierax caerulescens. The sequence continues at coordinate 5,869,355 of JAVJGJ010000037.1, forward strand.
CACAGCAAAGCAAAATAATTCTCTTTCTCTCCTGTATTTCAGAGCTGATGAGGTGTGATCATAAAATAGATGTCCATTACTTCAAAAATGAATCAATGATCTAAAAGATTACATGATTGAAGCTGATTACAAATATGAAGATAACAATTTAATCTGTGTTGGAAAAAACATCCTCTTGTGAAGGTGTAAGTTAACATAAGAGACTGGGATCAATGGTGAATATTGCCTTAGAAATAAATTGAATGCAAATATGAAAAATTCAGTATTTACTACTATTAGAATATGAGATAACTTAAAAGATGCATATGTAACGTTTCTTTGATGTTTTTCAGAAGAAAGATGAACATATTTTAATCATTACAATTTCCGTATATTCTTTCTTCAAAAAGCACAAGTAAAAACATGTTGCCCTAAAAATTATTGCTGAACCATACCTCTAAAGCTCACAAACTGTGCAACCCACTTACTGTTTCAAGCACTGCTGAAGTTTTATCATTTTTTATTAATCATTGTGCACAAAGAACTATGAAGAATGAGCACATAGTCCTTTACAAATATATAAACTGCTCTAAAAATTACTTTCCTGACTATCATTTAAATTTTGAAGATAACTAAAATCTAGCCTCTAAATTAAAAAAGGATTTGATCAAATTGGAACATGATCCAACTTGAAATATGCAGACGTTTCAATGTCAGCAAATATGATAGGGGTAATTATTTGAGCTAATATTTCTGAAGAAACTGGGACAAAAATACTGGCAAGAATCAGTCCTATAAGTAAATTTTCATAATATGTATTTTTTGGATAGATTAACAAAACATTTACCATCATACTTCCTTTTTACCATATACCTTGACTTGACATTCCCTATAGCTCTGCAGAAGTCTTCTTATGAACCATATTCACCTTTCTCAGCAGAAAATAAAATAAGACAAAAACTTGATGCCATCATATTTAGTGACTTTTAAGGTAACAAAAATATAAAAAGTCCAGATGAGACAAAGTATCAGATTCAAAACTTCTGTTTAGCTGAGGTCTCAATGCAACATGTCAAAGACATCTAAGCATGGGTCAACACCATTAAATTATTAAATTACTTGCTGGTAATTTTCCTAATGGGAAGTAAAACTTTTGGATATGAAGAATCAAAAAAATCAAAAATTCAAAGATGAAGGAGAGGAAGTGAAAAATTAGTTTGAGAACTTTTTGTGGTTTTTTAGTGGAGGCATTCATATGTGAAGGGTGAGTCTGCATACCATATAGTGTCAATAACTATATATATTTTAAAAGCACCTTCAGATGGTGCTATTATTTGGCATTTACAACAGCACCACAAACCTTAGAGCAACACTATTATATAGTATGAACACAGAACTGCTGCAGCCTTTAGCTATAGATAAAGAGCTCCTGCAAAACATTTATATTTATGTAGCTTTGTTCACATACACGCCACCATTTGAAATGGAAGTACAATGTCAAACACATTTGTTCTGCGGGTATATTCTAAGAACTAGTGTTAGTCTGGTATTCTAAGAAGTATTGGTACAGTACAGCTCTGCATACCAACCTTTTTGAACTAATGTTGTGCTCTGTGCTCAGGTATACATGTTGCACACTTTCTTATATAACCACATACAGATTATGGGTGTATCTAGATACTGTTTCCAAAATTTACACTGAAGTTAGACTACTCTAGTTACGTAACATGCATGAAAGTGAATGTTGACACAAACAATCAATAAATTCTAGATATTTAACATATTTTCTTGTTTTGTACATCTCGCTGAACATAGATTACACTTAAAGGAAGGTAGTCTCATCAATGCCACTTACAAGCAGGAGTTAGCATGTTGCCCTTAATCTGGCTAGATTTTCTAAAAGATTAGCATGCAGAAATATACAACTCTAAAAAAAAAAGTGATTGTCTAATTAAAAAAAGAAAAAGGAAAAAGATGAAAAGGCTACATTATTTGTACATCAAAGTATCTTCCTTTGAAAAGAAACCATGCTTCTCAAACTTTTTTCCTGCAGGTCTATCTTTCCTATCTTTAACAAATATATACATCTGAATTGGAATTTATTTTAATGAATGCGTGTTTCAAACCCAGTACATTACTCAGTATTTTACTCAAATTAATATTCAAAACAAATAAATGTTTTAAAAAAAATAAATGATAATGTGTGATGGGGAGTGGCTTCACTGGAATTTTTTAAAAAAAATGTTTATATCTGAAAATTCTGGAAATATTTTATAGTGGTGTGACAGATACTTCATCCCAATAAAGTTTAAAACAGGAAAATAAGTGGGATTTTGTTTGGTTTAGGTGGTGGTTTTGGTTTTGTTACTTTTTTCCCCACACAACAGGCAATAAATCTGTGGAACCCCTTGCTAAGACAAAGTGGTGGATGGAAGGGATTTATATTGGCTCTGGAGGGAATTGCAAAAATACTCAGAATATATGAGGCACACAGAGTCCCTGGAACCTTTTTCTAAAATTTGGTGTCATGTACACTCCCCACCAAATACTAAGAACACAAGGACAATCATCAATATTGCAGTCCAAGATTACATACTACTGTTAGCAATTCACTTGTTTTGTCCTAAAATCCCTGGGAAGCCTGTTGTGCTGTCCAGGTGGATGCCACCCAGTCTTAGTGGCTGGGTAGTGGCAATTCTACTTACTTGTAACTCTTCTGAGCCTGTTACTTCAATTTCAGATTCTCTGTGAGCCTCCTTCATGAAAATGTTCTGGTATAGGAGTCTTGCCATCTTCTTCATGGTGAATACTTCTGTAAAAAAATTATTTTACCTTTTCTGCAGTGTCATTATCCTTTCAGAAATTCCTTTTACGCTCTCTGTCCATAGACCTTACAGAAACTGGGGGGCTTTTATTTCCTCACATTTCAGGAAGTTAGTACTGGTTGTGATTCCCTAACAGCTTTTCATCAAACTTTTTGGCCTAACTATATTTACATTTTTATCTATCAGATTTCACAGTCCTTTTCTTTGTGCAGATGCTTCTTACTACCACTATCCTTTCTTTTTGATCGTTAGCTGTGCTGACCTTCTTTCACACTTTCTCAAGCATTTCGTATTAGGTGGTGTGAACAGGCACTGCGTCACCAGCATGGCCTTCTTCAACAGTTTCTCTGTTACGTGCAAACATGTAATTCTCTGAAGCAGCTATCCCCTTTAGCTGCCTTTTAACAAGGGTTCTCATTTTCACCTAGTACTGCTTCCTGAAATTTAGCAGTGAATTCTTTGGCTGTTGTGTCGGTACTCCTGTAGGGAAGCTGAACATAAATCCCTTATGTTTGTTCTTACAGATCGTGTGTCCACAGTGAGATTTTGAGCCAGATCCTGCACTTTACGGAACCAAATAAAGGGCTGCTTTCCCTCCAGTGGGCTTGCAAGCCATTTATCCTATTAAACAATTACTGATATCACCTGTTGTGGTTTGACCTTTGTCTCTAGCGTAATTGAGGTCACCTATTTGTTTCTTAGTCTCCCTAGCGTGTCTCAGAATATAGCAGTCAGTCTTACCTCTAGTTGTTTGGGAGGCAATATAGATAAAATAATATCCTCTCCTTTAGGCCTTGGATTTCAGTTCACAAAGATTCCAGTACTTGAAGTGATAAATTTATTAATCTGGTTTAACTCTAAAAATTCTTAAATGTATACTTCTACTTCACCACCAGTAGTGGTGAATTTTATGATACAGTTCTTACACATTTTGGAGCTTGATTTTTATACTGTTCTCTTATTATAATTTTCCTTCCACCAAGTTTTTGATCTCAGCATTGCCTTCATTTAAGGCGTAACATGTGAATTATCTTAGTTTATAAGGTTCTAACACTTGTATACAAGTGGGTGTACCACCCTTCCTGTCTCAAACATTTTTAAATGGCACTAATTTTCCACTTGTCTATCTAGATTATTTCTATCCTCTGGTGTACCCTTAACATGAAGATACAGAGTTATTAGGACTTCTCCCCTGGAATATCCTCCTCAGCTCTGTGTTGTCTGATAGCAATTCTCTGTACAGAACTTTACTAACAATTGCTTAAACAGGCCTTTTTTTCTGGGAATTCCCAACTTTTGATGAAGCAGATACCTTCCTCTTTTTACTAGCTTTCTGCCAGGTGTTAAAACCTTTCCTCTTCCTTTCTTCTTGGTCCGCTTTGCAACTGTTAGATCATTTGGGAGAACAGTACTATTACAGTTAGGGAGCTTAAAGAGTGATAACTCATACTGAAACAGACTCTAGGTCTGACTAGCTGACCAGTAGGTCAACTCCAGAGATATCTAGATTCCACTGAGTATATTGATTACCTCTCAACTGACCACAAAGGGAGCTTGCATATATGTGAGCATTTGTATATAGACAGCACAAAACTAGATGTTTTAATCTTCAAATAAATCTAATATTCAGATTCTCCCAGATCCAACTTGTCTGGATGTTTGGGGTTTTTTTTTTTCTGTAACCAGTAGATCTTCAAACAAGGAACTGTTTAGTTTGTTTGCTTTTTTTTTCCTTTTTATCCCCAGCTTCTGTGCTGTCAGTGTGACTTCTGAAGGGAACACAACACAGACTTGAAGCAAGCAAGCAAATTGATGCTATGTGTCATGATTATAAAATTATAAATATTCTGGAGAGTTTATAAAAGGTGAGAAAAAGGGCTTGCAAATACATTTTCATTATTGAAAGCAGTTAGCAAATTTTAGCTAGGAATGACACAAAGAAGCATGCTGAATATAACACAAATGCAGCACAGGTGTGTACTGCAAGTTACTGAGGAACCTGATTATTTGATCAAAACCAGGAGCAGGATACAATTATTTTTTTCCAAAAAAAAAAAAAATAGAGATGGAAATTGTCATTTAACAAGCAAATGCCAAATAATTTAATTAAAATCTAAATTCAATTCTTGCCGATGTTGAGCACTGCATATTCATTTTATACATAAGACTTAGTCTTTATATCAATATGTTATGTTAAAGGATTTTGATACTATAATTATAGATGGTTTCCATAGATACATCAAAGAAGACTGGCATATTATGGTAAATATTGAATTACACTGAGAATGCACTGAGGTGTAAAGTTTCAGATTACAACACCTATTTAAAAGATTTTTTTCACACAAAAAAGGACAAAGACTGTTTTTATAAAATAAACTCATGGATGAAATAATATGTTAAGCAGAATATGAAAATAAAATGCTTTCACTTCCAGTACTTTTTCCTTTACCTTGAACTGAAAGAGGCTTAGTTCTAGCTCTACTGTCCCACCAAACTGGCATGCATCCATTTGCCATAAATGAAATGTAGAGGGGAAAAAAATGGTTGGACAGAGTTTTGTAGTAAAAAAAACCAACATAACCCAATAGGCAGTATTCTTCTGGATGCCATTTGCTTTCCAACCTAAACCTGGTTCAACTAAAAGAAAAAAAAAACAACAATATCTTTTCTGTATAGTTTAGCTTTTCTGTTTTTCTAACCTTTTTCTTTTGAATTATTATTGTAATTCTGATTTATAACTGATTTTTTTCTCAGCATTTTCTTAATTGTTTCTGTATTCGATTCTAAACCAGATTTCAAATAAATTAGCATTAGAGGTACCACAAATCTCAATGAGCTTGGGAGAGGGCCCCTTATACCGAAGTTTTCAAAGTGATTGCTTGGAAAGAACAGTTATGGGCAATCATCAATATACATGTACAACATAAATTTTTAAACAGAAAGAAAAGAGTCATGTCATACCTTTCACTTACACTAACCCTATTAAATGTAAAAATGGAACTGTTTACAAACCCCACAACTCATATTGCAAGTATTCAATGAATAATTCAGTTTTGAATTTTTATTTAAATAAAAATTTTAAAATAAAAAAATCATTTTTTTTCTTTAAGCAAATATTACTGTTTTTTACAGGAAGAAAATTACCTTCCTAATCATTACATTTCTTAAGTAGTGGTATGATACCTCAGATTAAGCGAGAGATTTTGTGTTATATAACACAGTGGAGTGTTAACCTTCTATCAAAAGTCGTACATTCCCTGGAAGTCAAATCTTTGCCCTAACACTGGCTCATAGCAATTATGCAAGAATGGATCTGAGCTAGAACACAGCACTTCTTAGAGATCATTCTGTGACAACATTTTAAAAGGATGATGAAATACATTTTTATCTTCAATACAGCTTCATTAAGGTAAAAAAAAATATTATCCATATATAATAATAAATATATAATATATAATAAATATAATATAAAATAAGAGTGTGTGTTCTCTTAAATCATCTCATTATATAATGTCTTCTAATCACCTGCAATTTACCATATATGGAAGACAGTTAAAATTTATTCTTTAGAAATGTTATGTACTGTGTGAATATACAACCCTCTTTCTGCTAGTAGTGTCTCCTCTCCCAAAAAATAGTTAGTATAGAATGTCATGTAACAAACGTCTATCACCAATACCAGTATCTTTTGTTACACTTTGCAAAGCACTGAACTGTTGAACATTTACATCAGTGCAACATTTGTTTCTACAGAGAGTGAGAGGATTCAGAAACAGATTAAATGGGATATCATTCATTTACTGCATACCCTTACAAGTAATCCAAATGAGAAGATAATAGAAACTTTTTTCTTTCTCCCTTCCCATTTCTTCACACACACACACACCCCACACACACCACCCTTTTTTTTCTCCTTTTTTCTTTCAGCTGCTCAAGGGATCTTGCATTTACAAATATTTCCTACTAGCCTTGAGGTTCAAATTTCATATTTTCTTCAGATTCAGTCTTCAAAGTAATTCTAATGTGCAGACTCACTGTGAACAAACCTCTTAGGAGGAAAGAAAACTGTTGATGCACTTTAAGCCAAAACACATAGTGGTTCTAAGCCAGCAGGGAAAGGACTTTGTTCTAGATCTGTTCACAAATACTACATTATGCTTTTTTTAAATAATCCATTTTCTTCTGTATTCATCCAGTCTTCTACTCATGAAATTGTTCATGTCTCCTAATGCTATTTTAGGTGATGTATATACTTTAGAAGAATACACTTGAGGTTGAACAAGATATTTAATAAAGTAAACAAGTTGCTAACTGTGTGTCCACATCAGTATGGAAGCTCATGAAGTTTAACTATTGGCTTGAATTATTGATTTCTTGCTTAGATTAACCATTTTCTACATAATCACTTGCAAAACTAATACATTGCAATTAGAGGATGAGATAAATAACGGAGATTGGTCTCATCAAATAATTATGCTTCTCAGTTTGAAAGATATTAAAGTAATGTGTTTCCCACCTAATGGCTGACAAAAGAGATAATTTATAATAATATCTTTCTCATTTGCAGTTTTATCATTATGTAAAGAAGAATTATTTGCACATTCTCCCATGTGTGTGAAAGGAACAAATTCTCTTCTGTTTAATCAGTTTATCTAGGTAATCTGTAACTGCAGCATGCAAAGGAAGTCTTCCAGTAAGAAGCATCTTATTCCCAAACTCCATGTTCCAGTAGATGTTTCTAGTTCTCTATATTCTGTCTGTGTGGAATGTCATATATAGAAAGACTGATTTTCTTTCTTGTTGATTCACTACTCTGTGCTGGCTTCTTGGTTCACTGTTCCATCTCAATTACCTGAGCAAAGAGGTAACACTGGAAAAAAAGAACAAATAGGACAAATGGTTTTGGCATGACTGGCACAATGTAACTCTAATGCTTACTGCTCTCAGGCACTACTGGGAAATAAACATATTAATACATATCCAGTTAATCCAATCTTGAATTTATCTATCAAGCAAACTATTAACAGTACTGCACAGCTTTACGTTGCATTTATACATGTAAAACTTGTACAAGATATAAAAATCTAAATATTATAAAAGTGTAATAGATGTTCCATGCTTATATATAGCATCCTATAGAAATTTCATAGATTTAGTAAAAATTGCTTCCATTTAAAAATATCTGACAAAGTACCCACAGATTTTGTTCAAGATTTCAAAATTAAACCTGACATTAAAAAGCAAGTAGTTCCTAATGGAGTACAGAATGTAGAAATTTGCATCAATTTTACAAAGGGAACTTTTATGTAAAAACTTAGAGCAATGGAGAAGCTGAAACCTCCTTGACAAATTGTTGGATGGAATTTAGGAAGAAATACTAAACTTTAAACACCAGTTATTACTTTTCAAGTAGGGCTCAAGATCACATTTTCCTATTTTTCCAGTGTTTTTTCCATTCCTGTCACATTTTCCAATGGAAAGGAGTAAATAAGAGAAGGTAAGAAACTGAGAAACAGAAAAGGTGTGTTTAACTTCTACATGCTTTGCATAGAGGGGAAAAAAACCCAAACAAACAAACCACAAAACTGTCCCTGGAAAATGTTTGAACAAAGTGGAACATTAAGAGCTTTTTTTTTTTTTTTTCCTTTCCTTCTTTTCCAAACCTGCTCCCATAGTGCATTGTTACAAGAATCAATTGCTCTTTTCCTTTGAAGTTGAAGTATGTTGGAGTTCAGTCAGCTGGAATTCATAACTGTTTTCTACACCACTGATATAACCTTTTTCACTCTTTCATGAAAAATAATTTAATTCAAGCTCAACCTGAAGAGTACTATATGATTTCACTTCTAAGAAGGCTGTAACATCTTGACCAAGGCAGCATGTCATAAATGCATGGTGCATGGTACGTATATAGATATATTAATAGGTATACAATATAATTAGACGGGTTGTATAGTAAACTAAAATATGGAACTATAATTTTTACACTTCCTAAGGAGATGTTACATTTATAATTATTATCTGAAAATAGTTAATTAGAAAATGACAAATTATTTCTCTTCAAAGTATTTACTCTGAGGTTATGTGTTATTTCATATTTTGAGTTAGCATAAGTATTGGTAATCCAGAATTATTTATTTATTTATTTTGCATATGCATGCAGCAATGTAGCGTAGTAGTATAAAACATATGTGTTGTGCTAGGTTTGAAAAAACAGAGGCTTCATTCAGTGTGGGAATGGAATCAGCTCTGCTTTTTTACATGAGACAGAAGAGAAATACTGAAAAAAATAAGATCTACCTACTGGTAGGGAACACAAATTTTACAGCTTGTAAGGCTAAACGTTAAAAAAAAACCCAAGGCACAACTAGAAAGAGACATCAAGATTAAAAAAAAAAAAAAAAAAAAAAGGTGTTCTGTTCTAGCAATAGGACCCTGACTAAGGTTAGTAATGGTTCTTTATTTAGTGGTCTAGTAAAGCTAGAAAGAATGAATTTGAGAAAGGATGAAGTGTTAATTTTTTATTTTTTTTTCATACCAGTCTTCATCAGTTTTAAATAAAAAGGTCAATTTAAATCAGACAGGTAATGCAATTAATATCAGAGATAAAGGGTGTTAACACAATATTGGAGACAAAAGATAAGAACTCAACTGATATAAAAAGAAAGGTCAGAGATTATTTATGAAAGCCTCCAATTTAGTCAAATAGTCTCCAACTTGCTCTTTCTTTTTTCAGGATTTATCTTACTCCACTCTAATTGCATTTATTATGATAGTCATCTGAATATTTTGTGAAAGCAATGAAAATAAAAACATTAAAGTTGTCTCCTGGAAGTGACAAATTCTCTTCTAGATACATGCAGATGTGGCTGTAGCAATCCTAGATTTGGTAACAGTTCTCTTTAACAGTGCATTGTGTTGAAAGGCAGGACAAAGATAATCATAGAATCATTTAGGTTAGGAAAGGCTTTTGAGATCATCAAAACCTATCTTTAACCCAGGATTGCCAAGTCCATCACTAAACCATGTCCATAAGCACCACATCTACACA
>JAVJGJ010000037.1:5879317-5913238 GCA_035590215.1 Microhierax caerulescens
ACCTCCTTTGGTACAACTTGAGGCCAGTTCCTCTTGTTTCTCTTGTCTACTTGTTATCTGCGAGAATAGATTGAACCCCACCTGCCTACGACCTCCTTTCAGGTAGTTGTAGAAAGCAATAAGGGCTCCCATGAGGGTCCTCCTCTCCAGGATGAACAACCCCAGTTCCCTCAGCCATTACTCATAAGACTTGTTCTCTAGACCCTTCACCAGCTTCACTGCCCTTCTCTGGACACACTCCAGCACCTCAATGTCTGTGTTGTAGTGAGGGGCCCAAAACTGAACACCATATTCAAGATGCAGCCTCACACATTCCAAGTATAGGGGGACAATCTCTCCCCTTGCCCTGCTGTCCATGCTGTTTTGGATACATGCCAGGATGCTACTGCCTGCCCTGGCGTTGCTGGCTCTTGTTCAGCCTGCTGTCAGCCAGCACCCCCAGGTCCTTTTCCGCTGGGCAGTTTTCCAGCTGCTCTTCCCCAAGCCTGTACAGTTGCATGGGGTTGTTGTGACCCAAGGGCAGGTCCTGGCACTTCTTGTTGAATCTCATACAACTGGTCTCAGCCTATCAATTCAGCCTGTCCAGATTCCTCTGTGGAATCTTCCTACCCTCAAGCTGACCAACACTCCCTACCAGCTTGGTGTTGTCTTCAGACTTACTGAGGGTGCGCTCCAATTCCCCCATCCAGATCATCAATAAAGATATTAAATAGGACTGGCCCCAATACTGAGCCCTGGAGAACACCACTTCTGACTGGCTGCCAGCTGCATGTAACTCCATTTACTGCCACTCTTTGGGCTTGGCTCTCCAGCTAGCTTTTAACCCAGCATACAGTACATCCATCCAAGCCATAAGCAGACAGTTTCTCCAGGAGAATGCTGTGGAAAACTGTGTCAAAAGCTTTACTAAGGTCCAGGGAGACAACTAGCACAGCCTTTCCCTCCTCCACTAGGCAGGTCTTCTTGTTGTAGAAGATCAGGTTCATCAAGCAGGACCTGCCTTTCATAAATCTACACTGTCTGGGCCTAATCCCATGGCTATCCTGTATGTGCTGCGTGATGGCACTCATGATGATCTCCTCCATAACCTTCCTCAGCAATAAGGTCAGGCTGACAGGCCTGTAGTCTCCTGGATCCTCCTTCCAGCCCTTCTTGTAGATGAGTGTCAAATCGCTTAACCTCCAGTCTTCTGGGACCTCCTCAGTTTGCCAGGACTGCTGACAAATGACGGAGAGTGGATTGGCAAGCTCCTCTGCCAGCTCCCTTAGTGCCCTTGGGTCGATCTCATGTGGCCCCATAGACTTGTGTGTGTCTAAGTGGAACAGCAGGTCACTAACCACTTCCTCCTGGACTGTGGGGTCTTCATTTTGCTCCTCATCCCTGTCCTTCAGCTCAGGAGGCTCAGTACCCTGAGGGTAACTGGTCTTGCTATTTAAGACAAAAAAAGCATTAAATACCTCAGCCTTTGTGGCAATGTTCCATGCTACATCCAATAAAGGACACAAATTATCCTTGTCCCTCCTTTTGTTTCTATATTTGGAAAAACATTTTTTGTTATTTTTTACAGCAGTAGCCAGCCTGAGTTCTAGCTGGGCTTTCACCTCTCTAATCTTCACCTTGCATAACCTCTCAACATCCAAATAGTCCTCCAGAGGTGCCTGCCTCTTCTTACCAAGGTGGTAAACTCCTTTCTCCCCTGAGTTTCATCCACCAAAGGTCTCTGTTCAGCCAGACTGGTCTTCTCTGCTGGCTCATCTTTTGACACATGGAGACAGCCTGCTCCTGTGCCTTTAAGACTTCCTTCTTGAAGAATGTCAGCCTTCCTGGACCCCTTGGCCCCTCAAGACTGTCTCCCAAGGGACACTGTCAACCAGGCTCCTAAACAGGCCAAAGTCTGCCCTCCAGAAGTCCAAGGTGGCATTTCTGCTGAACCTTCTCCTTACTTCCCTGAGAACTGAAAACTCTATCATCTCATGGTCACTGTACCAAAGATGTCTTTCAACCACCACATCACCCACCAGCCCTTCTCTGTAAACAGCAGGTCCAGCAGGACATCTCCCCTGGCTGCCTCACTGACCAGCTGTATCAGGAAGTTATCTTCCACACACTCCAGGAACCTCCCAGACTGTTTCCTCTCTGCTATATTGTATTTCCAGCAGACATTTTGTAGGCTGAAGTCCCCCAAAGAGCAAGAGCTAGCAATCATGAGACTTCTCCCAGTTGCTTGTAGAATATTTCATCTGTCGTTTATCCTGGTTGGGTGGTTTATAACAGACTCCCACCATGATATCTGCCTTGTTAGCCTTCCCCCTGATTCTTACCCACTGGATCTTCATGAAAAAAAGGGAAAGAAGTATAAATCAATCAAATTACCTTCAGCTCAAAGAAATACTGAAGCAAATTAAATAATTTGCATGCATCTGCAAAAAAAAACCCAAAAAACAAAAACCAAAAAACCCAACCTGAACAATCACCATGAACTGAAAAGAGCAAGTTGCATGTGGTCTTTTCCCCCTTTCTCTGTCATGTGGTAACATACATTGTGAAGAGTACAGAAGCAATGGCTAAAATATCTGGGATGTAATTAAGCATTTACATTCCTTTGCATTCTATTTTCCAAGCAAGCTAGGAAAGTAATCTCTAGATTAATTCACTAAGAAGTGGCCACAGAGGTGGAGAGAGTAAAATTACCTGTTGTTTACTGTCCAAAGAAAAATATATAGAGATGCACAGAACAGGCATCTGATCTGGATCTATTGGCAAAGGTCTTAAAAATGATCCAGTTGAAATAAACATAATCTATATTTAGGAAGTCAAAACTGAATTCAGTGGTATTCCAAGGCTAGATTTAAACTTGCCAAGTCAGAGATTGTCAGTAGACACACAGACTTTTACAGGGACACAAGTATGTAGCAGTTCTTCAGAAAAAGGTCTGTGGTTATAACAGATCACTAGGTGGATATGAACACAAAATGCAATCCTGTTATTAACAATATGTGTGTGTATGTATATACATGTATTAGAATGAATAATTAGGTAATAAAAAAAATAATCAATAGCCTTCGTTGAAATACTGGGGGGGGGGGGTTGTAAACTGCAGTTCAAGAAAACAGCAATTTAGGGAGCGCAAAAGAAAAGCATAAGCAAAGATCTAGAAATAATTTTCTACAAGACAGTGCTTAGTTTAAAAAGGAGAAAACAGGTGCTAGGGATACAATAGTTGTTTTCAGATGTATAAAAGGGATCGCAGAATAATCTGTAGTGAAGATGGGTAAGTAAAAATACAATGGGTTTGAACTGCAAAAAGAAGTTTCCAGGTCATAACAATAGTAAAACAAGTTTTCTGGGGAGTCATAATTTAAGATCTTGCAAGAGTGTATATGTTAAAATGCAGTAAGTATAATTCAACCTTCCTTGAGGTATGCAGAATATAGAGGACTATAGAATATATAGGACTTCTTGTGGTCTCTTTACAGAGCTTTATTCTAAGATAGCGGCAAACATGAATAAAATTCATAACGACAATATAAGAGATAGAATCAACCTCACTGCCAGAGCCATTTTCTCCAATTTCTATCGGAGTTTCTCTCACTATTTTTTACCCATTATTTCATATAAAGCCACAAAGGTGAAAAATACTACTGTCATAAACTAAGTAGCTTGGTAGGCATTTTAAAGAGGAAACAACAGAACCATCAAATATAAGCAGATAACTAGGTAAGCATCCAGGAGAATGATAGTATTACATTTTTTATAACTGTAGTACGAGTTAAAAACAAATCTAAACATCATTCAGGGTGAACACAAGCTTGGCTTTAACCTTTATACAGGAAAAGCAAAAGACACAAAAGCATAAACCTGAACTAAGATACTCCCAGGAGCATCTGGCAAGCTGTTAAGTCAGGTGCATGTGAACTACATCACTATACATGAAACATCAAAACTGAAGTTATTGCTTCAATTCTACCAAATTTAGAAAGGATAAAATTAGGACAAAATTCTTTTCTGTGATGGCGGCAAGACACCAGAACAGGTTGCCCAGAGAAGCTGTAGATGCCCCATCCCTGGAAGTGTTGAGGCCAGGCTTGATGGGGCTTTGAGCAACCTGGTCTAGTGGAAGGTGTACTTGCCTATAGCAGAGAGGTTGAAACTAGATGATCTTTAAGACCCCTTCCAACCCCAACCATTCTGTGTTGCTTCTAATTAGCTGAAATGCAGCTCTGAGAGCGTGAGACAACATATTTTGCACTGGAGAGGCTCATCATGCAAGCTGTGGAACATCTTGCATTTCTTGTCATAGCATTGGGCAGAGAGATAGGGAGACTGGGAAAGAGTCACCTTCACCTGCAGAGGGTTTTCTCAGTCCTGCTTTACTAATTTGAGAGCAGATACAGCTAAACCCACTAGAGTGCACACACATTCCCCTTTTCATTTGTAAATGCCGCAGTGCTGCAGCTGCCACCTTGGGTAGGAGTAGTAATTTCCCTCAACAATAGAAAGAATGTTTTGATCAAACACATACCTTAGATCTATTGCCAGGATTTGTAAGAAATAATACCTGAGTCTAAACTAGTCCTTGAAAAAGACCAAACACATTCCTGTCTACCATGAAAATACCTTGCAGTGAATTTCCAGCAACAAGATAGACGCACAGGTTTGGTCACTCAAGGCTCAAAGTAGGGCTCTTAGCAAGAATGGTCTAGCCAATTTAAAATGCCATGGTGATAAACCAGAAATACACCTGCTGAGTGGACAGAGATGAGTGAAGCCATTTAAAGCTTTAAGTTTTAATCAGAGCCACTCAGCGTTCTGTACAGATTTTGAAGACGGATGTGCTCAGTTAGCCTGTCTGGGCAAGTCTGCCGCTGAACTCTGTGTCAGCGCTATATGGTGGAAAAGGGTATTTCCACTAATGCTGTACAGCAGTCTGCAGTCCTGTCATTAAGATATGGATCAGGAAAATGTATTCATGAGTACTTAGGTTGCAGGGTTCTTTGTAACAGAAACTTCAGCATAACAACTTTATAAGAAAAGCTAAAGCTTTACCCAAGTGTCAGAATGTGTAAACTGCAACAAAACAAGGCTAGGAAAACTCTTAACATACAGCTGTTGTATGGTTTTTTTTTTTGTTGTTGTTGTATGTTATATCACTGGACAGCTTTACTGAGAGCAAGAAGCTGGTCTGTGTTACAAAATGTAGACAGCATATGGAAATTCTACAGTTTCATCTGTATCATCTTTGTGTAACCAATGTATAATATGTAACTGATTATTTCAAAGTAATTGATCACAGAAATACATTCTATCTAGAACATGATCTACTGGGTGAGATGATAACACACCTTTTATCTTCGTCATATTAGTAAAGATAATTGTCTCACAACAGAAAAGGAAGTTTCTCTTGGTGCCAAGCTGAAAAGAAATTGAATCTGTCATGCTGAACTAGAGAGAATAAATCATAATGTTGCTCTAAATTTTCATTTCTACAGTTTCCTATTGCACATAGACATCAAAATAAGCTTTATTTCAAATCCTGAAACTGGAAAAAATTTAGGGCCTTTTAAAAATTAAGTCATTACTGTGTCAATGTAATATAGAGTCTATTGGTGTATGTAAAAATACATCTACCATTTAACAGAAGTCACCTTCTAGAAAGTGCAGTTCTGTTTTGTTTCTACGTAATGATGAATAAAATATCAAAACCTGTCCCATTAATGTATACTAAATTGCCAAAAGGTTGTTTTGGGGATATAAATATTTTTTGGAAAAAAGGTAAAAAATACGTGAGTAGACTGACAATATTTTTTTTCCTAGGAATTTAATAAGTAATAAAAAATAAGTTAAAATGGCTTCCTACAGAGTTTAAGAGTTGTAACTGAGGGCAGAGCTTGGATTTATTTAATCACTAAAAAAACCCAAACAACAAAACAAAACCAAAACAACAAACCTGCAAAAAAAATTTTTTTAAAAGATTAAATATGTAGCATGCAAATTTCACTCACATCTGTTTATTAATTTTCATCTTATGCTCCAAACTCTATTCTGTATTGAAGATAAAATTCACCCATCTGTTTTAATATGAATGATTCAGTTCCTTGTAACAACTGTATGCAAACAGAAACACAGAACTTACTAAGCATATTGGGAATTAAAGTGCAATATTATGTGCAGTTATAAAACTATTTTGAACTTCTACTTCTGTTATTGACTCTTCTAGAAATGTGCATTATTGATCAAGTAAAGTTTTAAAAATTGATTGAACTGCCAAAATCACTCTCTATGCTATATGTTGGTCTAATACAAAATGCAGACAAGAAAGCAAAACTGAATTAATTTCAGATAGAAACAGAAAATCAACTTCTGTCATCACATCCCTACTTAGGAATACAGGTAACAGTTTATAGTCTCATATGATTTTTTAAGCAGAACTACTAAGAAGACATTTCATCCCTTTTGTCTTTCTTTATGGCTGTTCATAAATTAATTCCCACTTTAATCCCTTAATCACGGGCCTTTGGTGGTGTCATGCTAAAAACAGATCATGTCAAGCTGAGGATCTGACAATTACTGACTCTGGAAGAGATTTGATTTAAATTATTTTAGTAATGAATACCAGGCATCTTGTCTGAGTGATAACAGGTTTTAAACTGATCATTTGATTATACACATTTTTTACTTTTATTTTTTCTTTCTAAAGCAGTTCTCTAATTGTTGCTACTGCACAATATACAGAGCAATGCTGCTTCATGCTGCTGACATTGATATGACAATCATAATGATTCCACAGCACTCTGATGTGAATTGCCATTTAGAAATTAATTCCACACAATAAAAATCAGATCAAGATGACAGAATTTATAAAAATTGTGCAACAAACCTTCTCTGAATACTGTGTGCCCTTTTATTGTATATGGCACATAACTTCAGAGCCTCATACAAGCAGACTTTGTTTTCTAATGTTAAAGCAGGAAGCTGATAAATGAACTGGTCCTGTTAAGAAGTCATGACCTGGTGTTCAGAAGTTGATGTTTATAAGAACCAAGGTACAGATCAGGGCATCTGCAAAGGGCATTTCAGGCTGGAAAAAGATTCTAAGCAGAAGAGGAAATATCTATTAAATGTCCCTTGAGTTTTCGTTACAGCTCTTTCTTGTACATAGTTTCTGAACTTTATAGTCATGGTCCTGGCATTCAAAAAGGTGAAGTATTTCAAATCATTTTGGTATGAGGATTGTCCTTTGAAATTCTCAGTTCCTCATGGAAATTTTCATTTTTACAGTAGAAACACTCAACAGCAGAAGTTTATCCAGTTGTGTCTCCTACCTGGTGGAGAATAACATCTTCCTTCCGCTTTTAAGGTAACTTAAGAGACCTGTCCTAATCAAGTACTCCCTCCCCAAATGTTATTTTGCTACATGCCAAAAATGCAAAATGTCTATGAAAAGGTTAGGTAGAAAATGGCTTTTGAGGTTTTGCAGTAGAGCTACAAGCTCACGTATTCTCACTTTCAGTGCCTCTGTCTCTTCACATATGTACACATTTATATATATATATGTATATGTATATATGTATATCTATGCATACTTATATATGTACATGTGTGCATACATATATAAATAAATGTATCTTTGTAAGATCTTCTGAGATACCTACATTCCAATGATAAAAAGACCCCAACCTAATTGTTTAGGAAGTTATACAATCATCTGAGTACCATTAAAGGTTTTACAGTCATTATGAACATGTAGCAGATACTAGAATCTACTTTAGCTGAAATCCGTTAAGAAAATAGAAATAACCTTGAGTTTTCCTCTCTAAACATAGATGGAGAAAATCAGCACTGTGAGAAAGCCAAGACAGATTAATTTCTGCATATTTTAAGCTTTGTGCCTTATGAACATTCTTAGCCTGTCTTAAAAATAAGTGCCATGTACAAACAACAGGAACAAAGTTATTGCCACATTATATAAAATTCTGTGGTCATCAAATAAGTGCTTTGCTTGTGAGAAATACATTTGTTGATAATCTGATTCTGACACTAATTTCTTTTAATAGTAAAACAGAACTAAAAAACTGTATGATATTTTAAAGGATAATTAACATCTCATCCAAAAATGTAATTAATTATTCTGAATAGCCAACTAGCAAAAAATTAAAATATTCACCCATGCTTTCTATTGCAACAGCTTCTTGTAGATACAGGTTCTACACTCTGATAGCAAAATCATGTGGGCAAGTATATTTTCTGTCAGTTTAGAATTTGAGCCTCTTTAATGATACCGAACAATTTATTGTCTCAAATATGCAGAAAAGGAGGTGTCTCGTTACTCTCATTGTTGAAGTGTTTGGAATTTCCCATTAAAATTATGATAAAATATCACATGCTTTGAAACATCATAGATAAAAATCTAGAAAGAAGCCCCAAAACTAGAAGGCAGCTAAAGTAACCTCCTTTCCCAAATAGGATGAGGGTTTGCTTGTTTGTCTTTTTGGTTTTGTTAATGGTCTCCCAGCTTTTCTCAATCTAAATTATTCCAATTTGTTAGCCATCTGACTGCTGGTAAATAAAGTATTTCATTTTTTCTTATTTGTTCTGTTTTGCAATGTGACTTCTGGGGAAGTCCAGGTGTGTAATATGTAGGTTCATCAATCAATGCAAGTTCATAAGTGATTTTCAGCATAGCAATGCCATGACTTATATATCAAGGGTAATGTAAATCTACTGAACCAGCAACTGAGCAATTAATTTTTGATCATTTCAATAGTTTCAGTAAAATATTTTTTTTCTTTCCCACTTTGCATGCTTTCTGTGGTTATTACAGACAAGATTTCTGTCTTATATTAGGTTTTGATATGGCAATTTTGGCCTATGTGTATTTAGAACTTTAAGATGATTCCTGGACTGAAACTTGACTAATATCATATTAGCATCTTAATTAAAATATTATCTGCTATTATATTATTTGGTGAGTAATTTGAAAACAGAAGACAATACCGAAAAATATCAATACATGTGGCTTTTACAGATTAAATAGTTTACTCTCAAATTTTAAAATATTGCTTTTAAATGTTGCCCTCAAATTACCTATTGCAATTTTTTGTTTTAATCTTGAATCTGTTTGACTTCAGGTCTTATATTTCAATTAGTCACACAGAGACACATAATCTGACAGAAGTAAAGAAAAAGAAATGAAAGGGAAAAACAAAGAAAAAAAATCCTGAATGGTAGAAGTTGTTTAGGTTAACAATGAACCAGAAGTGAAGCTTCATAAATGTGGAGGACAAGGGAAGGAAATTTAAATAGCACTATACTATATATTTTCAGGCTAAAAATATTGCTGTCAAAAGAGATCTTCATTGTCTTATGCCAAGGAGTACTACTGAAATGTATTATAGCAATGACAATAGGAATTATTCTGCAAATAACCACACAAATACTGTTAATTATGTATAAAAATAAAGTTTACTGATTTATTTAGGCATGATGTGAAGCTGAAATTCCAGTCTGACAGTCTGGAACCAATGGAGGTAACAGTTTACTACCAAGAGATTATCTTCTGGCGGCATTCTGACACTTAAAGTTAGAATACTGAAAACCAAACAGTTCTAGAATTATTGTCAAAGCAATTAGAATTCATGTAGCAAAAAAATGCTATCTAGTCCGAACTGAAAGATAAAGGAAGCAGATACTGGAGAGATGTCTTGATAATAAATCCAAAACAATGCAAGGAATACAGGAGAGAGAGAAAGTGGGAGATGTCATCTAGAGAGGAAGCAGAACTCAAAATTCAAATTCATGGGCAGCATACAGAGTTGTTCCTGCGGATCTGACCATCATGAGCTGAGCTACAGTCAAGTATCTGGAGAAAAGAGCAATTAGTAAGACTATCCATTTGAAAGAGTTTGCAGGCCTTGCTAAGTTTGCACAAGGCAAAAAAAAAGGTTTCTTGCAAGAGAAAAAAAAAATCAGTCTTAAAGCTAACAGCACGTATCTTAACTCACATTAAAATACAGGTATCAATGAAAAATTTTGTCAGGATATATAGCTGAGAAATGTTTTGAACACAGATCCTAGCTCTAGAGGTGTCTAGGAAAGTAGTATCAAGTCCATTTCTTTCAGCTTTATACAGTTAAAATTGCTTGTGTATATATCCTTTATCTATTTGGGATTAGAAAGCACAGTTAGGGAAAGAGAAAATGAAGTAATTCAACCTCAGATCAAGTAACTTCATATAGAAAAAGGCTACAGAAATACATATTTTTCAGCAGAAATACTTTTACTAAAACTGATTACATTTGGTGTCACGTGAACATTAATTTTGCAGGAATGTCTAATTAAATTGTCAATACACATTTTAAAAGTTACAAGTGGTACTTTGAAACTACAAAACTTGTACTGCTTTGAATTCAGCTCTTATTATCCAAGTAGCATGTTCTCCTTGTTGCTTTCTGTAGTCCAAAGAAGTTTTTAGTAACACAGAAGTTTTTATTGAACTCATTAAATGCTAAGCCATTTAGTGGTTACAAACCTCATTTTCATTACATCCTAATATCAACTGCATTGACACAAAATAGCCATTTTTGACTACTTGATACAGTTCTGTTTGACTAAACTTTTAATTAAATGGAACTTAATTTGATGAGTATTGTGCTGCACTGTGGGGTACTTGTATGTACAGTTATGTAAGTGTGATTTTTTTTAATGTTGCATTTTTATTGAAATAGCCCTGTTATTCATGCCTAGTAATGAATCAATACAGGCAGTAGAACATATGAGCTATGGCTGAACATAGATCTGAAGCAGCAAAAACTGATGTTAGTGTGCCACAGAAAGTGGGAATCTTTTTAATTTACATATGTAATGGTATCACATATATAAGCTACTTTTATGCTGTGTATACAAGAGTTGATTTTGATTTCTTTCTAAATTCTGTTGACTCTGAAAGTTACATATAAATTCTTAAGCACTAATTTAATAGTTAAAATGGCTCTACTAATTCCTATAGTTCAGAAAAAACACTAGCATAACTTTACATTCATGTCCTTTTAAAGAAAGCTCTTAGATTTTTGTTTAAGTTTAGAAGTGCACATAACCCTCATTTAAATCAATGACACATAATCTGTGTTTCAGTGCTTTTCTGAATGGGAATGATTTCCTAAACTGGTAGCTTTAATTTCCAAGAATTCACTACCTGATTATTAACTTTAGAGGTAAAAGAAAGGAACATCTTTCTCTTTTACTTGAAGAAATCAAACTTCAGAATCAAAACTTCATCACTGTGTTTGTTGTGGTTTAATCCTGACTGTCAACCAAGCACCACGCAGCTGCTCACTCACTCCAACACAGTGGGGTGGGGGAGAGGATCAGAAGAGTTAAAGTGAGAAAACTCGCAGGTTGAGATAAAGACGGTTTAATAGGTAAGCAAAAATTGTACATGTAAGCAAAGCAAAGCAAGGAATTTATTCAACACTTCGCACCAGCAGGCAGGCATGTAGCCATCCCCAGGACAGCAGGGCTCCAGCACGTGTGATGGTTACTTGTGAAGACAAACACCATAATGCTGAACACACCCCTCTTCCTTCTTCTTCCCCCAGCTTATTAAATATACCCAGCATGACATCCCATGGTATGGAATATCCCTTTGGCTAGTTCGGATCACCTGTCCTGGCTGTGTCCCCTCCCAATTTCCCGTGCCCCTCCAGCCCTCTCACTGACAGGGCCCAAGAAACTAAAAAGTCCTTGATTTAGTGTAAACATCACCCAGCAACAACTAAAACCATCAGTGTGCCATCAACATTGTTCTCACACCAAATCCCAAAATCATCACTGCACCAGGTACTACAAAGAAAATTAACTCTATCCCAGCTGAAACCAAGACAGTGTTACATTAAGCATTTACTGAATTAAAGGCTCTTTTCAGTGATGCCCTGTGACAGGAGAAGTGGCAGTGGGCACAAATGGAAACATGGGAGGCTTCACCTGAACATCAGGAATTTTTTTTTATTGTGAAGGTGGCTCAGTGTTGCTATAGAAGGTCTGTGGAGTCTCCATCCTTGGAGATACTCAAAAGCTGTCATTGCCCTGCCCTCCAAGTGGCCCTACTTGAGCAGGGGTATTGAACTCAATGACCTTCAGAGATCCCTCTCAACTAATCCCAACTATTCCATGATTCTGTGAAATGTTACATCTTGGAAGATGAAGCACTTCTGCTGGTGAATTTAACTCATTTAGATGTGTTATTCTAGCTATGACAAAGGTACAGAAAATGTGGGAAAAAACCTACTAATACAAAAAGTGCATTATAAAAGCATATACACTTTTACAGACATACAAAATAGGCTACAAGTCTATCTGATATTCTACTTCTAGTATGCTCCACATGTGACAAAAGTACAGCCACAGATATTATGTGAAGAAAAAAGGAAAATACGCTAAATTAATCATATGCATCTGCAACAGGAAGTTGGGAAACTGTTAAATATTGAGACTCACATTTTCTTAGAAGGGCCCTTTTCCAGTTGTATTCAAAGGTTTAGTAAATAAAATCAGATTTCCATAATTTCTGAGAATTAGACTGATTTTAAAAGTAAAGAAGGGAAATACCAAAAACTGACATTTGAGATCTAAAGCCAACCATGCAGGTGATGAACTGCCCTTGCTTCTTCTTCCTTGTCAGTAGTTTTTTTTCTTTTTTTGAAAACCTGAAGATCTTTTCTGTTAAAGTTATTGCAATGCTAATCCTTCTTAGAATCAGGAAGTAAATAGACGATGTAGTACAATGACATGCAGAATTCAACAAAAAAAGTGAATAAAACCCCAACCCACATATTTGAATTATTTTCAGTATTAACTAATTTGGATAGATTGGCCTCAATTCTATAGGTGTGTAAATATTCATGGTTTTATCTGTATATGTAAATATCAACAATATATTTATGTTCTTTATCCCAGATTCTCTGGAGGATATTATTCCTATTCAATTGCATTACATTGTTCTAAATCACTAAATGACTATGATCAATCATTAAATGTTAAATAAGAAGATTTCTGGATATTTGTATACCTCCTGCATGAGTTAACAATGCTGTACCACCAACCAAATCTCTAAGAGTAATGAAAAAGTGTATTCTGAAAAGAAAGTTGTTTGTTTAAAATGGGAAGGGGAATAATAATTAAAATATCTCAGCAAGACATCTGCAGGATAGTGGAGTCTAAAATTAAGATGTTTAATGAGCAAGATATGAATCAATAAATCATTATATTAATGAAGAAATTATGAGATGTAGGAAAAAAATACACAATAGCCCAGTAATGCCTTAATATTTGAATTATATGCTTACTTTCCAATACAATAATTTCTTGCTTTCCTTATTTAGTTTCTTAGTGTTTCCTCACTTACCTTTAATTGCATTATTTTACTAAGTATTTTTCCCTTTCCTTTTCTTTACTTTGCTCTTCATACTGTTTATAAAAGATTAACTTTTTAATTTAAAACTTTGTCTTAGACATCATATTCAAGTAGGTAAAAAGCTCCCTAAAACGTATTTCCCTCCTAGTCAAATTAATTCTTTCTGGTGTATTATGATTCCCTGAAGAAATTGTCAGCATATTTAGCAATAAATAAAGGTCAAATCTGTAATACATTTTCCTTGAGCTCTCTCCCTCTCTGTCTTAGTTGTTACTTGCTTTTCCAGATAATCTGGCTGCTATCAAAGTCTTAACTTTTACAGAAGAGGCTACGGTAAGCCTCAAATAATATAATTGCTCCCAGGACCTTCCTATATAAAAAGGCAGAATAGCTTTCACAGAAATAATAAGTGAAGAAGCAAAGTGATGTTTCTCTACAAAGTTTGGTAGCATAAAAATATTTGCTGCCAAATGTCATGAAAACAAACTATACAAATAAAACCAAAACCTGCTAGCTTCCAGGCTACCTAAACTTCTGAAAGCATTCCATTAACAAGATGTTCATACGGTTTCCACAAGAGATTCCCATAAACCTGTTGTAATTAAAATTTTAACAAAAAAGTAAAATTCAGGAAAATCTCAGATCTTCTAAACACGTCAGCTAAGTAACACAAAAATGGGAGTAAATTCACCTGCCACATTCATACCATAATTATGGTACAACAAATTAAAACAAATATAAATCATTTTAATACATATTTCACTGTAACTCACTATTAAAATAGTACCTATTGACATGTTTTGATCCATAATTTTCTTGTTTCTTTATCTAGGTGTGAATGACCTATTAAATAATACTGACTTTCTTTCATTGCAGAACAGTGGTAGACCCCTGCAGCATCTAATAGATGCGTAACATGTGCTTTTTGTTCCTCATAACATTGTTAGTTTCTTTATACAAGATAGAGTAATACTTGTGGACCTTACCCATTAGTCCTCCTTCCACTCAGTTATGATTTTCTAGAGTTCAATAGTTTCTTTATTTTACCATTATTATCTTGCTTCAAATCCTCCCTTTGTTTCAATCCTGTTTTCTTTTATACCTACTTTTCTTTCATGTAGATTTTTTTCCCATGCTCCACTACTAGTTCTTCTCTGATCAAAGGTCTTTTCCTCTCTGTGTGCTGGAATATATGTTTTTATTATTCTTGACAAGTTTAAACACTTTTCAGTAAGTAGAGGCACCTATATCTTACCATTTGACCTATCGCTGCAGGCATATCTGCAGACTAGTGCAAATTGTGCTATTGTCACGTATGTTTTCTTCTGTAAAGAGAGAACAGCAAGTATAACTTGTTCTGCATACTACTTGTCACACATTCCATATACTACTAACAATTATTTAGCAAAGTTTCTGTGTAGGAAGATCTCCTAATAAGTATCCAATTTTTGTACAATTCAGTCTAGTGCAGGAAACAGTTATTTTGATAACCGTTCAAGTTTAGATGCTAGGTTCAACTGTACTGAATCAAACCTCTCAATCAATTGATGATGTGAAGCTTTTCTACAGAAAGGCCAAGTGTTTACAAAAAAACAGAATTCAGCTGAAGGATGGTAAATAAGTGAGAACTTTTCACTAGCTTTAGGTTAGACTTCCAATCTGCCAGTATTTTTTGATCATTGCAAACAAATACCACACTGAAATAGAATTATTGATCACTGTGTGGACCTGTTTCAAATAAGCAAAAGAGATTATACAATAACGTGAGACTTTCTGTTGCATAAAGAGATATAAACTTATCTGCCCAGCCAAGAGGAAGGTCTGCCTGATATATAACTCAGATATTAACGTATATCTAATTGAAAAAAACTATACACTTCAAACTGTTTTAACACTACCGAATATGCAGGTCAATGGGAGCAGACCTACGAGGAGAAATCTTCAGCACAAGGACCTGACATTCATGCTATACTCACATTGGTAGATTTATTTCAGGGTAGCCCTCTTGTTCCATGCACCAAACAACAATTAGCAGCTGGAAAGCATTAAGCATGTTAAGGGAAGTTAAGAGCTGGGCTGCATCCTCCAGCAGCTCTAGCTCAGGACTCTTTCTGCCCAGCTACTGCAGCCCCGTCCAGTGCCCCAAGGACCAGGGTCTTTGCTAAGCCTGAGGGACACCGCTGCTGCTTTCCGATTTGCAAGTTCAACTGGTAGTGAAACTGAGCATGTATCCCAGAGAGACACAGGCCATACGTGACACGGGTGGTCACAAGGACTGCCACAGACAAGGCGGGGCTATCAACAGCACCTATATACTGAACTCATGTAAAATCTAAGTGCAGCCAAACAAGTCTGCAGCACATGCACAACAGATCTGGGGGAGATACAGACACCCCCGCAGCAGCTGGCTGCCACCCAAAGTCCTGCTACAGTTGTTGATGTGGACCTCCTCACTTGTCTTACTCACCCTGGTCACCTAGTAGATGATTATTGGGACATACACTCTCCTGCTTCGGTGGCTAGTGGCAAAGACCCCTACTTGCTGCACCAGCTGGCACCACAGGCCAGGGACACCTATGTCCCTGGTCTGTCTCCAGTAGCTGGTACACAATACACTCACAAACATCCCACCAGTGGCTGACATTTAGTCTTTGCAGCACTTATACACATGAAATAGAAAATGAGATTATGCAGAGAGATAGCTGAGAAAAAAAAAAAAAATTAGAAAATAAGACAGGCTGCAGTCATGAGATGCAGGGCTCAGCCAGAAGAATATTTTACATGCAACAAGTCCCTTTTATACCTGTTTCTTTCTACTACCCTTTGTTCCACCCTGTTCCCTCCACCCCTGCACATCACCCATGGCTTTGTACAGCTCTACTGATTTCCTCAGCCCTTCCCAGCCGGGTTTCCAGGATCACCTATGGTCTACAATCTTTCTCATTGCAAAGCTCAAGTTGATCTTCCTGGAAGTAATACCTATAGTTTCTTGATAGCCTATAAATTACAGTGATGGTGAGGTTTGTTTCTTGGCCTTGTCTCCATGTTTGTTTTGTCCGTCTCCCTGCATGGTTGCTGGCGGGCTGTTTGTTGGGGTTTTTTTTATTTGGGTTTGGGTTTTTCTTTTCCCTTTCTTAGAATCCCTATTTATAAGGTTTTTGATCAGATAGGCTTACTGAAATGAATGTTCTCCCTCTCCCACACACCTTTATTAATTAATGTGACTAATAAGGTTTGGTTCTCCTCACTGCTTCCTTTATAATTTGTTGATCAGGTTTGTGTCCCCATATGTTCTTGTTTGTGGCTTCCTCTTTTACTTATTATCCTGGGTTTTTTCATTGGAAAAGTCCTTGAGCCAATATCCCCAAAGAAGGAGCCACTCTCCTTCCACACACCTTTACAAAACATGTGTTCTAGTTTAACTTAATTTGAAAGGAATACAGATTAAGTCTAAGCCTGACACAATATAAACAAAATCCTAGTAGCTGAAGGTAGTAGAGAAAGCATTTTTCAGAGACATGTCCAGACTGGTAAAAGACCTGAATAACCTTCTTTGATGTCACAGATGACCCAACCTTGACCAGGAGGTCCCTTCCAACCTGAATTTTCCTGGGACCTGTACAGAAACACTAGTATGATCAGGAATCATTTATTAATATGCTTAATTAGCAGCTAAACGATGTCCATATTTTAAAGTACAATGGTGCTTTGCTCCAGCTTGTACATAATAAGTGTGAGGCTACTGTATGTAGGTGTTTAGAAGTTGTGAAACAAAACCACAAAGGCTACTGGTTGAGAACCATCTTTCAAAGATAATAGAAACCTTGTTACAACTTACAAATGTTAGCCACATAAAAGCTAGTTACTAGAGCTAGGCAGGACCTTGGATCAAGAGGTGGGCAAGAGCATTATTGTGATTAATAACTATACTAAATATGTCCATTTTAAAAAAATTAAATATATAGAAAGAAAAATAAATAAGTAAATATGTTTACTAGTGGATAAAACAGATAAACAACAACAATCAACACTGTAAAGAAAGAGCATTAATGGATTAGTGTACAGGGTACAAAAAGTTAGAAACAGACAAATAGGACACAATAAATAGGGTAGATTTTTAAAATTAAAAAGTTCTGTTATTTATAGTCAGACAATAGTTAAGGCTTTGTGTGGACTCTTACAGAAAAAAACTTTAATAGTTAGCCAAGCTGTGTATTGGTTCTCTCACACAGTAGGGTTAGATCTGTTTTGTCACAGGAGCGAAATAAAACAAATTAGGTAGATGATATCTCTGGTACTGTTGCCTGCATAGTTCAATACTAGATAATTAATTCTAAACTTGTCATAGTCCTGAAAAAAAAAACCCAACAAACTGATATTCTTCTCTGTCTTACAAAAACTGGAAGATATTTTCTTCTATTTTCTTGAATTTCTTCAACATAGTAATGAATAAAATAAGTCAGATTTCTCCTTCTGTTAGATAAGACCTGCCTGAGCCACATTTGTCAGGTAATATTTTATATATATATATATATATTTCTCTGTATGTTTGTACTTAGATAAATGTGTTTATTTTTGTGTTACTATATTTAGTTTTTTCTCAAGGAATAACCTTCAGGATGTTACTGGAAGATATGTTCTTTGTACTAGTTGGTTTTTTAATGGGATCAGAAGACTTTACAAGACCACCCCAGTCAAATAAAAAATATTTTTAGCAAGTAGTGAAAGTCTAGATGCTGGCATCAGCCCTATTGAGTCAAATATTGGAATTACATTGACTATCACTTATTATGGCAAATTTTTGAGCTTCTTTCTCAATTGGCTCAAAATGTATTAATTTCTTATGGCATTTGGTATGTGTTGGGACTTGCTGACACAACTATTAATATATTAGTTAGCTGTATAGGATAAGGAGTAGCATAATTATATGAACAAAGGAGCTCCTTGAGCATAAAGAACCTGTCAATCAATCACTGTGAAAGTTGTGATGGTGACGAAAACCTTTGAGAGTGACAGAATTTGACCAACAGCAATAACAAGAGCCAGCTGTTGGGAGCCAAATGAATTTGAACAGGTCAGTCAGGAACTGGATATTCTCTACACAATCCCATAACTAAAAGTGTCCAGAGTGGAGAGAAAGAACCAAGAGAAATCCTAAGGACTCCACAGGCCCTGGTGCCCTGCATGGATCAAATTGTAATGCCCATCCACCAAATTTTCTTCCTGAACCATGCCCATCTATCTTGCAGGAAGTCAAGCAATTCATAAACCTGTACACTTCTGTGATTAATGTGTTTAGGTATCTAAGCCCATTTAGCCTCTGCACAGTCATTTGTTCATAAACCTTGACACTTCTTTGAAGGGATGTAATAATTTCCTTATTTTCATATCTAATTTACGAAAAGAAATAACTGGTAATACCATTTAGAAAAAGTTGCCATTTAATATTATCTGGGATTTCCTTTTAATTTTCATTGTAGAGTGTGAGAAATCTTTAGGATGTTCTAAGATATTTGGTCCATGGTCTGTGAAAACAAAATATTAAGTTTAACAAATGCCATAGTTATTGTGGGAGCAAAAATCGCATAGAGAAACAGAGGATCTTGGAGGAAAATAGTACAATTCCATGCAATACTTTAATATAAATAACATTTCAGAGGAGACGTGGGCTATTGTTCTTGCACCTTTCTTCACTCGCTAGCATGGAGGCCAAGTTGTTTACACACTTTCTTTAGCTTTGATTATTGCTCTTTTCTAAATTACAAATACCTCTTTTATAACATCATAAAAAAAAAAAAAAAAAAAAGTTAAAGGAAATCAGCTTGAAGAAAAAAGCTCAAGCTTAACATCCAGTGCAAATACCTTTGAGAAAGCAGTCTATGCTAAATTATCGTGCCGTCTCAATATCAGAGGAAAATGTCCAGTCTATGTAAAGTAAATTTACATTCAAAATTTGAGGTATACAAAGGATTCTAAAGATAAGGATTGCTTCATTTTGGGATCTATTTCTGCTATGGATACCTTAAATCTACAAGGAAACAACACCTCTTCTTACCTGTGCCAGTCCTGCTTATGCAATGTTGACAAACACTCCAGCCATATCCATCCATATCTCATCAATTTTCTCTCTATCTACTTATATCAAAGCACCTTTGTGGATTCATCCACTATTTTCTGCCTTCTTTCTTCCATGTTATGAATGACCTGTAGTGCTGACAGCATCAATAATATTATGATAGATAATGTCATGCAGACAGCATTGTTAATATCCTAATGAATAAAAAGCCAACAGAATTGTTTGTTGGGAATATTAGCTTTTAGAATATTTTAATAACATCTTGGAATCAACCTATATTTTTTTTTTTAAATGGTCTTTTCACTATGATATTGGGTTTTGGATTGTTGGATGAAACTCACTATAACCTTCAGAAGGAATTATCTGATTGAACTGTTTTTTCCAACTTGGATAATAAAGCCATGAATCTCAAAGTTTGGTGGTATTATAGGAGTAAGCCGAACTCCAAAGAAAATGCCTTCATCCTTTTGGGTGGACAGTTCTGTTATTGATGCTTATTCTTTGAACTCTCATCTTAATACATACAAAAGGACACTTTTGCCTCTCTCTTGAGTCTTCCAAACTCATTCTGTAGAATTTTCATGTGCTCACAGAATAAAAGAAGGAAGGGAAATCTGGACTATAGGCTTCATAAACCCCGGTCAGACCCTGGACTGTTGTCATAGCCAAGATACTTATTTGTGCATGTCTGAAACAGCTGAACACTGAGGAATTTCTAACAGGAGACACAGCCCGTATGACGTTGGTCTTGCTTATCCCTTTTCTGTAAGCATCCATTTGCTTCGTTCCTTTACAAAAACTCTTTGTGGTTTATATTGCCATGCTCAGCTCTTCTTCCTCCTTAGAGCACAGCAGTAAGACAAATAATGGTTTAAGCTATTCCAACAGAAAGTAAATTGAACATATTTCTGGTTTCTCCACATATAAGAGAAGTTAACTTGCAAAAGTGACAGAAGGATGTACAACTAACAAGGGGGTAAAAGTCTCTAGCTGCAGACCAAAAGGTAATTTAGCATAATACAGAAAATTTTTTAGGATTTTTTTTTTCTTCATGTGTTACAGGAAGCATTTATTTGCTTAAAAAGACCAACAGTAAAGACAGCTATAGGGAGACATCGATCATTTGTTTTATTTTTTATTAACATACCTGAGGATAAAATCTAAAATTTCATTGTCAAAACCATGTCTGTCATTTAAGTATTACATACAGGAAAGCCAGTGAAATAAAAGAAACTCCAGGAGGCTAGCAGATCAATGATGTGCATAGTAATTATGCTGAAGTGTTTTTCAAAACATTCAAAGCAACTTTGTATTCATGCTAAGTAGCGAAACTGAACCAGGTAAACAAATCAGCCAGTTCACAGTACCCTTGATCAGACAAAACTCTTTGAAGATTAAAAAAGTGACTACTGTACTATTTTCTCAATAATCATTTATTAAAAAGCCACACTGGCCTGCTTCTCTGTGTGTGCCTCAGAATGAATGCCACAATCAGATGTGGTATGATGAATTTACAGATTTTCAATATTATACAGAATGTTCCACCTTCCCATTAGGATGTCAGAAATTAATCAGAAATGAAAACTAGAGTTTACTATACCTACTGGCATGGAAATAAAAAAAAAACAAAAACAAAACCAAAACAAACAACTGCTCCACACTGTGAGTTTTATGGTCAGTATTTCCTAACAAATGAAGAAAGACCAAAGTTAAATGAGAAAACAGCAAGTTCTATTAGCCTGCTTTTTCTGTTCATCTTTCCTATGATTTCTGCTTTTCATCCCCGTGACAATTCATCCAGGATAACTTCAAATTAATTTTCAACTGAAACCCCTCTCACATTTTTCTCCTTTATAGCCTTCTTTCTTGATTTTCTATTGTTGCTTTCAGATGATGATTCCAAATTCCTCTAAGACATTTCTCTATTCTCTAAATTCCCCCTTAAAAAAGATAAATTAATCCAAAATTAAGATCTCTATT
Source organism: Microhierax caerulescens (assembly GCA_035590215.1). NCBI lineage: Eukaryota > Metazoa > Chordata > Aves > Falconiformes > Falconidae > Microhierax > Microhierax caerulescens. Next base: position 5,900,782 of record JAVJGJ010000037.1, read on the forward strand.
GTTTACCAGCTACTAATAACTGTAATATAACTGGAGATGGTGTATCTGCTTTATAAAATGTTAGCACTATGCTGAACTGGTGATTGTGGTGCAATTAAGATTGTTTTGCTTGAATTTAGTAAGTGAATATAAATAAAACCAAATAGAAAGGAAAAACATGTATCCAAATACACTGGTGAGACCCTGATGGATAGGAAGAACTAGCAGAAGTTCAGAAAATTTTCTACAATCAGTTCCTAAATTATAAAAGAATTTCCATTATGTATCTGAATTTTTCCCAGCTCTTCCACACATCCCCCTACCCCCTCTTTCAAATTTTTCTGAAAGAAACAACCAGCAAAAAACCTGTATCCAGCCTCTCAGGGAAGCAGAGATGATAAATGGAGTATTTGAGTTGACTGTACCAAGACAGTCTCAATCTACATCAGTCTGGACGATCTGCTGTGCTTAAATACAAGAAATGTAATGTCATGTGAGTATCTCAGGTTATTCTATGAAACTATCTGTAACTACTCATGAATTCAGAAATGGAGTTCTATCTTTCAAATAATACGTTCCATATCTTAACTATTAATATAGTGAAAAATAGTCCTCAGTGGTGATCTCAATAGGGATTTAGTTCTGTTGTCATGACATTTCTAAATTTGCCTTCTTTGATGTTCTATCTCAGTGTCTCAAGACCACAATACTCTGTTAGGTTGGGACATACTGAGGAATAACAGTTACTGAGGAAAGGTTAGAAGTGTAGATTATTAAGTTAATCTGTGAGACTCAAAACAATACAACCCCAGGGTTCATTAGTTCCTCTGTTCACTGAATTGTATGGGACACAGAAATGTAAAAACTGATACACCTAAACAGCCTAAATTCTGTAGAGAAACATTTGGATTCTTCTTTATATTATAGCTTTTTTTTTTTTTTTTAGGGTGTTTTCCTTTGTGTGGTGTCAATGTGGTTGATTGGGGTTTTTTATTATAATATACTTAAAATGCATTATTGTTTTTCCCAGATATCTCACACAATCAAAATACAGACCCTGGCAGTATAACTTTATATTAAATGTAATCCAAAATAAATTTGAAATATCTTGGACAATGTTTTTACATAATCCATCATACTCCAAATAAACTAATTTTTTTTACACAATGTTATAGAAATCAGCCATTTCAAAATATCTTGGCCAGTTATGTAGAGGGATAGACAGGAAATAAACAATTACAGTTCAGTAAAAAGTTCTCTACTACAGAATCTTAAACCCCTGATTTTTGCCATGAAGCATTTTGACAAGCCCCTTTGCTAACAAAATTTATCTCATAAAAGTCAATAGGTACTCATTAGAGAAATGTAAATTTTCAGTAATTCTTTGCTCAGCCTGTTTCTTCTTTCATCTACAACCGTGCTGTTACTATTATTACACAAAAATTATCATCTTCTATTGTAAAAAGAAAAAGACTTATTTAAACCTTACTGATAATTTGTGGTCAATTTTTAAAATTTATTTTATATCTTTTTTACATTTTTTTTAAATGGATGTCCATATAGGAATCAAGTTTCTAATATTCTACCAATATCTTTACTTACTCATATATACTCATATACTCAATATACTTACTCATCCTCAGCAAGTCAACATGGTCATATTAATGTTGTTTTAGTTATAATAATGTTTTTGTTAAATATACCACTCATTCCACAGCTCTTTTGGAAACATTAACTCTAATTCCCAAATAATTTTTATTAACAAAGATTTTTTGAGTGCAGTGTTTTGTTAATAAGATAATGAACAAAGAAAGACTACATAAAATCACCACCACAACTCACAACTGTAAAAACGCTACTTGTGAGGAGTAAAGGTTGGTTTTTTTGGCATGTGCTTTTTATTTCTTAGAAGTAGGTACCCACTTAAACTGGAATGACTGTGGCTAGATTGTTCATAGGTCAAGGATCCAAGACATGACAAAACCACAGAAAATTAATGTCATTCCCGTCCACCTCCCTGTCATGCACCCAAATGAGAAAAAAAAAAAGGAAAGTGAAACATTTGTTTATACTGAAATATTGTTAATATTTTCAATGGTCTCATAAACTAAAATCTAAACTGTTTCAGGATAAAGACATATTTTATTGGACTATGAACAATTAGAAGAAAGTTTGGCTTTGGAAAGACAGCTGTTTTGAGAATAACCTGGAAAATACCTTTGAAAATTGGCATTTCTAAATAATGATCTCTCAAAAAATTAACAGAAAATCAAACATTTCTGAGAATGACCTTTTATATTAATAAAAGAAGAGCTGTTACTTTCATAATCCAGTAAATTAGATTTCAGATCTCCAACAAGTTTTCTTCAAATGGTGGTCACCAGAAAGACAAAACTGGTGGGAAAAATCTCATTATCACTAGACCATCACTACATACTGATCTAATGAAGATCAGGTTCATAGCTGATTCAGGAAATGCAAAGTCAGATGATTTTAATGTGTAAGACCCAGTTTATGTCTTGATATACATGCACAAGTGCTGTTCCTCAATAGGTACGATGCACTTTCAAAATTTTGTTCTCAGACTGTTTCTTGAATTAAAATATTACACTTTATGAAAAACAACCAACACAGGCTCAGTTTCATATTGATCAGAAATGTAGTATAACCTTCCACTCAACTGACAAATACGTAGATCATACATTTTTAGTACCATGGTGTAAACATTAATCTTTATTGTAAGAAAATCCATTCTCTCAATAATCATGTGGTATATACCACAAAATGTATTTCAGGTTAGCTTATCTTTTACCGTACTTTATTCCTCTAAGTTTAGGAGTTAGAATACTAACCCTGTGAATGCATGTAGTACATCTCTAGAGGCTAATATTAATTTGTATAAAATAAACTGGATTTGCATAAAGGAAAATATGAATTAAAGTCTTTCAAAGCACTTTTCATACACAGTTCTTTAGTAAGTACATTGCATGTTCCTGTAAGCACCTGAATTGGAAATAAAATTTATATAACTGTGCAGCAGAAACATGTTTCTTATCTTAAACACTACAGATTCATGTTTTGAGCTTTCAGTCTTGCTAGTGCACTTGTTTAGCCAATACAGAAACTCAAATTGTATTTCAGAGGATATTGTACTTTCCAACAATAGCTAAATACAAGACTTGGTTGATTTTATCTTCAGTGCTACATAGCCATATAAACCTTGGTGTAATTAATAAAACAGTCTATCAAAGGAAAGTAGTAGGGTTTTCTGCTTTCTTTGCACTCACTGCATACATATTTATGCAATTATAATGGTACTGGGCTGTGAAGAATCTGTTTGTTAGTCTTTAAAATCAGTATTTTTATCAGTACAGATTAATCTGTAATAATCGATTCTGAGGGTATGGAAGTCATCTCATCTAACCAAGATGTGTGAATACATAATGTATAATAGGAAGTAGTGAATCATCTATAGTTAAGGAAAAGGTCAACACTATATGAAATCTAAATTCTCTTCAGTCTCTGGAATGAGATTTAAAGCACAGAAAACATAGTGAAAGTTTCAAGTCCAAGACATCATAACTGATTAATTTATGATGAGTATTGATGTGATTACCAGTGAGTTCAGAATATGGAATTTCCATAGCATATAAAAAGCAGTTTGCATAGGCCTTAACGTGGGTAGGGCCTAGATCCAAGATGCAGGTGGCTTCACTCCTTTCAACATTAGGACACTTCACTGGTATCTGGGTGAAATTTAGGAAAGAGACTTTCAATCAGTCAATAATGAGGTTTCATGTCTTTGTATTACAGTCAGTGTTTTTTAACACATAGACATCTGTGCATGCAATATGTGTGTGTAGCCAGTCCTCATTAATCTGTGACTCTAGGGATTTAAACTGCCAACCTCAGATTTGCTTTTTACCCTGAAATCAACCTGAAAAAAACCCAAACCAACAAAACAGCATTTTTGTTAAAACGGAAAAAAATGCACTATATTCTGCTGCAGGGAATATAATAAAGCTTTGGATCACACAATAAATCATTTAATTTTACAGATGAGAAAACCTCACGAGCATTTTTATGAGAGGGCAATATAGTAAAACTGTCTATGGGAAGCTCACAAAGTGGACCCACCAAGAAAATTCCATCTGAAAACCTTTCCTTTCAATTCCATTGATTTTTAATCTCTGTTGAAATTTGCCCTAAGAATACACTTTTTCAAGTAGAGACTGGCTTACTGTGACCTTCATGTAACATATGCATAGTACAAATTATTTTATCTCTGACTTTTAACCTTGTGGCTTTAAAAAGAGACTGATTTTGTTGTTTAAATTTAATCCATCTTTGGTGCATATAAAGTCCTCTCTTTGCCTACAAACACCTGACAGTCTTAATGAAAGGATTCACAGACCCTCCCACTGAAACAAGCAAGTAGTGGAAATGGATGTATATATCTCTAAGGACTAGCTTTGCATTTTATCCGATGACTGCTTAATTTCAAATTAACAATCAGTCCCTGAAGACTTAGAAAGTCCTAAGTATTTTTGATCACTGCAGTACCGGCACCTTCCCTCTGACTCACTTTCTTTTCCACAGTCTCACAGCTGCAGCAAGAGGAACAAGGCATCTGACAAGCCTGACTAAGACAGCATCTTGTGCAGTTAGGCATGGAGGCTGAAAAACTCCAGTGTAAAAGAAGTGTTTGACTGAGATCTTACACTTCCTGGGAAAATGTAACTACTGGCTAACCAGTCTAAGATGACATCAATGTTGTCTTAAATACTGTTTTTTAAAGGAACAAAATGACACTTCTCCTTCCTTGAAAGGTTGCAGGATTCAAATCAATGCAAGTACCCATACAGTAGAGCTTTTTAACTAGTTAACTTGTGGAGATGTTTCCTGATAGCCTCAGAGGAAGCATCCTTTTCAAATATAGCCCTTTTCTGTGTTTATAACAAGGCAGTCCACTTGTAGTGTCTGTTATGTACATAGAGTCTAAGTACCGTACTCAGGACTTGTAATTCTACTCCCAAATTACCAAGTCCTTGTCAGTCTAGTTGTAAGTAACCTGTACACAACTGGAACAGAAAAGGGCGTAATATTCAATCCCCGCTGATATCTGTCCTACTACTCTTTCTTTTATTCTGGGGTTTTTATCTGATGAAGATCATTCTGCAAAGACTAGAAAGTCAAGTTCTAGATGTGACATTCCTTTAATATATATTGTCACCACAAATCTACAAAAGCAAGTATAATTACCATTTAGTAAAGAGTCTTACTAAATATAAATAATTCTTATAAATTCTTACTAAATATAAAAGTAAATGCCTTTTCCACAAATTTTCCACAGAATTAAAAAACAGTGTTTAAACTGAATTTATAATGTTTAGTTTTGTATGTCAATGGATATGCATCTAGATAGTACAATCCTGAACTTCCTAAATACCTCATTATGCCTTCCATTCATATGTAAAAACTGTAACTTGCATACATTTTGATTTCAGGAGATTGAGCTCTGAGAATATTTCACCATTACAAAGGCAACCTCTGTTGTAATCTATATGCCAGTATCAAAACATGAAAAACTTTTATGGTTCCATTTTAATGCAGAAATACCTTCTAGCTGTGTGATTCATGGGAACATCAATCTAGAAGCTAAACATATGTAAACAAACGAGTCTAGCAATGCTACCAAATTACTAATGCAACCTTATCAATAACCTACCTGTCAACGCTGCTTCTTGAAATTTCTTTTACATTGTGCCAATAGATGTAAAACAAGAGAAAAGATTTTTTTTCTCCTTACTTAGGAGAAAAACTCCATGAAGGGAAAAATGAAAAGGTTACCCACTTCCAAAACCTTCATTATATGAACAGACCCAAAGGTCTCTGATGATGAATAGCTCATTATTTGATCTCATTACCCTGGCATGTACATCCACGGAGCAACTGGGAACTGAGAGGTTGCTGTCCACAAGCTTTACAGTGTCTGCCAGAGTTTAGCATGCTTTCCGATGCATCTGCACCGTTGAGAGCCTATAAAAATGTAGTATGAAAAATAATTGAGTAAAATGCTCACAAAACTAATTCCTTTTTTTCAGGAGATCATTTCCTTATTTAGCCCAAATCACACACAGTGGCTGGACTTTGTATCATGTACATATGTGTATAACTGTGTGTGTTCACTGCTTGAGAAGTTGTTATGCTATAAAAATTACATGCCATGTAAACAGGCTCAAGACATAAACAACATGATCAAAGTGCAAATTTAACATGTGTGAAGGTGTGACAAGTTAAAGGTTGTATAGTATGTCCCAAAATACAGACCAATTTTAAACTTTCACATTTTGATTTCACAATATATTTATTGTGAATATATATATATTCACAGTATATATTTATTAATACATTTTAGCACTTGGACTACTAAAAGCAAATACATTCATCCTTAGGTTCTGTTCTGAGATAGTATATGAAGGGGTTTTATACTTTTTACTATTTTTTTTCTGTTGTTTTTCTAAATATCAAGGGAGTCTCATTTTTGTTTTCTGCACACAAAATTTAAGCTTCTCCTGTAATAACTCCTGTGATGTTTCTCAAACAAATGCACAGTGCTACAAGACTTTTGTCCCTGTACATTGTCACTCCAGAACCCACACAGATAATCAGTCTCTCCTAAACTTACCCTTACATGTGTCAAAGGTATCTTTATACTTAGCCAAGCCTTACAGAAAAAAAGGGAAAAAAAAAAAGGGAAAAAAAAGTATATCTATTCCTTCACATGAAGAGTTGCACTGAAACTCATTGACATTAAGTGAATAATCATTGACATCATTATCAGGAAAAAGTTTATATATCTGGAAAAAATATAATTCATTAAATCCTTATGTTATTAGACTAAGAAAATTAGAAAAATTATGTATTTATTTCAAGACTGAATATGTATGCACATGCACTTTGTGTAAGTAATACACAATGAAGAATAATATGCAAGATTCAGCAAAAAGATAGTTGTGGCTGCTGCATATTCATATGGCAGCAAAAAGCAAACTTATCCTGTTTAGTCCTGCTTGACTTGTAGTAAAAAGCCCTAATGATAACGATTTTTTTATTTATTTCTAGCAAAATGGCACTGATTTTCTGTGTGCACAGAAAATTGGTATGTCACAAATGTTGTATTATACTTTCAGTTACATAATGCTTTATTTTTCTAATGATGTAAAAAATTGGTAATTATTGTTAAACATCTATTCATTACATGAAAAATGCTTCTTCATTATAGGTTTAAAATGAAAAAAAAATATATATGCTATTAGCTTCACTTTAGAGTTACCAAGCTCTTTATTAACAAAAGGCCTTACAATAGCAAAATGAAATAATCCCTGACACAGCGCCATTGCTTCTCACTTTCAAGACACAATCTGTGTCAGAACTACAGAACGAGGCACCCTGACTGTACTGAAACAAAGCTCTTTCTACTCCTCTCTGTCTCCACAGCTCATTCAGAGTGCTGCTTTGTCTTTTCTTATCCCAATCACTCTGCCCATGCTTAGAGAGTGGAACACTATCAAATTTGACATTGCTGCAGGCCCCTTAACAGAGCAGAACATCAGCAAGAAAATGATTGTGTACGCTATGTGAATTAAATATATTCCTACAGGCTCAGTTCTAAAGTGAAATTATCATGTTTAACTCACTCCACCAACTAAAACGTAAAGCCATTTTGAATAGCTGGAGGGCTAGCTAAGAGCTCCACTTGGAAAGCACGAGGGTACATGTGCATACTCAAAAATGTGTCAGGATTACTAGCAATATAAATGTAAGTTTTAATAATAGAAGTAAATTCAGTCTAAAGGAAAGATGCCAGTGCTTGCTTCCATGGGAGAAAAGGCACAAATGTTATCAACTTGTATAGCAATTCACTTCAACCTGTAAAGAAAAAGATACTTTTTTTTTCTTCTTTCAACAGAAAAAGTAGTCCACAGTACATACATCTAAAAGATCAGCTGCCATTGGACCTCTTTTACCAGCATGTCTATCCTTTTCTTACCACAAAAGAATAATCAGTTACCTGCCTCATCTTTGCTTACTACCTATTCTCTGCCCCTTTTTGCTTTAAGCAGCACAATGGAACTACTCATTTCTTCAGCAAGTTTATTTGGCAGTGCTTAACCAACAACATTGGTGTCTTGCAAACCATTCGTGAATTTATTTTGAGGTTGTCTGAAGAAAAGGGTAGTGATATTCACCCCATTTCACTGAACAGCACACAAGAGCGGACATACTAAAACCCTGAGATATGCAATGTACAGACTGTTTCAGGCAAAGGTCTTGAGGAATTTTACATTTTATGAATTACTGCCAATTAACACAAAACTTTTGATAATCCAGTCAAGGATTATCAAAATTAGGAAAAAGAAATTAAACAAACAGTTAAGGAAACACCTTTCCTACCCCTTCCCCAGGCTCAAGTTCAGGCAAGTACCTCTTCTCCCTCCCTGAATCCCAGCATCCCTTCACTTTTGCTGTGCATTATGCTCTGTCCCTCCCAGTTCCTTCAGCAGGGAGACAGGCAGAGCAGGGGGCTGGGGGACTGGACATAATGGCTTCCGTGTGCCATTCCTTGCCTCTCACTCCTGTTCCTGTGTTGCAGCATGGGTAGCCCACGGCCCCAGTCACTCCAGTGTGCCCCTGCCTCAGGGCGCGCTGCCAGTGGTCCTCGGTCCCTCAGAGCAGCACCTCCCCTGCCACAGAGTGCCTCCTCCCAGAGCGTGCCACCAGCCATGTCTCCAGCAATGCCCTCTTCTGCATCTCCTCCCACCCTCCCAAATGTCACACTCTCTAAAGGGGGCCTACTCAGAAGTGCCACATCCCCCAGACGCAGAATTCTCAGGTGGCGGGTGGTACACGGGGTGCCTGAGCTGACCAGAACCCGCTTTGACTGGTGGGGGCAGCTCCCAGCCCCCTGTGACCGCAGGTGCGACTCTGCTAGCTGTGCCCAGCACCTGTAGACCCATTTTCCAGGTACTTCGTGCAATGCAGGAACCTGCACTGGAATACCGACTGCATCATCACTGAAATAGGGACCAAGACAACACACACCTCTAAAATCTAATTATTAGAGATCAACATTTATAGGCAGGAAAACCTGAATCACACAGCCTAGCTCCCAAGGTCATGGATAATCATATAAACTTTTATTCACATCACAGTCTCAGAAAACTTTCTGAAAAACAGATTTCCTCAAAATAAAATACACATTGCAAAAACATCTGTCATCTGAGCTGAAGTACTAGAGCATTATAAGGACTCATAAAACCCATAAAAATGAATTGCAACAAAATAACTGCTCTAAAATAATCTAACATGTAGGAAAAATTCCCTCACCATTGATTCTAGGTGTTTATATGCTACAGTGGTGTAAGAGTAACATGAAAACTGAAAAGTACAAAAAATTACAGCAGGCAACTCAAAAGGATTATAAACCACCATATTTTTTCTCTTTTTCACCCCTGTAATAATCTTCCTCTATTAAATTCTGAATTTCTGGAAATTTCAGAATCCAGCAAAAAATTAAACATTTGCTCTTCTTCTAGAATAAGAAGTTTGGTCTTTCCTATGTTACTACCATTCACACTTTCTAGCTCTTCTGAGTCAGGAAACAGCAGTCAGGTTTTCCTTTGTTTTACTGGGGTTTACACGTTTGGTTTTTTTTTCTGTAATGGGGGAATTGAGGTCAGAACCACATCACTTTGTGATATATGAACTTTTTCTTCTTATTACTAGCCAGGATGGCTAAAGCAGTGGAAAGCGACACCTGCACACCTCCCAGTCCCACTGGCATAAGACACCAATAACACCAGTCCAGCCTCCCTGATTCCCTCCATACATAGAGCACATTGGGGGTTTTCACACAGGTTTTCTATCACCCTGTGATAGAAAACACCCCAAGTCTGTTACCAGGATACAAAGTCAGCAACAGTGATGTGGCAAGGTTTTTCTATTGTTTCTTTGTCCTTCCAGCTCAGAATAGGTTAAATTGGTCTGTTAGAGCTGGGCAGATGCCATCAAGATCTGTGTTCTTTTATGGTTTTTGCCCATGGCGATTTGTGTACTGATTTTTTCCTGAATTATAAAACCAAATTGAACAACTACAGATGATGTTTCATCACCTTTTGTGATAATAATTGTATTACATTAGAATTCTAATAAATTTCCACACCTGAATTTAGTATCCAGATGAAAGATGAAGGTGCAGTTAAATTAAGTTTTCTCAATAAATATTTGGAAGCACTGACTGCTATCAAATATGGAAGTGTTTTCACAACTAAGCAGGAAGTGGAAAATGTTAAAAATAATAAGATTGAATATGACTATAAACACAGGGAACAGGATCTAATAAATTAAATATATGCTGTTCTGCAAATAATTTATAATAAAAGTATCTTGCAGCATTATAATATGTTTAGTAAAACAGCAAATATACGATAGCAAAAATATGTCAAAGATAAGAAAAGTATCAGAACTTTATGAATTAGGTTACAAAGTCCTTTCCTGTAGTTATACAATTTAACTCTGAAGTGCTCCAAAGTAATAACAAACTGCTGTGAAGTACCATGCTGTAGTATGTCAGCTGATCCACAGCAATATGTAAAATCCCTTTGCTGCAAGGGCAGATGCATCTCCTATATCTTGTCACATCTCAGTTGTCACTGGAAAAAAGAGACACACAACATTACTGTGGATCAGTTGATTCATAGTAACCTGTTATTTTCTGGTTACACAGTCTTATATTTGAGTCCTTACTTGTCTAGGACATTAAGGCTGAATCTACCATTTTTTTTTCTGTCCAGGTTTAATTAGAAAAACTTTTTTTATTATTATTTTTCAGTGAACAGAAGAGCAAAATAATACAAATGTCAGTTATATGACCCTATGCTCATTATTTGGAATGTAATATATAGAATCTATAGAAGAAGATATATTCAAAATATGGTAGGTATGCTGTACTCACATACCATTCTACTCTTTAACAGTAGAAGAATAAAAATAAAGAACTTTGTATTCATGCAAATTTTCAGCTGCCATAATAATCTCTGTCACAGTTCTTTATTCTTTTAGGTTTTGTCTGAAATTTCTTCCCAAAACAATATCTTCTTCAAATATAAAATTATCTGAAATTATATTACAGCAAGACTCAACTCTTAATGGATATTGTTAAAAAGGCAGCAATTTGCATAGCATTTAGCTGAAGTTACAATATGAGATCTCATTCAGCATTTAGAAAAGTCCATCAAAAATATGTCTGAGACTTCATCAGAAGGTCCAGACTATGGATCCTGGAACAATGTCAAGTAAGAGGCAGAGGGTAACAATAAATCTTGTAATAATAAATCAGTATTGCTCAGCAGAGAAATAACTCTGTAAAGAACTTCAGTTATCACTTTAAGAACTGGCAACTAATCGTCTGCAGACTGCCCATTTACTGCTAGTACCAAAAAGGCTGATGCACTGCATTCAGAATTTATTAACTGCTGAGAGGAGGATTCAGTTCCTTTACCTCCTTGCTTAATGCACTGAGGATCCATACATCACAATTTGCATTGCATTCTTTCAATACAGATATTTGCCATATATCAGAGATTCAATGCGGTGATTTGAGGCTTACTCATGTCTTCTTGGTATGAAATCTTTGTTTGTGAGCTCCCATATTTGACATAGGGGCTGAATGAAATGGATAGCCAGTCATTTCCAAGTTGCCTTTTCTAAGCCAGCTATGCCATATGGTATTGTTCACAACATAATAAGCACTTCTAGGTCAATGCATGCTGATAACAACTGCAGCTTTCTTGAAAGGATTAGCTTTTCTGTCTCCAACACTGATTCTAGTATTGCTTTTTCCACTTTTTGAATTAATAATTCAACAGAGAGGAAAGCATACGATAGAGTAAGCACAGATGCTGATTTGTGCATTCTCTTTCTAACCGTAGTACTTTTAAAGTATATATGGCAACTATCTTTAGTCTTGTGGTTTCTGGCAGATAAGAAATTGCATGCCCAGCTGTGACCAAGCAAACAAAAGCACCACACACTCCTCATTAAAAGGAATTAACCCATTTCAGAAAAGGAGGCTCAAAACACAAAGTTTCAGATACCCTATGAAGTGTTTCTGTGCTGGAAATCTTTCCACTACATAGCTAGGAAAGCAGTCAATGATTTATTTTATTGGGAGTTATTTGATTCCAACCATGTATGTTAAAAATGAATATATTTATCCTATCCAAGGAGACATTTAACTTTGGAGACTTGTTGGAAGCATTCTGACAAGCTGATTGCAAGGAAATGAAGGAAAAACACTTTCCATTCTATGCCTTCGAAAAGTAGCAGAAAGAATGACATGACACATGTGGAGTCCAAAGACTATGTACAGCAAGGGTAGGATTCAGATAAATGCATTGGGGGGGGGGGGGGGGGG
>JAVJGJ010000037.1:5913338-5943856 GCA_035590215.1 Microhierax caerulescens
CCCCCCCGGAATAGGGGAAGGAAAAAAAAAAGCTTTGACTTTCATATATTTTGCCTTCTATTTTTCATGTATGATATGCTTCACCTAACAGACATGTTTGGAAAACCCACTTAATTAGGATGTCTCCAAGAGAACCAATTGAACCTCATGATAGTGAATGGCAGCAAATTTTTTTCTGGGGCAAAATGAACATAAATGTTTAAGACAAATGCACTTGCTATGGGATAAGTGATTAAGTGGTCCTTAATTTGGTATGGGATCAAAGTGAAACCCTTAGACCTGATCTAATGACAAAGTTGCCAAATTAAGAAGGGAAGGAGATGAAGAAATACAGATTAAATGCAATAAATCTGTTTATTTCTATATATCTTTTCTACAAAAAAAATCATGCATCTTTCCTGAATCTGGAAATAAGCAACAGAAAAAAAAAAAAAAAATCAACCCTCTTTTTTTACCTTCAAGAACAATTCAGATACCATATACTGAGGTGAGATGTCAGTTATTTTGGAAATGGTATAGGTAGACCGGTGAGGAAAATTAAAATAACTTGTAAAACTATCAGTTTTTAAAAGGCTGTTGAAACCCTACAATACAACGAAGAGAGGAGAAGGTCTATAAGCAAAACTCAGACAAAATTATAATAAAAGTATTCTTCTTACATAGGAAGGAGTCCTTGGTTCCTTTTAAAAAAGCATATTTCTCCACAGAATAGACAGTTTCAAGCTTTATTAAATGAGTACAGTTAACAGAGGAGGAAAAAAACTTTGGCATAATTTAGGGTGTTTTTTCCTTCTCTTCTTATCTGAAAAAAGAAGAATCTCAATCCTTACAAAGTTTGCCTAGCTTTGGAATAGCTTCACTGATCTCAAGTGTGTAACAAAAATCCATCCAAAAGATCAGTCCCATCTTTTCATATAATCTGATGTAGAAGTTATATTCCTACTTTGGATATTAATATATTCACAGTGTAATATCACACACCCCACAAGTCAGAAAATGCCTCCCACCCACCAAGACTTAATAAACTAAACCTAACCCAGCTGGAACACAGAGCTGCTGTGTGCTACAGGGAGAAAGAAGGAGCAGTTTTTCTGCAACAGACATTACCAGTTGCCCTAGGAAAATAACAAAAAACCCACCTCCTAGAAACATTTGAAAAAGGGTGAAGAAGCAGAATGAATTCTGTTGTGCACTCCCGCAGTACAATCCTACCAGACACTGAAGACTTGCAGTCAGCACTCACCACTCTGCACTGATTATCCTGTCTTGAGTTAGTAAATATTTAGTTCTTCCGAAGAAAAAAGAAAGAAAGGGGGGGAAAAAAACAGCCCCACCCACCTCCCCAAAATAAAAGGCAAGACTATATATGCTTAATAGCAAACACATGTATTGTAGATATAAAGAAGAAAGGACAACTGACCTTGGCAGGAATAAATTACAATGACACAAACATTGATACAAACAAGTTTTCTTGCAAATACTACTGGTAGATTTCCTCAGATATGCTGTTGCAATAACATTTTATACGTTTTAGTTATCTGTTGCATGGACAATTACCTTTTACTTATCAACTATCTGTGGCTTAGAAATATTATTTTATTAAGAAGTCATATTTGTGAGCTGTTTTAAATATGTATTCAGCTGAAAGATAACTGCTTCTGGGTGTATGACTGCACATGTATACGTGTGTACACACAGACTCTCACCTGCTCAAAACGATCCTTTTTGAACATCATTGCAGTATTTTACAAAGGTAAAGAATTATTTAGAAACACAATTCTTATTTAAATACTTGAGATTCGGGAACCTAGAGAAAACTTAAAAATTTAAGTTTTATTAAATTTAATAAGAGATATATAAGAAAAATAAAATAATTAACAATAGCCGCCTGTGTTCAGTAGTATTTCAGTTGAGATTTGGAGGGATTTGTTTATTTCTTTTTTTAGGATTTAGGTAATACAAACACAATAGCCTGATAACCATGAGAATTTATTTTATTTTTGCCCTAGTCCTTTGCATTATAGTCAGAGAATTGAGTATTTTGTTCTTTGTTTGAACTGCCAGTCTCCACCGTACATAGAGTACAAGCTACTTTATTCTTTCATTTCTAGCTAGCAACAAACACTTTCAAGAACAGATAAACATTTAGAAACGGAAAGAATAATGGCATTTTCCTCTTAATTCCTTGAGGAAGTCCATCCTATTCCATTAGGTAATGTATGAGAAACTGAACTAGTAAACATTATCCAAGCAAATTATATTGTACACAGATGTGCTTCAATTACATTGTGTTTGAATACTCGATAGCCTTGCATATAGCTGTCATCTTATTTCAAATCAGATAACCTTTTCATTTGGAAAAGTTATGGTTTAATAATTTTTTCAGAAAATGTTGGAAGACTTTGAAATACTTATATCTAATGGAGATTTTTTTCATCCTTTTGTTAAGCAATCTTTTTAATGGAACCATAACCATTATTTTTTTTCCTCCCTAAAGAAGTTGCTGCAAACTTTGGCATTTGTCTTGGTTTTCTTATCTATATTTACAAAATGCAAATGTGTAGCTCATCATCTTAGTGACCTCAATGGGTTTATTTTTAATAAAGTGCTAAATAATGGAATGCTCCATTGAAAAAATAATGAATGTACACTAGATCTGTTACTATTCTCATTACACTAAGTTCAATGAAGCACCAAATCAAATATTAAGGCTATTATCTTCAAAGCAGTTAGAGGACTAAGTTCCTTAAAATGTGACTTAAATCTTAGGGGGCTAAATCCACTGGTACATCTGTAATTTCTCATGTCTACTAAAGTAGAATATTTGTAGCTGTATCAAAACCACCTCAAAAATCTAATACTCAGCTTCCACTGTTTAATCCTTTGATCTGTATAGGAAAAGTATATGGTAGGGCACACGCTATTAGAAATCTCACCTAGTTTGTCTCCTTCATGTGGGAAGAAACAAAGAATGACACAACTGATAATAAATGCTGCCTATGTTTCTTAGTACATCAGAAATTTGTTCAGAGACAAGCAGTTAAGATGACTGTCTAAAAAAATCCCACAGAAAATGGAAGGAATTAAGTTAGTGACACTTGTCCATAGCTTATGAAGTTGCTGAAAGTCTGGAGAATGAACAGAAAAAAAGATTTAAGTGCTACTTCAGAAATTATGAAAATGCCAGTGAAGTAAGATGAAGAGTATCTGTGAGAAAATTAAACCAGCGTCTAACTAGAGTATAATAGCATGATCACAGGAGAAAATACTGACTGTAAAGGTAATAGACTTAAGTAATGGCTGAAAAAGACAAATGCAAAAACTTGAAAAAGATGATTTATCATTTATTTGGCCAAGCAACCAAAGTATTAAGGGAAATGAAGACTGGCACATTTCTTGAAGTTTTGAAATAAAGAATGGATACCTTTGGAAAGGAATCATAACATTCACTGCAAGCCTTTGGCCTTAATATTCCAAGCAGCGTTAAATATACAGGCAGAAAAATGTTCTAACTGGTGCCTCTACTCTCAACATAGATGAGTCGGTAAGTCTTAGTGCTCATCCTTCCCATCACCTTTGTATCGACTGAGTGCCCCTAAGGTGTATGACAGAAAATTGTAACATCAGGGAAACAAATTCCGTTTGGTTCTTAAGCAAAACATGTAGGGCTGCAGATAAAGGGGAAACTATCTATGTGCTCTCCCAGCCTGTTTTATTAAGAATACTAAGCATCTATTTTTGAACAAAGTATTTTCTGCCATAGAGCACATGCCACAACGTAATTTTAATAACAGATGTCCATAAATATGGACTACTAATTTATATAATGAATTATTAACATATTAAATTCAGCAACTGTAATTTACAATATAGATTAAATCTTATAGAAAAGAGCATTTATTTCCTTTCCAAAATATAGGTTAGTAATATGAATTTAAAGTTTCAAGCACCATCTGTTGTACATTTACATTATACAAGGATGTATTTTTTGTTGTTTTAAAGTCCTTGACTTTCTCTGTTTATTTTTTACCCTATGATTTATGTAGTGCCTTTGCCAGAAGAGGTGGTGTACAATTCTATTGCATACTGAGACTCATTATTAGTAATGGATTCATTTTCAGTTTCATCACTAAAACCAGTTAATTATCTGCAAAGCAAAATCATCTTCATATAGATTCTGAGGTAATTGGTTCCTGTATTTATATGCTGAAGAGAACCTCGTTCACTCAAATGGGGAATGAAAATTCTTTTTCTTCCCCTCCCCCTTTCTTCCATAAAACAGTGACATGAAACTGCCATTTTCACAGTTAATATAAAAATAATCAGTGATAAAACAAGTTTAGTTACTCGTAATGGTTTTATTTGTTGCAGAAAAAGAGTTTCTTAACAGTAGAGCCTGGCTAAATAAAATGGACACCATCTTAGTTCATAAAAGAAAGTGTCTTGAAATATCATTGGCAATACTTTATTAATACTTGCAAGTGTTAATACCATTTTCATTTTTTCTTTTTCAATATTCGTGTCTAAGAATACTTGATCCTTTTGCATCACAGAGCACAATTAAAGATTTACAATAGTTTTACTATATATGGAGTACAATGAAATCTATTTCTCATTCAAAGAAGGTGAGGAAAGGAGGACTGAACAGAAGTATTCTGAGCACTTTTGATAAAGTAGAAGGGATTTTTTTTCTTTCTTACTTTAATTTTGATTCGTTTATTTAATATCTGGCGTGGAGAAAGGGGCATACAAATTGATTTTCAGAGGTTTTTTAGGCTCACTGATGATAAAATTTTGTTTTAGATCAGTTGTGCTTTCTAAATGATTTACATCTGAGTAGTTCTGAATGTGTACCATTATGTATATATATTTCTTCTTTTAATTTATAAGCATAATCAAATACCTGTATCACTCCATAGACAGCATAGTTAGAAGATAAACAAGAAAATTCTGTTCTTAACTTGTCTGAACAATAGTATAAACCAGTGGAAACTTTGACTTAATTATAAATAATTTAAAAACATCTTAGAAATAGTTATACTTTCAGTACTTATATCTACTAAGTAAAATTCATTTGTATTTTTTAATTTCTCAAATGAGTGATCTTCCTGGGTTTTTAATGTATATTTTCATTTGGTCACCAAAATAAAACAACATTTCCCCCCCCCCCCTGGAATTTGTACCTACTTGGACTTACTTACTAACATGAAACCAATACATTCTTCTAGTTTCCTCAGAAAGGACAACAGCTATTAAAAATTAGAGCAGTTAGGGTCCATTGTGGCAACAGGACACTTTGATAATGTAATGTACTTCAACTTGTTTCTCAGGATTATGATGTTTAATTGATTTTCATGACTGTCTAAAATTACAGAATAGATGAACTCAGAAATAAAACCTGAAATCCTTTGTTTTATTTTGCTCAAACTTTTTTTGAACACACCACAGTTTCCTGCCCCAGTAGGATGGTTTCCTTTAAAGGAAGGAAACCTAGGAAGGCCTGCTTTTGAAAGTTGTTGATTCAAGTTCAGGACATGGTTGGGTAACCGTCATGGTTTTAGCTGTGATTTTACTCTGTGGTTTTACCTGTGGGACCACAGAGGGGACATGAGGAGGTGGAATGGAAAACTTACCTCAGTCCTGGAGGCACAGGTGGACACAGTCAGGTCAGCTGATCCAAACTGGCCAAAGATGTATTCCATGTCATGGGACATCATGCTTGGCATGTAAACTGAGGGGGTTGGCCGGGGTCTGCCAATTGCTGCTCGGGGACTGGCTGGGCATTGGTCAGTGGGTGGTGAGCAGTTGTATTGTGCATCATTTGTTTTCTTTTCTCCCTTCCCTTTGGATTTCATTCCCCTCTCTCTCCTTTTCATTATAACTGTTATTGTTATTATGATTATTGTTCTTCCATTTTTATTTCATTTCAACTATTATATTGTTCTTATCTCAACCCTCGAGTTTTACATTCCTTTCTGATTCTCCTCCCCACCCCTCTTGGGTGAGGGGGGAGTGAGCAAGCAGCTGCGTGGCAGTTAATTACTGGCCAGGGTTAAACCATGACAGTAAGACACTGTGTTCTCAAACTGCAGTATAATTAAAACCTAAATGACTCGTGAGCCCAGTTGCTGGACTGTCCTACAGGCAATTATAACAGTATGTATTATCAACATGGACTGGGTTTTTACATAGCAAGATTTTGGTAATGGGGCTGTCTGTAGGGGTGGCGTCTGTGAGATGAGACCAAGGGCTGCACCCATGTCAAACACAGCCAGATCCAGCTGACTCCGAAATGGGCCAACTGCAGGACACATCTGAGCCTCTCAGGCACAGGTAGGGTGCCTTTGGGAAAGTGTAATTAAGGGTAAAATGCTGTGCAGCAGTTGAGAGACAGGAGTGAGAAAAAAAGTGGTGTGAGAAACAATGCTGCAGACACCAAAGCCAGTGAAGAAAGAGGGGGAGGAGGTGATCCAGGAACCAGAGCAGAGATTTCCCTGCAGCCTGTGAAGACCACAGTGAAGCAGGTTGTCCCCCTGCAGCCCACGGAGAGGACCATAGTGAAATATGTATGCCCTGCAGCAACTGAAAAATACTTATGCTGGAGCAGTTATTGAAGAACTGCAGCCCACAGGAAGGATCCATGCTGGAACAGCTCATGGAGGACTGCAATCAGCGAGAAGGACCCACGCTGGAGCAAGGAACAAGTGCACTGTCCACAGAACCCCGCTCCCCTTTGCGAGGAGGATGTAGAGTAGTTGGGAATGAAGGAGTGAAGCTGGGTCTGGGAAGAAATGTGAGGTGTGTGTGTGTGAAGGTGTTTTAGTTGATGTCTTTGTTTCTCACCTTCCAACCCTATTTTTAATCAGCAATATACTAAATTAATCTTGCCCTAGTCTAGACTGTTTCACCTGTGATGGCAACTGACCTGCAAACTTCTCCATCTTATTTTGTCCCCCTGTCCTGTTTGGAGCAGGGGGCAGTGAGAGAATGACTGGGTAGGGAGTCTGGCAGCCAGTCAAGGTCAACCCACCACACAATGCTAGAAACTGAAACTCATTCACCCTTAGTACAAAGCTTAATTCAGACTGGAGCCTTAATCTTGGTGAAGAAACTATGTATTATGTGGGCTTACCTATGTTCTGACCAATATTTGATATTTTAGCAATAATGTGTAGTAATTACTATTCCAGTTCCTCTACTATTCTACGTGCCTGTCCATTTGGATCCAAAACATCTCCCTGTCTATTTCTATTAAAGCAATAGAAAATTAAATTATATCAACAACTTTCAAAAATAATAAGGTCAGCCTTCATAAATATTGTTCTGCATGAATGAACAGTTTCGAACACATTTTCATGTGTTTGGGTTTTGTTAAAGATTTTTTTTAAAAAAAAATGTAATGTATTTTTAAAGTAGTTGAATAATTTTAGGATACTTCTCATCATCAGTTATGAAAGTTTACATTTGGAATGAAAGTGTTATGAGATACAGAATAATGTGAGGCAATTTCAATACTAAAGGTGTATCAGTCACACTCACAAGCAGCTCATATCATTTTAAAACAATCACTGTCAGAATGTTCTTTTATTTTCTTCTGAGGAAACGAGGCCTTTGAAAATGCCTAGTTACAATCAGGAGTTCCAATTATACTGAAGTAATTAGCATTTTTATAATCCATATTTGTGGCACTTCTTCAAGAGAAAAGCACTCCTAGCTTTTCAGGAAGAAAAAATCAGGTGGTGTTCTCCAGACAGAGAAGATAACTAAATAGTTGTTGAATAAATGTAAATCATTAGGAAACCAAGAAAACAGAACTTACTGACTGCAGACACATAAACATAGAGAAAAAACTTTAAAATAGTTAAAAGCATATACCTGAGGGGATTTTCCTTTCCTTTTCCCCCCAATAAACCTGCTCTGTGCATTTCCAAATCAGTACAATTAATGAGGTTGCCAATACTTCAGAAGACAAAAGAGAATGGATGCCAGGAACATAAAGATGTAAAAAAAATACATGTAACAGGAATGAGGTAGACAGAGAAAAGCAGATAAAAGTGGAAAAAAAGAATAAATAGTGTGCAACTAGAAATGAGAATGTAGGAAAAGAAGAGGAATGAGGAAAGAAGGAAAGGTAGATAAACAAAAGCCTGAGGACAAGAAAATATTTACAGTTTCAAAGCATCTATTATATAATACTACGTCCATTTCTGTGTATTTCTGGAGATAACAGTAACTTCCTTTAATTTTGCTTCCCATAGCAAATTTCTAGTTTCTAAAAACTCAGCCAAGAGCCTTAAGCATTTCACAGTTACAAAAAGGAAACAATTACTCTGAGGTATGTGTATTGTCTCATAAAGGAACTTAATGTAATAGTTCTCACTTTCTATGTCTTAACTTTTTATTTATGTGTTCTAGGATACGTCAAAACACCAACAGAACTTCTTTGTGAAAAAAATATATTATTTCCTTTCAAAGAAAGTTTGCATTCTTGTATGTCTTCAGTATTTAGATACAATTCTCTAAAATGTCTATTAATGCCTGTGTCAAGCAACAAAGGCAAATGTAATGTAAATTATGGGTAGAACACAACTGAAGGATACTAAAATATGACAATTTGTGAAGATGGGTAGTCAAAATAAATCAAAATAAAATCATGAGAGAACATAAAGAAATTGGGATAAACCACAGTAGTTCAAGCAAAGGAAAAGTGGCAAAGTTTTAAAATATGAAGATGCAAATATTGTAATATTGAAAGGGGCTGATACAAGAAATCATTCAGAATTGCTTAAAATCTACATCAGCTTAAATACTAGGGCAGATAAACACACAGTTAGAAAAATGTTTGGTACACATGAACTGAAAATCCACTCCCAAAGCTAAATTCCTGCAAAACCAATTGATGACTAGTGTTAGAACACAATTAATTAAATTCATCTGCAGATTAAAGGATTTATTTATTTTCCCCAAGGACAGCTGTACCTCAGCCACTCACTTGCCCAAGGAGACCACAGTTTAGAATTTAACTTTTAAACAGTAATCTAAGTTTGAATGTATGAGAAAAAAATATATTCTGTGGAAGTCAGGAATCAGAAGGACTATTAGCAGCTAATATATTTATTTTTTGCTTTGATCAACAAATACAGACACTGTTCTCAATATCAGAGGTTTTGATTTTGACCAATAACTTCAGTGCAAGGCCTTCTCTAGGTAAGTTTTTATAATAGACCTGTGGTTCCCAAGGAAAACTGTTGATAAATGAACAATAATTTTTTAGGGTTATACCGTATATTTACCAAGCATTAAAAATATATCCTCATTCGTCATACATTCAGCATAGATTTTCTCTTATTCACAAACTCATCAATTTAACACTGAATAATTAGAATTATGCATACATAAAGAAAATGCGAGTGATTTCCACACACACACTTGAAATACACAGTAAAGCAAAAACAATGGAGGCATTTTAACAGGTCTTTTTATTTTTTTTTTTTTAGAAGAAAAAAATGGCTGTCACAAAACTGCAGATTTTGGACTCCATATAGGAAAATAAACTAAAAAGGAAAAAGAACCTCCTAGCTAAAGAGTTTGGTTGGAAGCACTAAGGTAATTTAAAAATTACTCTTCCAAAACTTAATACTGATGAATGTACTTTATTACTGGGGAAAGAAAAGACTAGCTGTTTGCCAAAATCTGTGGCCTGAGTTATATTCACTATTTGTCCCTGTAACATCAGTGAATATGGAACAACTATTCAATTTATTCTGAAAAGTTCAGGGCAAGAAACTAGTCCCAGTTTCCCTAGAAACCTTCAAACAGTTGAATGTACATAACTTTAAAGACTTTTCAAGAAATTTAAAAAAATAAAATAAAAAAAAAATCTGACTTTAGGAGCTATTTTGATAATTATGCATTAATTTCTTCTATATTAATATCCTTCTAGGTTTTTTATCCCACTGCTGCTGATGTTTTAATGGAAGTAATATAAACAATTGAACATTTTGTATGTATGTTCCTTGTGCTAATATAGTCTGAAATCAAGAAAAAAAAAAAAACAAACAGAGTCACTGGGCTGAACTGCTGTCAGATACTGAGATAAAATGAACAGGTTTTC
Source organism: Microhierax caerulescens (assembly GCA_035590215.1). Lineage (NCBI taxonomy): Eukaryota > Metazoa > Chordata > Aves > Falconiformes > Falconidae > Microhierax > Microhierax caerulescens. The sequence continues at coordinate 5,923,453 of JAVJGJ010000037.1, forward strand.
TGTACAATTTTTGCTCATATACTCTGAAGGGACTCCCAAATATGTTAGACAGTATCATGCTGTGCTGACACCAGGACTCATTCATACTAGTTAATTTGATATCTAATGTCCTGTCCTGTTTGCCTTATTAGGTCTTAAATATTGGCAAGGGTGGAGAACATTAAAAGTAAATAACCCCAACAACCTGATTTCCATTATTTTCTTCAGGATGTATGCAACACTACATGTATCAATACAAATGAAATACCATTTTTTTTTTGTGTAGAAGAAATTTCCTTGCTGTAATAAATTACTATTATAGTTAACAGAAAACTGAGGTGTCATAAATTAATTTGAGGGGTCAAAATAGAAAAAGAAAAGAACCCAAACACTAGGTTTAACTAGCAGTTAATATTTTTATTGAGAGGTTGATTTTAAGTTTTCATTTAATCCCTGGTGAAATCTTTACTGTCTAAAAGAAAAAATACCCAGCCCCCAACAACAAAACAAAAATAACCAGCATGGGAAGTCAGAATCAAAACCTAACAGCCAAAAAAAAAACCTAGCTACAAGCAAAGATTTGATTAAAATATTTATTTTAAATAAAGAAAATTTTCCTACTCTCAAACAAGTTCTGTTATAGTATCTTACATAGCAAAAGAAAAATAAGCATGGAAGCCCCTAAATTAATGCCTGGGACTTAATCCAATAGAAGGCCGGAGGAGTACATTTACATTTAGCCAGTCTTGCCTTGAAAAGTCCAGTTCAGTATTTTAAATCATGTGGGCCCATCTCTGCCATTGGCTGTAACCAAAACACAGAAATACAGTTAATAATCAGATTTGAATTAAAAAACAAAGAACACAATTTAGGTATGAATGTTTTGAGCAGAATACAAATTTACAATGCAATATGTCAGAAATAAGTTAAGTATATAAAAATGAACCAATTTTGCATTTATGTAAACAAATATTTGTAAAAGGTTTGTGCTTATGTACCAGAACTAGATTAGCCACATTTGTGCAATATACTACACTATGTAATAAATCTTGCTGTGCATTCATCTCTAACTCAGTATTCTTAATCCTTTTGATTTAAAGCAAAACTTGCAGGTATATTATTGGTCTTACCATTTTTTTCATTATTTAATACATTACAAATAGTGTTACAGTTATGTTTGGCATGAAATTGAAGTAATACAGAATTTGCTTCCTTTCCCACTTCCTTAATAGGGAGGCTGCTTTGTTTCCTTCCCTTTCCACATATTCCTTCATTTCTCTTTTACTAAAGTCACTCTTCTCTTTTCTCCCCCACTTCTTTTCCTCATTATTTAATTCCTGCACGATCAATTTGATTTTCAACTCCCCTTTTCCCTCCACATTTCTGTTGAGCTTCATCACTTTTTGTGGATGTCCGCATTCTGCATTCTGGGTTCCCTTTTGCCCCATATCTTCTTTCACTGGGTCTGGTATTCCAGTAAAAGGTGAGCTGGACTGCCTGAGGTGGAAGATACAATGTGTCAAAGGTTAAAGGTGAATAGTAACAAGACAGTATGAGATTTGATGGCTTTTCATGACAAAAATTTCTGCACAGAACTCAGTTTTTCACTTTGATATGCACCACACAGAGAATTGATCAAAAAGCCCCAAACTTATTAGCAAGTCTCCTTCAGAAAGTTTCAACAACCATGGAACAAGCTTTCTTTTTAACCTCTAGATGTAAAAAGTGAAGCTAGCTCTTTCTCTAATGAGGACAGGAGCTGTTGGATTAAACAATTAATTTACTACTTAAGCCTCACTGACATTTCTTCACTATGCATCTTGTCAACCCTCTTTGTGAACTTAATATCACCTTCACAAGTTCCCCGTGGAGACCAGTATTATCATGATGGGAAGCAAGAAGTGAATACCAATGATAGATGAATTAAAACTAAAATTTCCACTTGATCCACCAGGCTGTAGCTACAACCCAAGCCAATCTGGTCAGCAATGACTCAGCACTTTAGAACAAAGCACCGAAATATGATGCTGCTGAGCCTCTGCTTGTTAACTATGGGGTTTAACACTTTTATCATTAACTCAAGAAACAAACTTGTAATTCATACTGTAAAATGTTTTCCCATCCCCTTTTTCTTAGGCCTTGCCTACAGTATAGAAACAAAAGAGATGGCAAAATGTAAAAATGAATGATTAAATAAGATGCTTGTTAAAGGTACTCTACCTTATTTTTCTGTGAGCACTTCCTTCTCTTCCCTTAGTCCAACTGGTGTCCTAAATTCAACTTGCTATTAAATTGTTTTTTATAAAAATGATTGACATATTCTATAAAAAAACAATATATTTTAATGAAACTCATTATTTTACTTAAAAAAAACACAAAAAGTAACAGATTACTTGGTCAAATTCATTCTAGACAAAACACAATAGTATAAAATTCAAATTAGCATCTATTTATATCTTGGACCTAACCCATCTTTCAGACACAGTGAATAAATGGCAGTTATTAAAGTTGGAGTAACACAACTAACTTGTATTCTGTTTGGTTCTGATTTACTGTGTTTTGTTTCCTATTTACCTTTCCTTTGCCTTTTCATTTTAAAAATTGTGTTTGTAAGATTTATTTTTCTACTCCAAGTTTTATTCTTCTCTCTGGCACATACCACACCATTCTGAAAGGCCTATGTACAATTTGAACCAAAACAAAACAGAGAAAAAGTTGTTTGGTATTTTTCATTTTACCTTTAGTTTTTGTTAATTGATCTGTCTTAATGAGTTCTTTCAACCACTTTAAAATGTGTAACATGTGGAGTATGATATCCAGCCACACAAAAATATCCTATAAAGTGTGGGATCTGTTACATTGTTTTGCAAGCATGTGTAGGTGTAAAGCAAATACACATGAAAGAATACCACATACCAGAAAGCTGAAAAAAGATCACTCCAATCAAAACCCCTGGTTCCTAAAAAAAGAACAGAAAAAATTATGTCTTGAAAAAATTGTATGTATTGTTAAAACTTTACCACATAGAAGTGAGTAGCAAAACTCCTACCGAGGACACTATAAAAAAGAATTGACCTCAGACAGTAACTAAAATAAAATTACTTTCAAACAGAAAACTTCAGATGGCTGTGAGATATTTCTATAATACTACACCTGGCAGAACACTTTGCAATAAAGTCTCTTATTCATGATTTTCTAACTTAAATAAAATTTAAATTCCTCAGACACAGCTGTACAGCAGTAAATCATGATCCAAAAATCTAGTACTCTCAATTGACTAGAGAAATGAAGTTATCTGATAATTTGAAACATATTTTACAGAACATTTTGCATCGAATAGATTTTGTAGATCCTTTCCTTTACTATACTAGGGAAATAAAGTTACTTTTTGGATCAGGAGAAAAACAGTTTAAACATATAATGAGACAAGATCTAGAAAGTGAGGGGTTAGAATCAGGACACAATTGAAGAGATGTAGATAAAAGTAAAGATAACCCATTACCTATTTCTACACTGGGTTTGCTAGTTTTGACTAAGTTAATTTTTCCTCATCCTTATCATGGATAATAAGGGATAAGACCATAAGAAATAACTGTTGTTCAGACTAGTCTTTTCTTTGCCTACCACACACCTGAGCTGATGGATAGCATGGATGATCCTGGGAGTTCAGTGCAAGCTCACGCCCTAAGCTAACACGACAGTACTCATATTTGGGTATATAGATTTGTTTAAGGAGGATTCTGATAATCAAAAAACTAGAATTCTGTAATGACCACTAAGGTTCAAAAGAGAACAGACTACAGCCCATGTGCCAATGCAGAAGTTTGTTTTGTAACACAAACGCGATGTCTGGCAATGCTTACTGTACTTATCACCCTGCAACTTACTATTTATCTATCTCAAATATATGGTCTCCATATCTGGGCCAGGGACATTTTTTTTTTCTTTTTGCAGTAGCTTCTAAATAGAGCTCAGCTAAACCTAAAGTTTCTTGTGCTTCTTTGTTATTACTCTTCCATCATACCAGACACCAGCATCAGTCTGTTTCAACTATCCAATGGCTGATAATCTTTGAAAATTTTACTAGCTATATAATTAAGCATGAACTGATGTATTTCAATAATAAACTCATGCAACACCAGAGAGATGAGCTTGCTATTTCACTCCTTATTTCACATCTTAATAGACAAAAGCAATATGTGCGCTGCTTTTACATTTTACTCTGCTATAGCCTTATTGGAAAAAGTGTGGGGTTTGCACTTCAGTGTCTTAAGGCACAAATATTTATTCTGATAAAACAAAGGTTTAAGAGTCTAATGCTCCTCAGAAAATTATAATTAACATTTGAAACATTATACATTACAGTATACCATAACACCACCACAATGTATGCTCCTCGGAGTATGAAGATATGTAATATCAGACAGTTTTAAAATTTCTTATCAGTACAATCTTTTTTTTTTTTCTATATGATGAAATTGTAAAAAAAAAAAAGAAGACTGCCAAAGCAAGGGCTAATAAAGGAGCTCTACATTTATAGATATGCTGCAGTGCCATGGACAAATATAGTGAAGAGTCAACTATGAGATCTTGCTTCTCTCCAAACAATCTAAATGGAAACAATTTCATAAAACATTTTCCTAATGCATATCCTCATTTTAACTGAGCAGTGAAAGCTCAGGTTTGGAGAGATTTTCAAGCTGCACACTTCAAGATCTGTTACATTAAGACAGCCTTGAGTCCCACACTGTACTTAATATGGACCTTGTAAAAGCAACAGGACAAAACAATTATCTTTCATTCCAAACAAACAGGCAAGAACATGTACCTGCAATATTACTTTTCTTCCAAGGAGTTTTTAGTGGAATTGCCAGTTTAACAAGAAAACGTAAAGTACATGTAAGAACAAAACATCATTTATTCAATTGCCTATTCTTATTAAAATGTAATATTGTGATATGTCATTGTCTTCTTTGTCAAATGAATGAGGTATGAAAATTTTATTTCATCATACATAGCAGGATGAAGATGATGTTAGTTAAAGCACAGGTATATAGTTAAAGTCATAGATGCACCATAACTATTATGATCTAGTGGGTTTTATTTCGACTTAGTGGGCATCCAATTCCTATTTTACACAAAAAGTAATGAAGGGAAGTGTAACGGAGACCAAAAAAATCATCATATGACCAAAATTAAGACTAGGTAAAAGACTAAAGTATGCTATCAAGGGTACAGAGTACACTACCAGTTCTGTCCGTTCATTTTCCTGAGGAAGAATATACAGTAAGAGGTAATTTTCATGATGTGTAAGGAGATAATGGGATAATGTTTAGGTTTACCTACCCAGAAGAGATGGGAAGATCAAAAAGAGAAGATCATTGATAAATTTAATAACATTTTTTGATGACAGCTTTTCTATATAATAAAATATAACAGTGCAGGCAGTACTTTTTAGGTCATGTGATCAAAGTCTAAAAAGTGCGGTGGTGTGGTGGTCTGATTATAAGCATTCTTGCTTTCATTTTGGTAACATCTGAAAAAGAAACAACAATTTACCATTTAACATGTTGGGTTTTTTTCAAGGAATTTTTATCAGCAAATAGGAAGGTGTGAGGTACTAAGAACAAGTAGCTTGTTGAAAGAGGAAAGTGAGGCATGCAATAGAAAGGTTAGACCGGCAGATTCAGATATGGATAGACCAGTTTGATGTCAGTGCTGTCCATAAGAAAACTGATAAGGGGCAAAATCAGGAAAGACGAAACAATGGCAAGAATTTAAACAAAGGTAAAAAAATGCATAGGAAATAGGCCATAAAAATAGTTTTCTGGTTTTCATTTAAAAATTAAATCAAATTTGAATGATATGAAAATGTGTTGGAATAACAAATTTCTAATAAGTCATTGTACATATACACATTTCTACATATGAAAAAAATGAATCAATATTACATATTTTACACTGAGTAGTTTTAAATTATGAACTAAATTTTTAACTGAACCTTTATAAGAGAGTGGTATCTCAGGGATTTAATGCAGGCAATTCCACATCCATCAGGAATAAATATGTTGGCAGTTTGTGAAAAGAATGACAGATAAATAAATTGTTATAGGAACCAGTCAGAGAGAGCTGTTCTTGGCTGCTCAGTAATGCAGGCTCTTTTGAATGAACATTTTAACACAAGTAAATGTAGGGTTATAAACATTAGAAAAATGTGTAAAACTTGTGTTCAGAATGTATCTTGCAAATTTAAAGATTATATATTGCAGCACTGACACAGAGAAGTCATAATCATGTTCTAAAAGAGCTTTCACAATAATTCTCTAACTAAAGATAATTAAGGGACTATTGCTTAAAAATCATGAAGAGAAAAAATCTCTCTTCCATTAGTATTCAGGAAGACTGATACTGGTCACCACACCCTGTTCTGTCTCTGTGATTTCAAAAAATGACATTTAAAAATTGGAAATTTTCAAAAAAGTTCAAAATGCTGTTCTATCATCCAGAAGCATGTCTTAGTGAGACTAAATTTAGGATTGAGTGGTCATTCACTTACAGTCTATAAACACATGAAGTACATAGGCATGAACTTGTTTTTCACAGTAATTTCAAATGAAGTGCACAGCTGGAAAATAAAGAAGCTCTACAGAAATACAGCCAAATTCTTCTCCTCATGATCATTTATAACTCTAAACAGAATGCATTTTTGGAATTCTACTCCAAGACTTGTGTCCCTTTTATGGGAATAGTCATTGTTTGACTGCCTAAGACTTTTTTTTAATAATTCCCTATTTTCAGCCAGAAGACTCTTAAAAACACTTCTAGGGATTTACACTGCAGTGAAACTGTGAATATGGAAATACATTTGTAAAAGAATAAAACTAGTGAATATCAAAACTAAACAAGGTTAAAAATTCAGTAACACTCAGAAATAATTTAGACAAGTTTTCATATTTCCTCTGGAATTCTGCAGGAGAAAATTAGAGATAGAAGTAACATCTGTGTAGGCAGGATTTCGATAGTGTAGTTACTCCTAGCTAGAAAAAAAAATTAAAAATACTACTAATAATAAAAAACAAAACCAAAAGAAACAAATTTTAAAGAGATGGAAGGAAAAAGGTGGACTTGCAGGTAAAGATTGCTGCTGAGAAAGATATAAAAGGTTATTAGAAGTGATTTGGGTTTTAGTTCAGATACATACAGCTACTGTAGTCATTCTTCTGGTCCATTAGTTTGATGATGTCACTCCCTTGATGGTTCTTTTTGGATTCGACTTTTGTCTTTTCAGTATGATACTGCTTTCCCTCTTCCAGTTCTTTCCCTGTGGAACATTTCATTGACAGCTATCCTTTTTCTTCCCTTAATGAGGACTGATAGCTCCCCACTGACAAATTTGCCAGATGCTCACAATCTCTAAATTTCATATGAAGTTTTTTGTTCATGGCTCAGACTTGCTAATGCGACAAGGTTTCATCCACACTGATGTTGCTCTGCTTCTCTCTGGCTGCAACAGGCTGAGAACTGAGCTGAGGTATATTAATATGCCTCTGTGGTTCCAGTTTACCTTTCATATACTGTACTTAGAGCAAAAGCACCTAGCTAAAGGTAGAGCTCCTTTTTGACATAACTCAGTTACAGAATCAGGGAACAGCTGGGGTGGGAAAGCACCCCTGGAGATCATCTGATTCTGGCCCCTCACCCCACATCAACAGAGAGTCAGCTAGGGCTGTCCCTATCTGGGACATCTTTTGAGCATCTTCAAGGATGGAGATTCCAGCCCTCCTTTACTCAACCTGTTTCAGTATTCGGCCATTCTGAAAGTAAGATGGTTTTTTTCTTACGTTTAGCTAGAAGGTCCTGTCTTTCATTTTGTGCACATTGTACCACTGAATAACGCTGAGAAGTCTGGCTCTGACTTCTTTGCTCAATCCCAGCAGGTATTCATACACTCTGATGACATCCATCTGAGCTTTCTCTTCTCTGGTCCAGTCCCTTAAACATCTTCATGGCCTTGTGCTGGACTTGCTCCAGTAGCTCCATGTCGCTCTTATACTGAAAAGTACCAAGATGGACAAAGCACTCCAGATGTGGTTTCCCCAGTGCTGAACAGAAAGGAAGTACTACCTCCCTTGACCTACTTGTGACCATCTTTCCAACATAGTCCAGGATGCTGTTGGCCTTCTTTGCCACAAAGGCACATCACTGTCTTGCGGTTAGCTTGTTGTCCACCAGTACTCTAAGGCCCTTCTCAACTAAGACACTTTCCAGCAGCCTTCCAGTCAGTCAGCCTCCAGTGTGTTTTTGTGTCTGGGGTTATTTGTCCCTAGTGTAGGACTTGACATATCCCTTCACTAAACTTCATGAGAGTCCTGTTAGCCCATCCCTCCAGTGTGCTGAGATCTGTCTGAACATCATTGGCTTTGAGAAATGGACTACACTGCTTGCATACTTTTGGAAATATGTGATCAACCTAAAAACAAATTAATATTATCTGTAGGTCTTATTTTTTAAAAAATGAACTCCAGAAATTGCCCTTAAGGTGCATCATAAGTTGAACACTGATTAAATTCCAAAATTAATTAATGAATAAAAGTTTGAAAGAAAAAAATCATCATCTAGGCCATGAAAATCTTCTCAGATAATTGTTTGATTGTATGCTGGGATGGAAAATCTTCTTTTAGAATTATATGGTCTCAAACTGGGAAGGCTATTTTTATCTCTTTTATACTCCCTCCAGAGGAAACATTTACACCATACATGTAATTGAATCATCCTTGTAAATGGCATTGAGAAAAATCAGCAGATCCATCAGGACCTCATCAACCTAAGTTAACTTAAGAGATGATAACAATGTTAAAACAATGTTATGGTTTATTCCTTTAGTCACCACAGTAGTCATTATATAGGGATGGTAAGAGCTGCTTCTCAAAGACAATATCCTCATAGAGAGAAGAGAGAATAGGGAATTGTCCCACACAAGGAGAATATGAAACGAGAAACAAATAATTTTAATTCTGTTTTCCTCTATATCATGTATGGAGCAAAATAAAGCAGGAAGATAAGAACAGCCAAGAGCGGTCAGAAAGAGAGAAATGCTAATAACAAAGTACAGTGGGTTGCCATTAAAAGGCCATTTGCCAGTCATGTTCACACAGCAGTATGTAAAACATCCAGAGTTTTGCTTATGGTGGATAACTGATATCTGTGAAAATGATTGGCAAATAAACATTGCCATTTTAATGCTTTCTACTTTATTATGGGTTAGCAAGTGTGTCTACAATGATACTAGTAAATCATTTGTGAAAGTATTTACTTTTTTCTAATCCTTTGCTCAGTACAACCTTCAGAAAACATGCTGGACACTTCAGGAAACACAAGCCTTCTGCTTATTCATAAAATGAGTAATACAGTAAAAATAATTCCTTTAAAATGTGAAAAATTTTCCTTCAATTTTTATCTTGCTTGAAGGAAGCAATCTGAATGAGAAGGTACTGTGTTCCTTATTTCATGGTGGAAACTGAACTGAAACAATATAAAACTTAAAATACTCTGAAAACCTTAGGGGTATTTTTATTTAAAAGTGATGTCCTGTAAAAAGTGAAATCTTTAGTGATCTATTTTACAGCCATAAGGTGATTGTTTATCAGTAATTAACTTATGGTGTGGTCAACAGATAAAGTGATATGTACAGTGTATTAATATAAAGAACTGTTGAAAACATGAACTAGTTCAAAAATCAAAAATTAAGAAGAGAAAATAAAGTTTTCTTTGAACTGTGTGCAACTTCTAAAATCTAAAAAATAAACCAAGAATATTTAATATTTTAAAAACAGCAGTTCTAAAAATTAAACAAAGAAGCTGATTTTGGAATTTGTGTATAACATTTACAGCTTCTAAAAAGAGGAAAAATAATTTTTCTGATAAAACACAGGACAATTTCTTTGCAAACCCCACTACATTCCTTCTGAAACTTGTAAGCCATTGTGTAGTAAATACTCTTGTACTAATAAAAATATATACACTGAAAAACATTAGCCATTTCTGCTGTCATTAAACAAATAATGTTTGCTTCAATAAACAAATGACTGGGAACAACATACAGCAAGAGAAGTCCATAATAAGCTGAGGGAACAAGTGGCTGATGGGTCAGGCTCAAAGACGTAGAGCAAATGGGGTTACATCAGGCTGGTGGCCAGTCACCAGTGGGTGGATTTTAGGGCCTGTGCTACTTACCATTTTTATAAATCATCTGGACGCAGGAATCGAATGTACATTAAGTAAGTTTGCTGATGGTACTAAACTAGGAAGAGCTGTGGACTCCCTTAAGGGTAGAGAGGCCTTACAGGGAGATCTGGTTAGACAAGGGTTGGTCAGCCACCAGCTGTAGGAAACGTAACAAGAGCAAGTGCTGAATTCTGCATCTGGGATGTCATAATCCTGATTATGTGTATGAATGGGAGGATGAGAGGCTGGAAAGCAGCTCCATGGAAAGAGATCTGGAGGGTTTGGTTGGTGGCAAGTTGAATACAATTCAACAGTGTGCCCTGGCAGCCAAAAGGGCAAACCATGTGCAGAGATGCACCAAGCATAGCATAGCTAGCTGGTGTAACCCCACCGCAAGTACTGTGTGCAGTGTGGGGCTGGTCATTATAAGAAAGACATCAGCTGTTAGGGTGTGTTCAGAGGAGGGCAACCAAGACAGTGAAAGGTCTCAAGGGCAAGACTTACAGGGAACATTGATGCCACTCGGTTTGCCTAGCTTAGAGACGGCTGAGGGGTGACCCCATCACAGTCTATGAATTCCTTAAGAGGGCATTCCCCTCTCTCTGGTGACCAGTGATAGGACACAAAAAAATGGAATGGAGCTACATCAGGGGAAGTTCAGACTGGACATTAGAAAAAGGTTCTTCACTGGGAGGGTGAACAGGCTCCCCAGGGAACTGGTCATGGCACCATCCCTGTCAGAGTTCAAGAAGCATCTGGCTGATGCTCTTAATCATATGGTTTAGTTTTAGGTAGTCCTGTGAGGAGCAGGGAATTAGACTTGATCCTTATGTGTTCCTTCCAACAAGGCATTATATGATGCTATGATTCTAATATAAGGAAGCTACCTATGTATTTTACAATACCTGTAAATTTAGCTTCACAATTCTGTCTTCTGAAACTCCCACAGTCTCAAAAGATGTGTCATTTCACATTATACCATAGTCACTATAGTAGAGTTACATTTCAGTCTGGAGGTTGTTTGCAAAATCTTGGGACTACTGTGATGTTTAATATATTTATAAGCTGAACTAAGAAGTTCTCCATATCACAGAACTGAGACGCAGCATACAAGATATTCTATTGGCTCTGTGCCACTGCAAGATTTTTTAAAAATCTATGGCAGAATTCTCCTGCTGACATAACAATGACACAAACCTATAGTCCATTGGCAAAATGGTACATAGTGGAAAACCATCACAAACTATCTTGGCGTACAAAAATAGATCTTAATATTGAAAGTAATATTTTAAACGTCATATAGATATGAATATATGGCATGTAAATTTTTTGAATATTCATTAAGGTGAAAATGTGAAGAAAATAATATTTTTTTATGAAAATAGAGTTGGGGTTTTTTTTTGAAAATGAAAAGATACCCAAAGAATTACTATAGAATAATAGTGAGGAGTGTTAAAATAAGTTAAATGTTGAAAGCATATAAGATACAGTCCAGTCTTTGATTTCAGGTTTGGATGAGATTTTTAAGTGTTAGAAATTCTGCTGACTTTTCCATAACTCTGCTCCTGAGCAGACAATTTATGGAAAGATGAATTAAATATGAAATGCTTTAGTTAAAGTAAGCGTAGAAACCTAATCCTGTGACAGAAAGAATTAGAAAATGCATCTGAATACTGGTGCTTGACCTGATAAGTCAAACACTGTGAGATTAAAGGTTTTTCCACAATTATGTCATGTTTTCAACCATGTAAGCAGAAACAGAAAAAAAGAAAATACATTCCTATACAGTTTTACCTGAGTAAATTATTGCTCACCTGTAACATGGGGGGAACAATTAGCAATGTGTCTTGACACTTTGGTCATAGCATCTTTCCTGACTCTCTCAAAGATACCAGCCAATAAAATTTTCTGCTTTCTCAAAATGAATATTTTCCCTTTTCACAAATTTCATGAAAAATTTCAAATCAATAATGAGCAACAGTAAATTTGAGGTGTTATTCCTCATAAAGCACATCTTTTTTTTAAGCTTGTGTTTATTTCTAAGCAAATATAGAAATAAGTGAACATTCCTTTAGTTGTCTTCTTTCCACTGCGGAAATGTTCTGTAGGAAACAGGGGGGTTATTTGTTTCTTTTTAACTTCCTTAGCATGCTAGTTCCTGCTCCATATAAGGCTAAAACTCAGGACTGCAAAGTTGTAAGCAGCACAAAATATGAAACTTCTCTCTCTTTCTCCTGTCTGCACTTCATACACAGTGATTAAGGAATCTATCTAGGTATCACACTGCAAGGAACATACGCAAATCACTGGGTCATTTGTCTAACTAGAAATGGGTCTCTTCTAATGTTTTCCCTATAAATTGTTGCACTTCAAAATAACTGAAGCAGGAACTTCAGCTTTTTGCTCGTAGTTCATATCAAAACTCCAAAGTTATTAATTAATGTAATCCTTCATTTCCCATGTTGAAAATATTACATAAACTATCATCCCTTTATTTAGAGAAATCAATACCCATTTTCTTTGTTTATGGTTTCATTGCCTGATTTTTTGAAATGTAAATGATCCTTCAGTAAAGTGAGTTTTGTATAAATTCTTATATTTATGACAGGTGTTGTGGTTTAACCCCAACCAGCAACAAAATACAACACAGCTGCTTATTCATGTCCCACCCCCCAACACCGCCCACTCTGGTAGGATGGGGAGGAGAATCAAAAAAAGTTAAAACCATGGCTTGAGAGAAGAACAGATTAATACTTGAAACAAAGTAGTAATAATAATAATAGCAGCAACAACAATAATAATAACAATGACAATTGTAATGAAAACAAGAGGGAGAGAGAAGAGTAGAGAAATAAAACCCATGGGAAAAAAACCCAAGTGATACACAACACAACTGCCCACCACCCACTGTCTGATGCCCAGCCAGTCCTCAAAGCATGATCCGCCCCTCCTGGCCAGCTCCCCCCAGTTTATATACTGAGCATGATACTCTACGGATGGTTCGGATCAGTATTCTTGGTTTTGCTGCCTCCTGGCTTCTTGTGCAACTGCTCACTGGCAGAGCATGGAAAAAGTGAAAAGTCCTTGATTTAGTGTAAGCACTACTTGGAAACAACTAAACCCACCAGTCTGTTATCGACATTATTCTCATACTAAGTCCAGAACACAGCACTGTACCAGCCACCAAGAAGAAAATTAACTCTACCCCAGCTGAAACCAGGACAGCTTGTCACAGAAATAACTAGAAGGAGGAATTACGTCCAAGTGACAGACACTAGTATTTTTAATCTATAATCATCAAGCTAAGAGAACCCAATTGCATGTGATAAAATTTAAAATAATGAAAATAATTAGTAAAATAAGAGAATTACATACTAAATAGTTTCAGAACAGCTACAACCAATTCATCTATTTCAAAGCTATATTTGGAAATACATTGTCACAATAATGAATTTGATTCATATCCCTTTGACCTCAATTTTATTTTTAGACTTCAAGTGGCATTAAAGGACATGTATAACCACTACCAGATTCATGCTGTTGCCTCTTGACACTGCCAGAAGAAATTATCAAATTAAATACATTGACTAGGCACCCAAAGGCTCCGTACTTATGTACATAGCTACTTCTTTATTAAAGGAATAAAACTTTAGAAATAAAACAGGGGAGGAAAGAAAAATCATCTTTAAACACTTCCTCTCTCTATTGGAAATTCAGAAACAACGGTCTGCCTCATCTCAGAAAACACAGTGGAGCTGGAAAAGGTGAGGAACAGGCCCTCAAGGACTATTAAAGTTACAGAGCTTCTTTCACACCAGAAACAATTAAAACTAAACTCTTTAGCACAGGAGGAGGTGATTAGAAGATGTAAGAGAGGTCTGCAAAATCATGAACGGCAAGGGGAGTAACAAAAGATTGCTTATTCATTGTCTCTTCCCCCTAGGTTCACCCTAGGTAGCTGGTTCAAACCAATCAAAAGAATATCTTTCTATTACTTACAGACACTGCCCATGGGCTAATAGATTCCCACACCACATATTGGTTTAAAATGGTGAATATCCTGGGAAAGTTTGATTGTACTGTTACGTGGTTCTCACATTCCATCTCTAACCCACCATTTTCAGAGATGTCACAAGCTAAATGAACTTTTTGCCTGACCCACTATCACCAACGTTACATTCTCACACCATATAAACACATTTCTTGGTTTTACCACACTTATTTTCCTTTGGACACCACATATATACATACATATAAACACACACATTTCTGTATATAGGTAAAACCTGATAACAAAGTAGTATCTCAAGAGATAGCATATAGTGCCTAACTACAGAGCTGATTCTATAAGGGGAAACAGTGCAGATACAAGCCGTTTCTATATGTGGGAGTAGAAAAAATAGCAGAAATCAACCTTATTACAAGCCTGTAGATACTAAATCTCCACATCTGAGCCAGTCATTACAGGCCTTTATTAAAAAATATTTCTTAATAGTCAGCAGAGTGTAAGGCATAATTCATTTTGTGTCTGCTTTAGGTTGAAATAATTCAGATATTTAATTTCCTAAAAATAACATTTTTCTGGGTTTTTTTCCCAATTTTTTAGAAGTATTAATTTGGTGAGCTCAACTGCATTTAAAAATTGAGGAAATCACCACTTTGGAAAAATCCTGCAAACATTAAATGAGAGAAAATAAATAGGATGATGATTAAAGAGATAAGCCCTATTATACTTGGGGAGGTGCAAGTTTTGTCATGTTTCCCTGGAGCGTGTGATATATGATGTTAAAGCAGAAAAATATTACATGACAATCAAGAAGGTGGGCAGACCCTTTCTTGGGCTGGGTATACTCTTTATATTTGACAGCTGTTAATTATTCCACTTTTTCATCTTAGTCTTGAGTTGGTGCTGCAATAAGCAAGTGACCTTTCTTATGCACAGACAGCTTCTGAGCACTAAACCTTAATTGCCTTTCTTCATACAATTTGATACTACGCTATCGTAATTTCCATTTTCATGAAACAAATGCTCCACCTTCTAAGATTAATAGCAATCAAAGGTTAAGATAAAACATAATGAAAGTATCAACAAGCTGCCTTCTTTTCCAAAGCAGGTCAGTGAAAGTTAGCAATAGCACTTTTTTTTTAACCTTTTTGCAAAGGATAACCCAGGTATACATAGGTACATAATGTATGCATATAAGTAAGGATTACTACCTTTATACTGTTTGCACTGTTCCATTAGGGCATCTGACGATTATTTCATAAAAGCATCAAAAACAGTGAAAAATGTTTATTTCCTCCCCCATCTGGAGCATCCAACAAAATATGTAGAAAAAGGATTTATATCCTAAATTCACTGGATTAACAGTTCTGTAATTTACTAGAATATTTGAATGTCACACTGAGAAGAGTCTCCTTTTGTATGAGTTGCTATTTTCCTCCTGTCAGATTTTACTAAAATATCATTAAGGTCTCTCTTGGTACCCATATATGTTTCTTAGTTACATCTGTAGCCATTCTTTAACCTATCAAAACTTGATTTTTTGACATTTTCTTATTAAAAAATTGAATACAGAGAGGAATAAAAAAATTGCCTCTCCAGTAAATCCTTTTCTTGCAACATATATGTAGATGATTAACAACTGAAAAAAAACAAAACCAAAACCCAAACTTCAATGAATGTCTGTGTTTTCTGAAGGCTTGCTTCTTCGTCTCACTGCACATTCTGAACATAGAAATCAGTGACATAATCTGGGATAACTGCAATCAGAAGATACTGTTACATCTTTTCTGTCATCAATTTATTGAAGAAATTTCTGCTTAAAAATATCAAGTCAAAATTTACTAGAGTGTCAGTTACTGAGTGTTTTCTATTTAATCATATTATCAGTTCATTATATTATGAAGAGGGAAGATTTTCATTCTGTAATGAATCCTTTAGCTGGACTGATGCAAACATTTTTAGTGGTGGACAGACTAAAGTAACAAAGAGTATTCAGACACACAAAAAGAATGTAGAAGAATATATACCATAGAAATTATGTGTGAACTTAGAAGTTACAGCTTTTTTTCAGCTTCCATAGTAGTTAATTTTAATGAGAACTTTCTTAGGAGTCATGTGTCTACCACCCTCCAGCTAGCACTTTCCTAATTTTCTAAAAGAACATTTAGTAAAAATTCATTAAGGAAAGCCATAGTAAATATATTACACAAATGAAGGCAATACTTAACGCTGCCACTACAGTTTTTGTCTTCCACTTGCTCTACTGAATCAAATTTATTCATGCATCAGACAAAGAAAGTGCACTGTGTGCTTTTGCATTTTGTCCCACTCCATTCGCAGCAGACAGGGAGCCGAAGCGCCCAGCGTTGTGGTGCTTCCTGTTAGTGCATTACATCCTAGGGGAGCAGGACCACTACTTGCAGTCCTAAGAAAAGTTATCTTCAGAATCAGCTGATGGAGTTGCAATCCATTCACAATTCATACCAAATTCAGTCCCACAGCTCAGGAAATGTCCCATTTTGCTACAAGAGGTGTCAAATTTGTAAAGCTCAGTGCTGAATTTGGTTATTTCAAGTTTCAACTACAATAATGTGCAACTTTACACAGAACCTATCTTACCAGATGGGTATAGCTTGATAGCTGTCACTTGCCATGTTCACTTCTTAAAACTTTCATTGTAGGCAGTGGTCCTTGGCATTCTTCACTGGTTTTCTTTCCTTTCTGCTCCATTTTTCCAGAAAAGCTGAAATCTAAAATAGCAACAAACCTTCTAAAGCAACAAAGAAACTAAACTTATTTATTATTTTTTTAAAAATTCAGACTTCTAAGTATTGTTATTTTTACCTTATTTATTGCCACAGTACTTCTAAAAATAATAATTAGGTCTGTTCATTGTCAATCATTAACTGCTTAAAGCTAACTTTATGTTTTAAAATGTGGCAAAGAATAAAAATACCCCAAAAGAATATAGATTAAAGGCATGAGAATATATTTTATGACATTCTTGACTGAAAGAACTCCTCTCTTCATGAAGCAATGGATGACTCACATCAATATATGTGTGTATGCAGCAGGTACAAAAAACATGTTCATTCAAAGAAAGTAAAAGATATAAAGGCAGCCACCGTTAGTGCCCTGGTTTCAGCAGGCACAGAATTAATTTTCTTCCTAATATCTGGTACAGTGCTGTGTTTTGGATTTAGGATGAGAATAATGTTGATAACACACTCATGCTCTAGCTGTTGCTAAGCAGTGTTTACAGTAAGTCAAGGAGTTCTCAGTTCCTCACCCCACCTCACCAGTGAGTCGGTTGGGGGGCACACGAAGCTGGGAGGAGACACAGGCAGGACAGCTGACCCCGACTGGCCAAAGGGATAATCTGTAGTGTATGACATCCTGCTCAGTACATAAACTGGGGGAAAAGCTGGGGCTGCTGCTAGGAACTGGGTAGACATTGGTCAGCAGGTGGTGAGCAGTTACATTGCGCATCCCTTGGTTTTTATATTTGAATTCTTTTATCATTATTATCATCATCATCTTTATCATTATCATTATCCCTTCCTTTTATGTGCTGTTAAACTGTTGTTATCTCAACCTATGAACTTTTTTCCCCGCCAGTTCTCTCCCATCCCACTGGGTGGGGGGAGTCAGCAAGCTACAGTGTGGCGTTTCGCTCCCTGGCAGGTTAAATCACAACAAATTGCCCCTGAGTAGGGGCAACACATTCAGGATGAGGTGAATGAAAAAAGCCTTTAAAGACACCTGTCAACTTATTCAGTGGTGCTCCAGTGCTTTAAAATTATGTAGAATAAATACCTGGTTGTATGTACAACTTTTTCATGTTTCTTTTAGTGGAACCATGTTCCTAGGATTTTTTTGATAGCAAGCAGGAAGCACAGGTAGCATCGCTGTTCTTAAGCACCACATGATGATAACAACTGACTTCAGTAGTATCTGAAGGAAAGGCAATGGGGCCAGGTCTTCTGCAGGTATTGGAATTGCTGAGTGGTTTTGATCATTAATTCTTGTATTCTACTTAAAGAAGGTTTCCTCTAGCATTCACAAATATCATTTGGGTCCAACAATTCAACAGTTTCTCCAGATGTTCCCCAATGTATTAAAAGATTTTATTTTTTTTTAAATGAGAGATACTAAGCCAAAAAAAAAAAAAAAAAGTTAGTATCTTCTGAAAGTCCACAGGTTCTACCATAGCCAGACCCAGGCTGAAAAGAAAGTTAGACTATCCTCACAAAAATATTCCTATTATGTGGCAATTATATATACATGGTTTTCAGATTGTAAATGTGTGTGTATATAAATATATATAAATGTGTTACACAACTAGTTCATTATGCAGTTTCCTCTTTAACCATAGTGGTTACTATTTACTTTTACTTTTCTTCATAATAGTTTGAGAAAACTAAAAAAAAACCTTGATGTATGGAAACACATTATTCAGTAATTTAGAAGAAGACTAACAAATTAAATAAAATTAGGTTCATATTCTAAAATAAGAAAAATGTTTCAGTGTAACAGCAACTCATAGCATTTTACCTCTGGCAGCAAAGAAATTGTAGCACTTGTTTTTCAGATATTGTAAACAACCAATTAAGATTTCATTTGTCACTCCAGTGCTGAATTAACTGCCAGAGAAGGAAGAAATTATAACTAACTGAATAGGTTAAACTTATGTTTTCTAGAAAGTCATTTGAAGTAATAAGGCAGAATATTCAACCTTTAGCTGAAACAGGAATTTCACTTGCAGCCAGTGTAATGAATGGATTTTGATCAGCTTTCTTCTGAAGGAGAGACTGCAACATTCAATGTGAAGAGTGCACATCAAAATGCAGCTTCTCCTTTCAACACATAATGAACTGATACAGATATTTAACATTTAGGAAAAAAAGAACAAAAAGCTACAAATCACTTCTCGGGGAAATAAAACACATTTGCTTACAAACACATTCTATTTTAACATTAACATCATGTGACAGACTATTCTTACTTTAATTGGGCTTAACGAGTTCTGTTAACCACTACAAACATAACATTTGAGCTTAGTATCAATGAACTAATTAGGATCTGTTCCATAATTTAGGCTTTGAAGCATTTGCTGACTTATTTCCTTCACCTCATCAACAAATATACTGAAGTATTATGACCCTATCTGTTCAAAATACTAACAAATGACAGCAAGACAATTGAATAGGTGGCTTATTTTATGTGTCTGTAGCATTTGTTATACGTACAAAATCAAATGACTTAAACTTTCTGGAAAGTTGTTCAATCCCTAGATCACACATCTAACTGCCTTAAAGGACTACCGTGAGTGAAGAAATCTTTCTAGCTGAACTTTATTTTTTATTTTTTCTAGCTGAATTTTGCTATCTTTTTAATATACAACAGCAAAATTTAGGTTTGGTTATAGGACTTTTTTTTTTTTTTTTCAATGAAAAAGAAAAAGAAAATATAAATCAACTGCTCATAAAACAGGGTATGTATACGTCTGTGAACAGGACAAACCAGTCCTGACAACAAAGAAGCTGTTTTATAAGCAACATAAAATGAACAAAGCCGTAACAAGCTGCATACTGTCAGACTACAGCTATGACTGCAAATGTACAATCTTATTTTATCCTATGATCAGAGACTGTCTTTTCCCTTGGGATCAGTGCCTATTGCATGCACAATACGTGGGTAGATACTTGCCACTGGAAAGTATTTGGAAGAGGATTCAGGCTTCTTAATACGCTGTCAAGAAGCAGCTAATTAGTCACCCCGTATTAAACACAATCTGAAATAAATGTAAGTCATTTTGACACTCAAGTACCTACTGCTTAGGTGTGGAAAACAGTGTTGATTTTTCTTCTCAAGTTTAAGTGTATTGAAATGTATTCAAGCATTTTTTAAACATCTCATTTGAGCCTGTAATTGACAATTTACATTTCTATTTTGTGGTACGGATGTTTTTCTATTTTTCCTTTTTACACACACTGGGCATATAAGGTGTTACCTCCTGTTCCTGTTCAACTGTGTGTTTGATGTGATTATGATCAAGATCAGTCTTGCTGTCAGTAACTTCAGTTTGCCATTTTTCTAATCTGAATGCTGTTATGTAAACTCAGTTTACTCTTAAAAAAAAAAAAAAAAAAAAAAAAAAGAAAAAATTTCAGGTGGTAAAGTGCCAAGGAACGC
>JAVJGJ010000037.1:5951550-5977758 GCA_035590215.1 Microhierax caerulescens
AAAGAAAAGAAAAGAAAAGAAAAGAAAAGAAAAGAAAAGAAAAGAAAAGAAAAGAAAAGAAAAGAAAAGAAAACAAACACCAAAATCTGCAAGTTTCTTCCTATGACCACCAGTCTAAATAACTATGACAGAGAAACCAAGATGTTGCTTCCCCACCAGAAAGATCGCTCACTAACTTCTGATGACATTCATCCTTACCAGTTGCGAGGTAATGGACAAAACGCCTGTGTCTCAGCATTCAGAGAGCAGGCCCAGACTGCCAAGCTAGCAGTTAGAGGGGGGGAAGGCAAGGAAGAAGGACAAAATAAACCCCCACATTTTTACTTTAATACTGAAAATCACTACAGGAAAATAATGATGGAATCCAATAACCTTATTAAAAGTATTTCTGTTAAAATAACAGCACTTTGAGTCAGGCTTCTAAGACACATTTATATGTACATCTTTATTATACCATATCTTTATTTTTAAACAGAACCAATGTGACAATTTCCAACTGTCAAAGTATTTTTTTAGTTATCAACACATGCATTATATTACACATTTTTTTCACTCCAGATATGACAGTTACCTAATACAACACAGTAGCTTACTTTTTTCTTACTCAACACCAGTCTTACACACACAATGTAGTACAAAAACTAGCCAGTGAAAACAACTGATAAAAGAAATTACTGTGATTTCTTAGATGTGTATATATATGTATATAAATATATACGCATATATGTGTATATATAATACAGTAATGATCCATAACTGTCACTGGCTACTAATACTGAAGAAAAGTAACAATAACAGTTTGTATGTAACAATACAGAGAATAATTTCCAAATTTCAGTTTTATCTGCCAGAAAGAAGAAATCTTTCAAAGCAAGTCTGTGCTGTGTGAAGCAACAATGGAGCCAAGTTCTCTGGCTTCCAGCAAGATAGTTAGAACTATAGACAGGAAGACACCATAGAATAAAGTCCAGCAACAGAAAGCCTGTGGATTTTCAAAATGCTATTGTAAATGCTATCATCCATTTACATAATATCTCTATTAACTTGCAATTAGCATGGAAAATTCTTGCATAGATAAAGTGACCAATAGGGAGGTTCACCTATAATAAACATAAGAAATATTTCAGCCTGAATAAATGCAAATGGAAATTATTGTTTGATTCAATATTTCACGGAAGTCTGAAAAGTCAGGTTACCATATTTTGAAATCATTGTGTGCAACTTCTTACTCGACTCATATTTTCATTCCTAAGGCCAAGGACATAAGTTATGGAAAGGAATAGAATCTAATGACATATTGAGCTTAGACATATTGTGAAGATGTCTATGACTTGGCAGCATATAATTAGAACTTCAAAAATAAAACAGCACAAAAGCACATATACTGTATTTATGTTAATTCTCTATTTTATGCCACAGTGGCTGTGTTTTGTGGTCTCAACTGAAGAGTTAATTACAGCTCTTCCCTTGCTCAACAACCTCCACCGAGAGAGCTGCAAAAGCATTCAGCAGTATTCAGAAGGTTTGGGGAGGAGGTAAGAAGGTCTTCAGAATCTGGGAATTTCTGTAATTAGGGGAAATGGCTATAGTAGTTCTTAAGCAAAAAATTTAAGCCTCCCTTCCATATGAGGGCATGGATCCCTATTTTTTGCTGAGTTCCTACAAGAGCCATGGAGCAAGGTGTCCTGCACTGCATCAAGTATCTCCATTAATAACTAATATTGTCAACTTTATATGATGTTCACAATGTATTCATTTGCCCAAACTAAATTCTCCATGGCTTGATTTACTTTGACACGTTATGACACAATGCTGCTTGCTAAAAAAAAATATAAAATAATAAAAAAAAATCAGAAAGAGAATAGCATAACTTTAACATATGAAAACAAGCCACATAAAGAAAACTTTGGATAATTTCTGATGTTGTTTATTTTTACAATAAAAAAATTTCAAGTTGTGATCCAAACTCCTCCCAATTCTGGCACTGTGCAATTTCAATGAAACTGAGTTTCAAACTACATTTTATTACTGGCAGATGTGTACCTACAACTCTTCAGTGATGACAATTCAGACTGAACATCTACAAGATAAAATGGATATAGAGCAATGGGTAAGCAGAGAAAAACCTTTTCTAATAAACAGAACATTTGTACAAGGAGCAGGGAAGCACTTGGTCCTTTTTATCTTCCCCTCCTTCCCCCCACCAGGGTCGGACTGATGAAAGAACAGGTCTCTGCCTGCTTGTTCTCACATCCCTGCCTGATCCAATGCAGAAGGTGGACAAGTGACCCACACAGCCAATCAAAAGGCATTTTCACAAAAGGAGAGCTACACTTTGTGGAAGGCCTGGATTTTTCTAAAAAATAAAACAAAACAAAATTCCAACAAACATGATTTGCATCACTCACAAAAACAAAAGGTCTTCATTAAGGTTTACAATTTTTTTTTTTTACATAATGGGATGATCCTTCAATAAAATTTCTGTTGATCAGTTATCTTGAGGTAAATACATAGTAGTCCCTTCATACTTCTTTCTCAGGATTACCTTTTTGGTTGTGATTATTATCATTAGATCTCTTTCTCAGTTCTCCTGCAGACATGGAATATGGCAGCTTTTTTAGTTGAATCGGATTCTTCATCACATAATCCTTTTCAGGTATCTAGATACCAAGAAGCCATTGCAGATAGATCAGCACATAAGTAAGCCCAACAGTCTGTTCAGAAGACAACAGTCAATGGAGTATAAAAGAAATATTTTCCAAGCATCTCATTTATTTGTGTGTACCACATGTCACAGGTTATGTTTGTTCTAAAGGGATTAAATACTAGCCATCTGAGTGAGTTACAAAGATACTGAGGGATCTGGACCTGCCAGATATAAAGTAATTCTACAGAATATCAATAGACCTGAAAGCATCAGCACTCAACACCACCAAGTCCTTATGTTTTCTTTGTTGAATAATTACAACAGCTTAAAAATATTCTGAACTTTATACAAAGTTATATATCACAGCTATTAGCTAATAAACTATTCTAACAGCTGTTACATACCTTTCCTCCATCAATTCTATGTTTTTAAGATCACTTTAATCTGTACCTATCAAAACACAAAACATGTTTTATAAAAAAAACACAAACACAGACAGCAATAAAAAAAAAGCACCAAACCAAATTCTAAAGAAAAAAAAAAAGACATAGCTAGACACAATGTAGATAAACTGGGCAAGAGGGAACACAAAGATGCTATGTTGAGCCAGATAAGTATTTTCTACCTGTTTTGTATCTTAGCTCATGTTGTTAGAAGTAATGCTCCATGTGCTAGTGAATTCTCTTCTTCCTCCCAGTGTAGAAAATCATACTTACAGCAACACCTATGCAGCAGTGAAAGGACGGCTCCTAATAGCTATGCATTGGGAACAAACTGTATTTCCATAGAAAGATGAATAAACGACTTCTAAGAGATTCACTGTATTACCATGCCTAGTTTATTCTCTTTGGCAAGGGCAACATATTTTGAATCTCACAAATTTTTTGACACACTTTTTTACTTTGTGGTATCTGGTATAGCAGTACATAAAGCATGAATTAATGTTCACACAGCTCTGATGTCTGTAAGAATCATGTTGAAATATACTAACGCTCCTCAGTGTGTAACTCATGTTGCAAGCACAAGGGCAGTAATGTCTATGTGTGCTGCAGATATATTTTCTATTTCATGGGGGAGACATGGTATGTAATATTCACTGAGTTGACTTCAATGTTAAAAGGTTTAGGATTTTAGGATCCTAAGTTACCATTACACCATTAATATTTGATTTCAGAAGCCTGTTAAAAAAAAAACAAAAACAAAACAAAAAAAAATAAAACCCCGAACCTGACAAAATATCTATTCAGGAGGAAGAACTGCATTGCAAACTGAAATTTCACTTCATTGTAAAGATATACACAAAAGAGTCTAAATTATATGTTTTGCTGTCACATGGAATATACAGAACTGCAGAAAGACTATTTATACAATAAAAAACCAAAGAAATAAAAATGTGAAATGAACAAAACCTAGTGATATGGATGAATTTTCCCTGCAGTGTATTATCAAAGTCACAAGGACATTAGTATATATATAAAATATATATTGGTTATCAAAAAAAGATATTACACTACCAATGTACACTTCTGTAGCTGCATCCACTGCTGCTGTTTCTTTAAAGAAACATATATTTTTTTCTTTCTTCTATACAAACTATTCCCAGCAGCCATTAGACTTTATCATGATGGCAAAATAAATGGCAAAATCCTGTCCCTGAACCCACCAGGCTGCCAGGACTCTGTGATCTTTAACCTGGCTTTAAAGAAGAGCTGAACAGGAGAAGTAACCTACTGCACTGAAGCAGTCAACCAGGAGGTTCCAGAAATATGAAAAAATTACCAAGACTGATCAACCAGTGTGCTGGCAGCAGAATTTGAACTCCATAAGGAGTTCTGTCACAAGCATTTGTTTTGTTCCAATGTCTCAAACATTTGTTTTTGTTCTGAATCAAAATGATATACACACATGCTTGATATTTTTTAATAGTTTAGATAAACCTTAGAAAATGAGGTAGCAAGAGGCATTAGGAGATTATTCTATCACCATGCCAGTAGACAAACATCAGTTATATCAATATTTGTGGCATATGTGTCTCACCTGTTCTTAAATATCTCCATTAGCAGGACACTACAATGTCTCTGAACAATTTCTTCCAGGTCATTATTGTTTTGATAATAAAATAATGTGCATCTCCACATTGAATAATAGATACAATTTGGAAGAAGGAAATAAATAATTAATCTTAAGAAAGCTTAAAACATTTTGGCATTTTTTTCTTCTAATTAAAATATCTAAATTAGGGGAAATACCAAAGAAAGTTCAAATTTGATGCAATAATGCTTTCTAAATTAAAAAATAAATCTAGACTTTTTGATACGATCTCCAGCTATATTGTGTATTAAAACAAAGGCCTCCTGCTAAAGATCGTATCGGTTTACTTCCCAGTGGATTAAAAATACAGAATTATTCTTTGTCATACAAGAATCTGCATTTAAGTGTTAGGAGACCAAAGAATCATTCTTAATAATAGGAATCCACTATGTGTTTCATCTAATCTATTTTAGAATGGATCATTTTTTTCCCCAAAAAAAGTGTAATCTCTTTCCATTGACCGTATCTGAGAAGCTATTTCCGATACTTGTGTTATAAGCATTGAAATTTTGAAGAGGCAAACCCTACTCAAGTCACAACTGTTATTGCTGGACATTATTTCATGAAGTACCAGATCTACTATTTTTCAGGAACAACATCAGTGTCTCAAACTCACTGACTGAACTCCTATTGCTGCACATCACACCTGGATGTTTTGCCACCAACCTCAATGTGCTTCTTGCTGTGTAAAGTCCTTTCGAGCAGCAACTCCCCTGCCAGCTTGAGCAGTATTACAGAATAAAGAGTTCTCAGTGCCACAGCAGGTGAGGCAACTGACAGAGACTTCAGTTCTTAGTCTCTACTTCTTACTGAATTGTAAAGGAGTTCTTATTTCAAGCCTTTCTTTACAAAGTCATGAAAAGTTTTCTATATATAAGTATATACCCATATGTACTTATGGGAAAAATGGGTGGTGTTCAGACAACCATTTATTACGAGCATGTTTCCTGTATGATTTGAGGCCCTGAGGCCCTGTTTAGGACTCCAATAAAGAAACAACAACAAAATACAATGCTTTTAAGCATATTGTGTTCTGAAACACGCACAAGTTTTTATACTCACCCTTCCTGAAAACTCAGGAGCCCCATAATTCTCTTTTCATGTGTTATTAAACAGCATTTTATAGGACTTTCATTGTACTTTACATACAAGGTCTATACTGCACAATGACTTTTCCTCCCAGTTTATTTTTCCATGAAGTGGTCTCAAGTGGGCTTTCTTGACACTTCCCAGATACATCAAGTAATCTTTTCTTAAAGACTCTGCTCCTCCAGTTCAAACAGGCAGACTGGGATGGATTGATCATTCTAAAATACTCAGTGTTTCTGCTTCTGCTGAGTGAATCCTGCAGATCTTCTGGCAAGATACCCTGGAAGAGGGCTTTTATAAGCTTTCAGGTGTTCTGATAGGCTTCCAAACTCCTGATAGGCACCATGTATATCTACCAGCTTCAAACCTCATGGCCTCACCCTGTGTTTTTCATGCATCCAGGACTCTAGCACTACAGTATTCCAATCCTTGGAACCAGGCACCTGTGCAAAATGGCTGTAATGCATTACAGATAATCAGGACCCCATTGATTTCACTAGAATTTTTGAGTGCTTTTAGGTGTCTTTTTCCCTTCTTGCCTCCTGAAATGCTTTGTCTTTTTCCAAGGCTCTGGAGTCTGGAAATAATTTTTTCAGTCCTGTTGACCTGTGTGTTTGTTTTAAAATGGTCAAACAAAGCAGGACTTAGAAGCTAGTTAAGTAATTTGCCTAGGAAGATTTTAGAGAGATTCTAAACTGCTCAGAGAATAAAAATATTTAAAAAAAACCCACAACCCTAAACATATTATTTCTCAGAAAACACAAGAACTTGGCATCATAATGTCACAGTCCTTTTGCAATTAAAAACAAATGGGGATTGGGGTGGGGGTGAGAATTTTGTGTTTTGGAAGGGCTATCTGTTTTGAAAGACAGGGTAGAAAATTAAAACTAGGAAAAAATTATAGTAAAGAGAAAAAATTGCAATTGCACAAAAACAAATCAGAAGTAAACAGTTTTATTTATTTTGAGTGTATAGGCTCTAGAAGAAATATAATTCTCTGCAGTTTGCAGGTTCCTTGGTTTGAAATATGATGTGGGTATCTTTCAGCAGCTATAGTTAGAAGGAGAAGCAACAAATAAATCTTCAAAAGGCAAATGGTAAGTTGTAGCTAAATGAATTTCTGAAATTACTTTTTGACATAGCAGATATATCAATTATAACACAATCACTGCAATTTAGCAATAATACAAGAAATATGACACACTAGCTGAGCTAAATCTTAAAAGAAAGCTTTCTGAAGTATTATTTAAACATTTCATTTATATATGTCTTTTGGTAAGGAATGCATAACAAGAATGCAAGTATTTAAAACCTTAAAAATACATATTACTTTCTCCCACTAATATACATCTCTCCATATAGTGAGTGAAATCATAATAATTAATGACAAAGAAAACACAAGGGATTCACAGAGGCCTTTCCTACACCTGTACATGTTTACCACAATACAATCTTCATGTAGTTTGTTCATTCCATTTTACATGGTTCAAAGTTTTATCACTTTGATGGAGCAGATTACCCCTTTGTTTTCTCCTGCCTGCATACTTTCTATAAATTTTCTTGATCTCAGTTTGTCAAATAAAATGTTTCTGAATATTTGTACTTGGAGCTATAGAGAGAAAACCATGGGTAGGGTGCAAAAGCAGAATAATCATATTTGAACAGGTGCACAACGCAGAGGTTTTCCAGACAGCTGGTTGGACGCAATTGCACTCCAAGTCTATTAAACCCTGATGCCTCCTGATTTAATGAGAATAAATTATAAATACTAACACATTTTTGTCTAGCTTGGCATCAGTGTGTCTGTACTTCATTCTTGGTCTTGGCAAATTCTGACTAGGATGAAGATTTCTTTTAATGCTCTTTGATTAAATCTGAGCTTTTGTAAAAGTAATCCTCTTTCCCCGTAACACAAAAATAACATGCAATGAGCAATTCACTTCCTTACAATTCCTCTGGACAAGAATTGTTGTAACTGAAAGCAATGACTTGTAACTAAATAAGAGGAAAATTTTACCAAAGTGTTTGCCAAAAGTAGAAATTTTAGGGAGGTATTTATTCTCTGGGGAGGTGCAATGTATAAGAGTTAAAAAAAAAAATGTTATTAGGAGTATATTTGTATAGTCCTACAGCTCATCATCATATTATTTGGGAGCTCAAATGATTCCCCTTATGGAGGTGGGGAATTAAGGTATGAAGTAGACCAACACACCCAAGATCACACAAACATTTAATGCTAAACCACAAACTCACTACGTTTTTTTTTTTTAAAGTATTTAAATTTGCTTTTTAGAAGCATATAAT
Source organism: Microhierax caerulescens (assembly GCA_035590215.1). Lineage (NCBI taxonomy): Eukaryota > Metazoa > Chordata > Aves > Falconiformes > Falconidae > Microhierax > Microhierax caerulescens. Next base: position 5,959,682 of record JAVJGJ010000037.1, read on the forward strand.
TAAATCTACCACAAAATACAAAGAGCTGCAAAAACATATACCATTCCAACAACAATGTATATAAGTTATTAAATAATAATCTGTTTTAAAATAATATAAATGCAGTGTTTAAGTAGGTCTTTCCTACATGCATATTATTCCTCATTAAAGAAAAATATGTAAAAAGGCCATTGGTAATTGCTTTGTTAACCACTGTAGAAAATGCCAATTTTCTGGTCAGAGATGCCACCAGTTTAGCACTTAAGGTCTCTGCGGTGTTACATGTGATTATTTTTGAATCACATTTATAGTGATTTTTTTTAGATTGCCTTTTGTCTGATGAATAATCTACTTCTTTGTCTCCCTTAAAACTCACAAAAAATGTAAATTGAAAAATAATACCCACACTGTAGTGGGTGATGGTGGAAAGATCAGATCCATCCATCTCTAAAGAAAGTACATGTCACTTTAACCATTAACCTCAGATAATACTCGCAAGATAGATAGTTATATACTACTACTTCTGTACCTTGGTTGAATGGTTCTTCTTGTTTGAATGTTTTGACGACGTAGCAGCACTATTTATTCTAAACTTCAGATGTCTACAATAAACCTCTGTTCTTACATCATTTACAGCAATAAGGCTGTAGATGCTCATTAATCTGTTAAAACCTACATATAATCCAAAGCATTTTCCTAAATAAAATTTTCTATAGCTCCCATTTAAACTTTTTATTTTTGGAGTAAGCATTTTCCCAAAGCTTCTTCAGGCTGTGTACACAATTTCTTTCAGGTTATTAAAACTCAAATCACTGCAAAGTCTGCTGCATATTCTGTTTTCATTATAATTCAGTAATTGTCCAATTTAGTATTTTAAGCAAAAGCAATTTTGCAGCAGACAGCATGTTCCAGATCTGTTTGGTTGAAGTTAAGTTTTACAGAATCAGATAGTACTATGCTGAATTTGTATATATACATCATTAATCATTCTATCTATTTCTCACATTAGATTAGCATGGTTTTCTACCTTTGTGGTTCTCTGCTATCTCACATTGTGAACATAAGACAATAAGAACAAGTTTGGAATTTTACCTAAGTTGAAAGAGAATCTCAACAGAAAATTGCAAAATTGTAAACTTGAAGTTTCTAACAATGTTTCTAAAAAAAAATAATAAAAATAAAGTGCTGAAGTCTTTTTACAAAATCTTGTAACGCAGAACCAGTCAACAGACCATGTATCTTAGCTAATGCATTGCTAAAGTCAGACTGGGAGTGTGGCAGATCTGCAAAGATATCTCAGATAAGAACTCAGTTACTGAAACTAAAGCACATTTAGAAAAGAAAGACTTTCATATCTGGACTGTTGAGTAGATTTTCACCAAAAAAAGTGCTTAGGTCCAGATTTTAGTCTGGAACTACAAATATGTACTGGATCCAAAGAGACCATTGGTAGTATTTGGGGAAGATATACCAGTTATGATTTGGTAAGGGAGCATCACTTTTAGGGACTTTAGATAAACCTCTTAGCCTTAAATTCTTTGGAGAATGTACTAATATTGCATAGATGTACATTTTACATTTGTGGAAAAATACTGCTTTCCATCTGAGGGAACACAGAGAAGATACACATTATGACCAAAATCACAAAGCAGATGCTCTGAAAAAAACCCATATGTTTTTGGGAAGATACATAGTATCTTCCCCACAACTTAAAAATAATAATATTTTGCTTGAGAGCTATTATGCATTAAATTGAATCATAATTCAAGCTAAGGTGAAAGACAAATTTATACTTAGGGCAAAAATGGTTAACTATGTCACCAAGTGTCTTTAGAATGAAGCACTGGGGCTACATCTTCTCTGCTACATGATAACAAATTCATTACACGTGTGTAAAAGCATAGTAGAAATGGTAAAACTGGTGTGAAGAGAGAATGAAGAATATCCAAGTATGGAAACAGGAAAAATGGTTATAAGAACAACATGTCATCAGGTTCAAAGCACATCTCCATTGAGCTGCTCAGAACAACCAGATCAGGAAAACAGAGAGGATGGTCTACACCCACACTAAAACAAAGATTTAAGTGGTGAAGAAATGATGGCAAAAAGATACCCTGAGACATCTATGTAAGAAAACAAAAGTCAGTGAGTAAATCCTAATAATCAGAGGTGGGAACAGATGGAAATAAAAGGCTGTAATCACCACAAGATCCAAAATATAATAATAAAAAAAAAAAATCTCTGTCTAACACAAACCCTCTGGCCAAGAAAATAACTGTCCAAGAGGCATGAGGTGGTTTCACTAGCAGATGTTCTTCATTCAGTGTCTCTTTGAATGAAATCTTGGCCAGACCTCCTCAGTACAAGCCTTTTGGTGACTAAGTTCTGGACAAACCTCTTGGACAAGTTTTATGAATTTGTAGGTATGAGAATTTAAATAAATAAGATTGGTTTTGTTTTAAATTAGTGATCTTCCTTTTCCGAGAAGTTCTCACATTTTTGCTAGTGTCACAAAAGTTTCCATCACAAACAGATAAAATTTCACAGTGACAATAATTCTCACAAAATTGACCTTTCCATCCTCTGTACTACAGCCTGCAATTCTGCTTCACTATTCTCCTGAATAGTGTTTCCAAAAGTAGGACATTACCTCACTATTCTTTTCAGACAGACTGTGTCTTGTTCTCAGGTTACAGTGGGCAAGCAGATATTGTAAACAACTTAGTAAAACAGATGTAATGTGACATCCCCAGTTATTAGTTTTCTTTCTAATGATGTTCTTTCTGTCATTACACTGATGCCAGGATAAATTTTGCAATGCACAAAAAATAGTTTGCTTTATAATAAGTAATAGCATTTATTTACTCTGATAACATTAGAGCCTTCATTGCTGCGAGCAGGAAGCTTTAATAGCATCCATCACCCCTTGGACAACTGGTATTTTGTTTGCATGTTTTTTTAATAGACAGAGGTCAATAGAATCAGAGGTATTTTTAATTTATTTATTCATCTTTTTTAGGGATTATATCTGAGAATGCAGTTTACATTGACTTTACTCCATGGAAAGCCCTTTTTTGGAACTGTGTGGGGTTTTTTTGTCTTTTTTTTCCCCATCCCTCCAGCTGCTTCTTCAATTACCAAGTGATATCCTTAACATGGTGATACAACCCCTCTGGATCACACCAGTCTATTACACTACTAACCTTTTCACAGATCTAAACTACACTCAATTGAGATCTGCATTTTTCACATCCCACCCAGCAATAAGAAATCCAGTCAACTTTCTAGATAAATTACCTTGTTGGATGATTTTAATGGATAGTTGGAAATTCCTTGACATGAGGACTCTCTTCTGTGGTTGGTTGGGTTTTGGTTTTTTTTTTCTTTTTCTTCCCCAAAATCCACCCACTTCATTCCGTTATGACACCACTTATTTTGAACTTGTCTACATCCATGTAAAGAAAAGCACACTGGTGAAAAAAACATAAGCTCAGAAACCAAAATGAGATTTGAATGAATGCTGATGTGTGATTAAAACTGTTGGAGAAATTATCTTATTATTAGGAAACAAGAATTAGCCAGAGTTGGAGTGAGAAATAAGGACTGCAGAAGCATCAAGTTCATATAGGTGGCTTATTTCAATAGACAGAAATCTCTGCTTTGGAATAGCAATATTTCCTGTCTGGATAAGAAGTGTCTAAATATTCAAAGTATGAACTTGATAAATTCAAGTAAAGAACAACAATTTGATCACCTAGTGGTCTATCATGACTGATCGCTCATCTTAGGCCTTATTTTTTCTTTCCACCAGTAACAACAGTAGAACTTCTTTTGATTTTGAGCTTTTTAAATAGGATTATTTTAAATATATATGTAATTGCTTGTATTTATATCTCTCATAACACAATTCTGGAAGGCTAGCCACAGTATAGAAAGTTCCTATTTTAATATAAACAGGTTAATGTTATTTAATATAAAAATTCAGTCTACATTGAATCATGTAATTAACACAGAACTTTTTAGCTTAATAGAACTGCAAAAGCATTCAATTAGCATATTCAGATTCTTAAAAAGCTTCGCATACATACCCTTGGGTATTTTTTATTTGCTAGGTCTTTCTAAGATTATGGATATTCATACAAGAATCAGATGTTTGCATAAGAATCAAAGATATTAGTCCCCCACAGAGTATTAAAAAGACTATTAGATTTGGTTTATTACAGTTGTTAGCTTGAATATTATATTACAGGGACATGCTTAGCTTTCTGGCTTTGTTTTCCTGATTGCTAAGAATGTGTTTAAAAAATACATTTTCAAATTATCTCTATTGTCCTCATGCCAGCAGTTCTTCATAATGTGTAGACATATAACAACAGAACCCAAGATATCTTGCCCTCAGTAGGGATCAAAATATTACTGTACATAGTTGTAGGTTAAGTACCCTTCGCAGTTCATAGTTAGCTGCATTGTGGCTTTACTCATATCTGTACTGTAAAACTGTAAAAACACTGTAAAAATATTTTGGAGAGAAAGAAACAAGTACAAATAAAAGTGATTTTGTGACTTCAGGGGGAAAAGTCAAGAATAAGTTTTAAAAAGTAACCCTTCTGTTTGGAGATGAAAGTGTTTGTACCAAGGAGTCTGAACTCTAAGTTTGAAATGTTCCTCAGGCCTGAGTATCTCATTTGTGCAAACATTTCAATGCAGAATTTTGACATTCCCAGTGATTTATGACTACCCTGGCAAAAGGTGTATGGAGTCATTTAAATATGTGTAAATATAATTTATAAAGCAGTTACATAGAGGAACAGATTTCAGGTCTTATCAGACACTGTACACAGATCTTAGCCATTTTTGTTGTTTGATACCCACTGTCAACATTCCATCTGCAAATATCTCCCAAAGCCTCGAAGAACTAGAATAAAACAGATGCATCAGCATATCTTTGGATAAAATTATTATGCAGCCAGACTGTTATTTCAATCTTCATGATTGCATTGTCACTTACTCATCCAGTTTCTATAATGATTTAAAGAATTCATAGCAATAAATTTCATTACAAAACATGATTTTTAGGTTCCAAACTACCTAAATGGTTCCCTTGCATTGCATCTGTCTATAGTTAATTTTTTTTCCAGTATCTCAAACTATTCTTCCTCTTTTGATACGCATTATATATAACTACATGATGAATGCATCGTTGTTTTAAGTTCATCATCAGTTATACTTTTCAGAATGCTGAGAAAAAGCCAAAGCGCGTACTATGTTTCTACTTAGAATTTTGTCTACTGCTATCTCTTTCCCTCACAAAAGGATTCAAAATAATGATTTTTGGGGGGGGAAAAAAGAACATTTTCTAGGTACACAAATATTTGGCTGGATCTCTGAAATAGAGATTATCTTAAAGTCTGTAAAATTAGTCAAAAAGAATGATAAATAATTTTACAATAAAGTCAAAAAGAAAGAGAAAACTCCAAACTTTGTTACTGTAGCTACAATTCATAGGTAATTAAGACCTACGAGAAAGAAAGCTAGTGCAAAACTGGGTACCAACTGACCAATATTGCTTTCAAAGCAAAAAAAATATCTATAAAATATATAATTCAAAATTTCAATTAAGTTTAAAAAGTTTCCTAGCATTATTTGAGTGGAAGAAGATGCCAGTAACAAAGCTGGAGCTGTCAGTATCAGGTTAGATAAAGCAATGGCTGATGTGATATAGTTCCCACAGTCAAACTACAAAATCCGTGTACACTGCTCCCAGTCAAAGTTTTCTAAATTGGCTTGAAATTCTCCAAATAAAGATACTGGATCTTCTAAGTATCAAAAGAAATATTTAGAGCAGCTTTTTAGGATATCAGAATGTAAAAGGGAACCAAACATAGAAGTGGTCAAAATAAGTCAAAGAACAGATCAGTAAAACCAACACAGTTCAAAAAGTATCAAGAAAGTTGATGAAAAAAGACAACAGCAAGGACATTACAGCAGCATTCTCAAACCATAGAAAATCAATTAAGATACATTTTTTCATTGTATAATAGTGTCAAATATCACAGCAACTATGACTGTTTTCCCTTGAACAAAGACAGAGCTCTGCAAAAAATGTCAGGAATAAAGAAAAAAAAAAAAAAAAAGAAAAAGAAAAAAAGAAAAGCAAAACAACAACAAAAAATAAAAGCCCAACACCCACACCCCCAACTGTAATGAAACAGAGAGCAGATTAAAAAAATGTAGATAATAACATGTAACAGATGAAGCAGCTGTTAAAGGTATGATGACAAAAAGGTTTAATAGGTTCAGTAGGTTCCAAGTAAGCTGTTAGGTTTCACCACCCGGATAGTCTGCCTAAAAGAAACAGGGTAAGAAATTAGTAGAAGAGACAATATGCTAAGTTAGAGAATACTTTCAAGACTAGATAAACAGATAAACTGCAGAAAAAGAAACCACCTCTAAGAAGTATATGTCACAGAATTAGGCCCTGTAATATGCTATAGCACAACCAAAGGTATGAAAGATGCAGTTAAATTACCAGGTTTTGAAAGCTACAGGAAAGAACAAGGTAATAGAAACAGAAATAGAAAAATTCACAATACTTCAACTTATAAAACTGTAAGGTTTAAATCAGGAAAGCCTCCAAAACAATGATCAAGTAACATATTTTGAGTGGTAAAAGTATGGAATTTATGTAATTGTAAGCCAGCATGAAACATACTTCTTTAGAGGCATCATTTTAGACAGAACTAAGAAATTGATAGGGAGAAGCTTGTGCCAATCTATCATTAGGACTCAGCTGACCATATATTAGGTAGGAAAGTACAGTTACAAGGAGTTTGGAGCAAAAATTATTTATGGTACACTTTGTGTATTTCAGTACAGCATTTCTCAACTTCTATCTTGACTTAGAACCATTTATAATACATATCTTCCAGACAAATTTTATTTTCATAATGATATGGGGATGGAGGAGGTGAAAAATCATAAAGCTCCAGACAAATCTTAGCATTTTTATGAAGGAGAATACAACAAGCACATTTAGTGTTAAATGGTGAGCACTAGCATTCATAGGAGAAATCAAGTTTCCTTCATCATAAGATATGGAGAAAACGAGTAGTCAAGACATCAAAGGTGTCACAGTACTGTTAGGACCCCAGAGAGAACTCTCTGCAGGAAAGGCAAACCACTCAAAAACAGAGGAACAGAAGACTGAATACTGAAGGTTCAGTCAAGTGCCATTAACAGAGCATCCTGTTTCCCCCCTCCCCCAACAAAAACCGTTCATGTTCTCATACCTGAATGAAGAAACAACTAATAGTAACAAGACTATATATAACAAGCCTGTTTACCTGTAGTCAACATCTCTTAAACTAGGAAGGGTTCCAAGTTAAACTGTAAAATTGTTATTCCACTATACATTTTATACTATAATACATATTTTGAAGGCATAGTGATAACAAGTTTGCTTTTCTTTGCTGAGACACTCCATAGTCTGAGATTAATACACAAATGAAGTTATGCAGAAAGCAGACATTTTAAATACTTGAGATTTCTGAGTACTTGCAACTTGCTAACAATTTCAATAGCACTTACAATACTTATTTCTCTATGATCCACAGTACTATCAGCAAGCTCTACGTTCATTTCACTTTGGAATTTTTCAAGAATTAATATGCAACATGAAATGAAAACTGAAGAAAATTTATATGAATATCAGAATAGTCCAATAATAGACACTAAGCACTGGAATTTCATAGATTCCAACCAAAGATTTATTTATTGCAAATTTATTTGCAAAGGTACATTTCTAATCTTGTTATACACATTCTTGAAAGGCAGTCAATATTGTTAAGTATTGTATGAGGAGATTTTCATCATCTGATGGACACTGAATCTTTGGAAACCAAAGATTCCTCCTTTCTTAGGAGCTCTTCAATAGCAGGAAGGATTGTGATCTTTACCCTATGCACGGAACAGGCTTCAGGTGCATCTGTGTATGTTAGTTTAACTGACCCATTTTAAAATCTTAGTGGCCTCTAACACATCACAGCTGTTCACTGAACAGATGGGAAAGGTTGTAGTATTTGAATATTTCATTATTAGTGAGACAGGTCACATAACTAGCCATAAATCATCTGTTTACAGACACTTTATTTGATGTAAAAGATGCAGGGTTTTTATTTTTACACCTTCAAAGTTTTCATCACTGACAAAGTCAGCCATATTCGTACTGAAAATATTGTTACTGTGTAAATTATATCTCAGAGCTCACAGACATAATACATGATGCTCAAAGCCTAGGGTTTTTTTAAAGACATACACACAAATCACATCTTTACTACTATTTCTCATATACCATATGACTAGTATACGTGATATCATATGCGAGAGGAATAAAACATGCTTTTTTTTTCAGAGTGCAAGGGAAAGTGAGTATCCTACAACACCCATGCCCCCTTACTAAACCAATCCAGTATTGTACAGAAAACACTTATTTTAATTTTTAGAGAAAACCCATTAAGACTGATTTCTGTTAAGATCTGTGAGACTTTTATATGAATTTAACAAAGAATAACTGAGGTTGCCGGTTAGTTATATAAGGTCTCTGGTACTCAGTGACCTACAGCAAAAGAGAGAGATGCTGTCTGTAAGCAATGAAGTCAGACAACAAGATAATGCAAATTTGGCAGGAGGGGAAATTTTCCTTGTTCCAAGGACAGAGATTGGGAAAAAAAAAAAAAAGTAATACCACTGTGTATTCTGAAACAGACTTCTATTCTGGGGGTCCCTTTAACATGCTGACTATTGAAACAAAACAAGGTCTTAAAAAGATTGATTGGTCAGGATGAGTTTGGTACAGTGCTCTGGGTGATGCTCTGTTTGCAGTTGAGAAAGGAATGTACTCTGAATAATTAGAAAAGGTTCCACTGATGGTGTTAAAGGAATGCACTCTGAATAATAAGAAAAGTACTCTGAATAAGAAAAGGTGCCACTGCAGTTGTTAAAGTAAAGGAATGTACCACTGACAATGTTAAAGGAATGTGCTCTGAATAATTAGAAAAGATAAGGTCGGCACCTGAAGGAGATAAGGAGACCATAAGTCAGGAGATCGTTGAAAGGTTTATTACACCTAGATACCAGCTATTATGAATGGAATGACTGGGTGTCAAAATCAAATGAATATATATGTAAAGATGTTGTAACCTCTCACGAAAACTGTATGAAATACCTAACTTTTCACTGAAAACTTTGGAGCTAGTTTGTCCGGTACCAATCAGCTAGCTCCCCAGCATTGCACGAAATAAAAACCTTTGCTGCTTAAAGACAAAATTGGTCTCTGAGCAGTTACTCTGTGCCGTTTTGGCATCACTATGTCCAGTCCTTCTCTAATCCTCGTCTATAAGGTAAAATTAATTGCATTAGGAACGGCCTATTTGATTCATATTTTCACTACATATGGTTTCATCACCCTATCACCCTCAAGCTGAACAATCCTATTGTTGCTTATTTCAACTTACACATGGGAAGAAGGATAGTAATAGTATAATATTGCATTATGTGTAGCTCACTCTCTCAAAAGCATACATAACCATTTATTTTTTTAGTATTGCTTAAGGCTAACAGAGAAAATGTATTTATGACTTTTGTCCTATTGCTTTTCTTAAGTTTTTGAAAGAAAAATGTTAGTATATCACAGAAAACACATACAAAGAAAAATTTAACAACATATATAATAGAAAATGAGAAAAATAATGCACAGAGGCTGTTATCCAGGTTTCAGTTATATCATAACAGAAGACTGAACTGCAGTAGGCTCTGAAATAGAATGAAAATTTTAAATACAGAAAAGCTACAAGCCATGGATACTAAATTTAGGAATATAAGCCATGTCTTACCATCTAATAGAGATGTGATAAATTAGTTGAGCTCTATCATTATTACCAATGATTTACACTTTGATATCTGATCTGTGCTTTCATTCCACTTTTTCATATTTACTTTTTTATCCTATTTAAAAAAGAAAAAACAAAAAACAAAAAACAAAAAACAAAAAACAAAAAACAAAAAACAAAAAACAAAAAACAAAAAAGAAAAAAAGCAAACCATCCAAAACCAAACAAAAAACCAACCATAAATAACCTAGCTTCCTAAACCAAAGACCAGCTCCTCCACAGCAAATCCAGAGATCTAATTACATGAAAGACTGAAAGTAAGCAACTTTATGATGAAACTGTACTGTCAACAATTTTGAGTAAAAAATAGGAATGGTATATAGTGACAGGAATGCTGATAGAAAATGGAAGTTTTGAAGTGCACAAAATGTTTCCTCTTCATAAGGAATCACAAACTTAAAAGGCCTGCTTTGTGTTAACACCCTGACCCCTTCCAAATCCTGTTGTGATAAAAACAAATAAGACCTCAATGTCATAATTGTTCATCTTGATTTTTAAAAACAACTTTAAGAATATCCAAAATTAATTTTCCACCATTTTTGTTAAAATAGGTAGATGAGACATTGAGTTTTCAACACATATTTCTCATGTCATCTTGTTCATTTTTTTTCTCATCTTCATATTACCACCAGAATACTTCAGGAAGTGAGTGGTGACAACAAAAATGAATTCAAAACTAAACCAAACCATTTTTCCAGTTAACTTAAATATCTGAGCCTTGATCCAAAGTTTATATAGAAAGTGAAATCCATCCAGTACTTTGGACTACACCTTTAACTTCCATAATCCTATGAGTTACATGACACCGATTGGCTTTTTTTTTTTTTTTTTTTAATGGCTGATGCATGAGAAACCACAAAGTCCAAAAATAGGAGGAAAGATAGGGGAATGCACACATTCGTCCTTCAGAGCCCTTCAGTATGCTCAGAAGACATTGCTACAGGACATCACATTGGGTCCTAGTGATAGGATTCAAACTATCATCCTCATAATAATTTGACCTGATGTATGAGATGTCATTACAAAAGAAGGCAAAATATTTGGGAAATAAATTAAAAGGTGAGATTCACTTGACATACAATATAAAATTTATAGAATATTTTCCCCAAAATTCTTTAATAGCCTAAGATTTCCTCAAGGAAATACATCCATTTACCACCTTGTCTCAGTAAAATATTATCTTTATTTAATATCTGACAGTCATATGAAAAAAAATCTAATGTCTTGGGTTGGAGTCAGCAGAAACCTATTATTTCTGTTAGGAAAGTGAAAAGCATCTCACCTCCTTTTCAATGGTACTCCACTAAATGGAGTAAACTGGCACAGAACAAAAAGTGATTTACTGTTTGTCCTTTAGAGTACAGAGAATGCATCATATTTGCATTGAATGTATTGGAACTGGTGACACCATGCCTCAGTTGGCTTATTGTCATAGATAGGATCAACAGCCTGTCTCAATCAAAAGTTTTTTAATTTTCTGGTCAAATACCAAAATCACTTAGTCTATAAACAGGAAAAATTCAAGTAATGATGGAGAGGAAGTCTATTTTGGATATGTTATGAAACAATGTATGTTTTTCTGGTTATCATCATCTTCTTTTATATCTCCGGTAATACAGACAACTGAAGAGTTTCTTCACTGCCTGTATAATTTGAATTAGTGTGTCATCTCACAGAATACCAAGTAAAATTTAGGTAAAGAGAGAACAGCTGTCTATCAGTCTTCAGCAAAAGAGAACACCAAGTTCTCTTCTCTGGGATACTGGGGTTTTTTGCCATTTTACTAACATACAATGCTTAATGCCGGAATCAGAGTGATCAAAACATGCTGTAAAAGTCAAATACCAGTCTAAAAACATAAAAGGCAGCGTAATGTATTTGCTTCTCTGACCCACAGAAGACCAAGACAAGAGCAACCACAGATGATTAAAACACTGGAAGCAACTGAATGACAAGGGTTTTTCTAGCCTCCTACATATAACAAGATAGCTGCTTCTCCCAGCATCAATTCTTCTACTATATCTGTGTCAACACTATCTTTGATGCCAGCAGTTTCATGCAAGGTAGCATGGTTTTCATATTTTCCAACACTGAAGAGTTAAATTTTCATTTTTTAATGCATTTCAAGGTACTAGAAAGTATAAAGTACTAGAGGACTCTTACCTTTTATATTTAATAAAAAACCCTCCTACAATTAAGGATCACAGAAGCAGAAAATATACTGGATTGTAAAATCAGAACAGCTATTTTACTAAATGTGTCCATCTTAGCCATAAATTTCAAAAACAAGTTTATGGAATGCTAGACACAGAGTAATGTTAAGCACTGGAGAGAAAGTTATTCCCTACATGTACATTTGAACAAGTTGTCTAGTCAAGTGCAACAGATAAAGTTCAGTAAAACATTTTTCTACAGCCATTTCTAATTTCCAGATCCTCACATATCGCCTGTACAAGCATTTTTGGGGACTGGTGTTGGAACTGTATATACAAGCCATACAGTATGGATAAACTTAAATTCTCTGTTATAGGTGGCCAGACAAAATCCATAATCAGTTTATCAGATTATAAATATGTGAATTAAACATATTGTCATCCTTAATTTCCTTGTGACAATTTTAATTCTGTTTTACTTACTAAATGGTGTAAGGGTTGTAAACTTATGGTTCTGTGCAGCTTAAAAGTTATTACCCTCCTAATGATGTTTCTTGACAACAGTAATGTAAGTTGAATCAGGTGAATACCCAACAAAAACTGTTAACATTTGCTTAACTGCAAAATGCTGCGTTTTTCCAAATTAATAATCTAGAAAAAACTCAAGGGCAAATAAGATAAATTCAGTCAGAATTTAAAATTATAATTATTTTGCTTTCAGTTTTCTAAGAAGCACGGGGTTTTGAAATTTGGGAAAAAAAATATTCTTACCCTTTTGAGTAACACACTAATTTTTAGCTCAAACTTTTAAGTAAAAGTCATGTGAATTAAAATAGGACTTTGCAGAACCATACGGTGAAATTTTTACTATACGAATGCAACAATCTAGGCAATAAATTACAAGCCATTCCTTTTTACATCCTACAGTTTCCTGCCTGTGAGGTTTGTCTGTAGGCCACTTATTATATGAAATACTATCAACAACACTACATCTGTCAGGATTTCAAGACAAACAATATAAATATTTGCTAACTTCAGTTATATTCATTGCAATGATATTCATCAGCCTCGCTCATCAGTCATCACAGGCACTTAAAATATATACAAATAGATATATCTTCATAATTGATTAATATGCTTCTGGCCAGGATGTCTCACAGCAATTCCATCTCCTTTTCACTTACTCACTAGACCCATACTTACTGTAATTAATATCAGCTTGAATACCGAAATATGCTCATACCATAAATACAGCAATTATATAAAGGAAGCTACTTATTTCCATATACAACTGAAATACACTTTTAGGATTCTTTGGGTTTACCAGTTTATTTCTTCTACAGTCTTTCTTTAAAGATATATTTATAAATCTATCTATCTAATAAAACTATTAACTTTATTCCCTAGTAATAAGTGTAACAAATTTGGCCCACGGGATGCTATGTTTCAGTTTTTCTTTTTTAAATTTTTTTCTTTTCTTTGTTGTGCAACTTTAATTTTGTTTTTAAATCTCTAACTTTCCATTTAAATATTTAATTTCTGTTTTAACATTTAATTTTAATTTTGATATAACTATGAATGACAGCTACTCTTTTAACCCTATGATATAAGGTATTCATTACAATGTGGAAATACACATATTTATGACTTAAAATTCAAATCCCCTTCTGTTCCAATGAACAGCTTCAGCTGCAAAAACTATACAGAGCAGTATTCTCCTGTGTTTAAGCGCATTACCAAGAGAACAGGCAAAGGACATTAATTGGTGAGGTTGAAATTAACAAACCTGTTAAAACAACAGTATCTACACTAAGAACAGAACTTGTCAAACATTGTCCCATGAAACCCTGGATTTGCTTTACATTTACCTTGCTCCTTTATACTCTCTCCAGAGCATTAACTAAAAATGCTTGCAGAAAACAAGTACAACGTACATAATTTTGCACAAATTACTATATAAAGTCAGTCCTTCTCAAAATCCACATAGGTTTTTAGCTCCAATCACTAGTAACTACAATTATGTGACTATACACATATAAATCCATGATAAGCACAGCTTAATGACTCCTGTGTATATTAGCTTCAGTTAAACACTGTTGGTTTGCATTGATCCTTGAAAAAACTATGATCTTTTCTTCAAGGCCAACTTGTGTATATAGAGTTCTTGCATGTGCTTTGACATAGAGGTACCTGTAGTTAAATAATTTGTGGTATTGTACATAATCTAGTTTGATAAACTCAAGCACCTTAGAAATAATAGGTGATTTATTCTACTAATACCTACACCACTATATATGAATTTGTAAAATATTTTCACAATCAGATACATTTATGTGTAACTGTGTACTAAAGGTCATGTTATGGTGTAGATGCTAAGCTGGAACATGTCAGTTGATGGCAGCTCAAAATTTATCAAAACAGGTGAAAATTCCCACTCTTATTTATTTGTATGAAGTCAAAATTAATTTGCAATACAGTAACTGGTTTCATTTTGAAACATGACTGCAACATCAAAAATACTTATACTTTGTGTCAGAGTCTTTTTCTCTGCAGTAGCTGCTAAAAGGAAAGTATTTGAGAGTAGTAACTCTTATCTAAGGTCATTTTCTGATTAATTTTTCTTGAGAAATAGTAAAACCAGATTAGCAGGTCATAATTCATGCCAGTATTCCCTGTCCACCCCTCCACTGCTCCCATTTGGAAGATTTTTCTTAAAGTCAGTTAACAAATACAGGTCTTATGCATAAACTACTGAGAAGTTATCATGCAAAAAATGTATTTATTATGCATTTTCAAAAATATATCAGAAATTAGACCATTCATGTTTGCAGTGGCACACATATAACATACACCAGCATGAAATTAGAAGGAGTGCTCAGGAGTGTCTGCTCCAATCTGATTGTCTGGGAAGGTATCAATGGAGGGAAGGGTATATGTGGGACTTTTACTGACCTCTACAACAAAAGCACAGAAGACTGACAACTGCATGGAGAAACCCCTGTAAGGAGACATTCTCTGTTCTTGACATAGCACTGATTGAAAAGATGTAACAGAGAATGAAAGCCCTGCACAGCATATTCACCTTGCAATGGAAAATGACTGCTTGTATTCACACTGGCAAAGGACTAGTTACCAGGTTTTTGGGGGTTTTTTTTGTGGTTTTTTTGTTGGTGGTGGTGGTTTTGGTTGTTTTTTTTTACCTACAGTCATGTCAACATACTTTGGGGTTGAAATATTTCTGGCAAGAGTTTGCCTTTGCCCTACTTTAAGCACTTTTAAAGTGCTGGCATGCTTTTCTGTTCTATTAATAACACAGTAAGTGAAAGCACATATATTACAGAGCAAAATTGTGTTACTTCAAGCTTTATGTACAAGACTAACAAATCTGTAGCTATGCACATTTAAGCAACATGGTGAACAATAATGGACATTAATAGGCCCCAAAACAATATAATCCAGGATGTTCTAATGGGCAGGAGGGGAGGCATGGAGGATTTATAAATATATGTCATTGGCAAAAAGGAAGACTATTTAATCCATTAATTTTATTGATTTTTTTTAAAAAAAACAGGTTGAGTTAAAAGACCAGCTACACTTTCCTCAGTTAGATAAGGAAAATTTGTTTTCCTGGCATCTCTATGAACTGGGCAGGCTTCACTTCATGTCATGTTTACCGGATCATTCCTAGTATGTTAACAGACCACCTATTTCTGTTCACACTCTTAGTTAAGCACATGTTTAGCCAGGCTTCTCTGTACAGCTGTCTAGTCTCCAGGAAGGCAATAGTTTGTTAACCTGACTCCTAGCTGAGGCTGGGCAGGCCATTTTACCCTTTCTCACATCATGATTTATACAGTTCCTTCTTCAGGATGCATAAAGACTTTTTACTTTTCACTGTACAAGTACATCCATGTTCAAACAAATTAGTTACTGCAATTTGTTGAAGGGAATGCAGTAGAATTAAAAGTAATTATTTTCTGAGTCTGAACCCTTACATGTTCAACTCATTCAAGCTCTTCAATGATTACAACCATCTTTACGGTCAACAAAATCCCATTCCAATACTAATTTACTGACTAATCCCGGAGGGGGGGAGGGAGGGGGAGCAGGGGGGTTGGGGAAGTGACTTCTTGTTTCTATAAAACTTTAGTGTATGAGAATGTATGAGGTCATATTTAATTTTCAGCTGACGATTTCCATTAATGTAAATTTTCTTTAAGCATTTAATGTTTCCATTTGTAGTATTGGCTTCAAGGCCCCTAACCAGGAAGCAACTATTAAACAGAACAAAAAGAAAAAAAATGAAAATTATGGCAATAAAAATTGTTGGCACAAAAATAACTCACATGAACTCTAAAAATAGTTTGCAGTTGAAAACTGAATCTTGCTGAATCTAGGACTGAAATTAACCAAAATGTTTGAAAAGTAACTCCTTATGACCTCAGGTTAAAAGTCCTTCTGAACAGCAGACAGGAAGTTTTCTCAACTGGACATGGCTAAATTACTCAGAAATCGATTGAGAAAGAGAAAAAGCACATTCCTCCACCTGAAGAACAAAACCCTCACAATTCCAAACAAATGTTATTTTTCCTATCTCAACATGTTTAAGGAACTCAACAGAGTCTAAGGGACAGAGGCAGACACAGGGAAAAGACTGTACTGCACCACAAAGATCATTAAATGAACTGTATGCAAAAAGTAATCGACTGACTTGTGTTTCCACTTCCATGCTGACCTGTGTGTTTAATACAGGATGAGATAACACAGACTCCTCATGTAGCCAGTGTGCACCTAAAGATGATCAAAAATATGAGTCTTTTCATTACCTTCTTTCCATTATCTTTATGGGTGCAATATAAACACGTTTGGGAGAGGAGGGGAAAAATAAATCTCTCCTTATACTACCGACATTTCCAAGGGTTACACGCTGATTTATTTTTTACAAGCATTTCCCTAGAGAAGTTATTAGAAGCTTATCCTTCTGAAGCGCACAATAGCATGAAACTTTCAGGAAGATCTGCCCCTCTTTTGCACTGTTTTCTCAGCATGAGAAAACAATTTGATCCTCATTTTAGTAGTATTCCATAGTACTGTAAAGCTCTGTCAGTCAGTTATAATGGAAACTATTAGGATGCCAAATGGAGGATTATCTTGTCTTGGTTATGATCTCTGCAAACAGCATGACTAAAAGAAACTTTAAAAACCAAATACCCTGCTTTCTTTCAAGGATCTCAGTATCATTTAAAAAGGAAAACAAACAACACACAAAGCTTCCAAAAGATAATTTTAAATCTAGATCATAACTGATCTAAGAAAAAAAAAAAAAAAAAAGTGTTGCATAACACAACATTCTACAAGCTTTGCATGAACAACCTAATTATTTACAAAAGCAAGAGAGGAAACAAAGTTTGCATTTTTTAAGCTAATGCATTTTGTTTATTGTAATCTGAAAGCATCTGGAGGGAGTACTTTTGCATTATAGGAAATTTATTCTAGATTTATTGGTATTGCAGAACGTTTTCTGCTGTTTATAAATATTTAGCTCTTGACAATGATTACTGGCCTTTATCTAATGTACTCTGAGGACACAAGATTCCAAAGTGCATGTTACAGGGTTGGAATACATGTGGTTGGAAAATTAAAAGCAGAGCACTGCTTGTATTTTGTTTCAGTCTTCCCCAAAATATAAATAGGCAGCTGTGGTGCAGTATTACAGTCTTAGAGGCAAATTATTCTCATTTTCTTCAAAATGAAAAAAAATAACTAAAACATTCCAAGAAATAAAACATGCAAAAGATCATGATGAGTATCTTCGCAAAAAAAAACCCACAAACCCCAAAACAAACCACCCACAAAAAAAAACTCAAACCAACCTTGTTATCCTGTGTTGCATTTTTCTTTTATTTTTTGGTCAAAATTGCAAATCAAAAGCAATAAAATAATTTATAATTTTATATAATTAATAATGTTATATAATATATAATATATAATATATAAT
>JAVJGJ010000037.1:5977858-5991635 GCA_035590215.1 Microhierax caerulescens
GGAAGGAAGAGCTGTGGTAATTTGCTGAGATTCTTGTAAGATGAAAATACCCTTTCAAAAGAATGTAGGGCAATTACATTTGAATCAGAGGAAAGCCTGCACTTTTTAATATTTTTGACTGATTTTATATAAAACCCTATATGAAGGTACAGAAATCTTTGAGTTATAATTGCCTGTAGATCACTGTTTGCAAACCCATGGTAATGTTTAGGGTGATGTATGTTCTATATAACTATAGAAGTATGACAATTCTGTATATATTAAAGCATGTAATACGAGGATGCAAGGCAATCGAAGAAAAGATACAACTTAGTTGACTGAGCTCTCCATTATTTAGCAGGCTAGAGCATCCTTATATAAAACATTGCTAAATTTGCATAGTTCAGATCAGTGAAGACTAGTCTATAAAAGCATTATATTAGTGGAAAAGATTCTTGAACATTATATTAAAGGAGGTAAAAAAATGTGGAAGTCTCTACTATCAAGGAAAGTGTCCTTTAGTCAGATCAATACTTGGAGAGCTGAATAGATTTTAAGTATTTGTTTCACTTACTGCCTACAGTCATAATTGAACTAGAGGTATTCCCTTTAAAAATTCCCATGCATTGTAACTAAGCATCAAACAGTATACTCTAGGAGAAAGGCCAAAAAAGTTTTATTTCCCACATGAACAATCCTGGCATCCGAATTCTGAGGCAAGTATACTAATAGTATATATACAACTCCCGTATAATTAATGAGATATCTCTCCTAGTGTCTATGCACAGAAATGTGGTGAAACTGAAGAACAACTCAAAAACCAAAAGATTAGAAGCAACAGGCAATTTAGAAATCTGTATCAATCTAGGAGTAAATAGCTCTCCCGATACTCTGTGATACGGATCACATGGAAAACAATGCATTATGTCACAATGTTGAAAAAATCATGTCAGAGTAAGCATGCCAGATATTTTGAAAAGATAAAAAAAGTATATTTCACATGTTTTTGAGTGTATTCTGTAAACCCCATGCAAAATTCTAGTGTATTTTCATTACAAAGAAAGTGCAAAAACAACAAAAAAAATTACTTAAACCTAAAAAGCAAATTTAGGACACTGAGCACATTTACAGAAAATTCTGATTTAGAATTATGATTAAACTAAAATTAATCAGAAAATCAATTTCCCACCTAGCAATATGTATCACAGTTTTGAGAAGTTGTCTTTTGTCTCATACCTGAGGAAGAATTTTAATCTTAGGCTGAACAACTCCTTAAACAAGAAGCTGCATCAGCCATATACAAAATCACCAGGTAGTTGTCACATTGACAGCAGACATTATTGTACTGTGAAATTCATCTAACTGTTCAGATGCATACACACACACATATATGCACATATGAGTAGTTATGTGAATTATTACATATATATCTATAAATGTATATCCACATCCATATATATGCCTTCCATCAGACCACTTCCCAGGTGGCAGTGGGGAGAGGCTCCAGCAGTGCCGTGGAGATGTGGCCACCAGGACCAGCCTCCATCCCCGGCCGATGCTCTGCTGAGGAGCCTGGCCTGAGCAGTGGCTGCCACCATGCCGCAGCCTGCCTGGGCCTGCATCTCTGTCCGTGTTTTGGCTGAGATAGAGTTAATTTTCTTTTTAGTAGGGGGTACAGTGCTGTGGTTTGGATTTAGTATGAGAACCACAACAGCCTCCTACCTGCTGATTTGAACCTGGCTCTGTCCCAGGGAGGTAACCTATGCCCAGGGCTGCCCCAGTCCCCCTGGATATTAGAAATATCCAGCTCTCAGAATGTCATTTTCCCCCATTCACACTATCAGTTTAATCGGTTGCCACAGCTCCTCAACAAATAGCTGAAAATAAACAATTGTGGATTACATCAGGGCAATGGCAAAATCAGTGTTTGGAGTCTGAGCCCCTAGGACACAAGCCTTTCTGTACTCTGCAATTGTCAAAGGACCACAATAATGCTCTTTTTTGCCATAGCATCCACAGAGTCTCAAATTAAGCTGAAATACTCTCATTAAAACAAGGACACAGTATGTCTAAACAACTTTTATTACCGTCAACTGTGTGAGACTGGAGGTTAAATAAATATCATGCCTTTCCTTTCCAAAGAAAGTGGAAAATACCAACAGTCAGTGGATATTAAATTCAAGCAGGAGAGTAGAAAAGGAAGTGGTAAGGGGAAGAAAAGCTTTAATTTCTAGAGGTGTTAATAACATATTTTGGGGTAGGTCACATGCTTCTAATTTCAAGTTTTAAATAACTGTTGCAAGAAAAACAGTTGTCAACATATAAAGTTCCAATTCACCAATATTGTGTTAAAAGGGAATGTAGTGAATAAGGCGTCCTCTTTTTACTCTTCTGCATATGTACAGTTTACTTTTTGTATAGCTGTTCTTATGTTTACTAATTGAACATGTCTTCTTTAGACAAGCTGTGAATGAACAATGGGAAAAGTCTTTCTATTATTTATGATTAATTTAGCTATTCACACAATGAAGGTATTTTTTCCCTCACTCACACTGACATAATTGATTTATGTAGAATAAGCAGGAATACAAAGCCTTATTTCATCTAAATCCATTTTAAAGTCCTTCAAAATAATTTTCATTTGCTACCTGGTTCACTTCCTCAGAAGGTACCTCCAGAACCAACCAAACATTCTCCATCAAATAATGTGTACAGTAAGTCTATAGTCAGAAGAATTTTTACTATTTCTTTAAATCACTGTAAAAGTAAGATAGTGCTCTAAGAAGGCCACAATAAGAATTAGGGACCTCTGTTTACAGTTTTCATTTGCAAAATTCCAAGATCAGATTCAAAAGAAATATCTAATAGAGAAGTAAGATTTCATAAAACTTCCTGAAAGTTACTTAGCCTTCAGTGGTATTTTAATGGTACCTCATGGTGTAATAAAGACAGCCCAATGTTTTAGAGACACACTGCACCTCATACCAGCTATAACCTTGATGGAGCAATAGGATTATCTTTAGAAAACCATGCTTTAGATTAGAAAGCATTCATTCATATTTTTTTAAAAATATATCTTAAATTATATCTGTATTGCATTTCCTTCCTATCCTAATTAATTCATGATAGTAAGTGGAAGAATTTGGGCTTATCTAAATTTCCATTTTTTTTCTTTCAGTTCACCTTCAAGAAACCTATTGAACATTTCTGGTCATGATTCAAGAAGCTGTATAAAAAGAAAAAACATATTTTATGCATGTTCTCATGCATAGCTAAAAGTTTAAGATGGATGGCAGTTATGAACAATGGCAGTTATATTATGAACAATACTTTGCTTTGCTTAAAAACTTGAAATGCCAAATCTTAAAATATATGTCTAACAGACAGTGTACTAAGACATTATGTACTATAATTAAACCAGTGCATGTGGAGATTTTCTGACTCCAGTCATTTATTAGCACATTTTGTTATGCAGTAAAATCTCCATTATGTTTAAAACTGAACAGTCATTTCATAGTTTCAGAGTCCTAACAATGTGTTAGCAATAACTTTTTCAGTCTCTGCTAACTTCTTCAGGTCTTCTGGATTTAATGGTTAATCAAAGACTCATACCACAGTCTTCTTGATGAAATTTGAACTGACAAAATGCAGGAAGATTGGCTTTACTTTGCTGTGAGAGTAAGTATGGCATGTATGGAATGGTGAGTGCTGGGATTCACCCATTTGGCTGAGCAAAATTAAAACCCTTGCAATGAAATCACTTTTTGATGTAATCCTGCTGAGGTCAATTGATATGCCACAAAGAAAATAATAATAATAGTAATAATAATAGTAATAATAATAGTAATAATAATAGTAATAATAAAGATAGAATTATGAAATTTAGAAACCCCTAGTGGATAAATGGATTTAGGGAGACATACCTCATATGTTACAGGATGAACAAAACCCCTCTAAAACAAAATTAGATTTCCATTATGGGGAACTACCTCAGGCACAATACCTAGAGAGAACTGTGAAGAAAAGAAAGCTTCAAGGCTGTCTCAGGTTAAAGTTTACTGCAAAAAGCCCATCTCCATCTGTCATTTCTTCACACCAAAAGAAATTCAACCACCTTTAAAATGCTGCTTCAAGACAAAGTCTTGAAGTCTTCATTTAGTCTTTTTATAAAAAAATGCAAGACATTTTCTGGAAGGCTTATCTGATTTTTTATCACGTGAGTACTTTCAAGGGAGTTAGACAGTTGCCCAACAACTTATTCTAAAAAAATTTTGAGCTGATTTCCTGATCAAAATTTTTTTTCAGGAACTACTTGTTTTCTACCCCTAGTCTAGAATTTTCAGCTAACCAAAGGAGAGGGCTGATGGCTGCCTGTACACAAATGAAGCTCGGTTAATTAGTATTGATAATATACAGATGTGGGCTGGCTTTAGGGGCGGTGGGTTGGTCGATGTAGATAAGGTGCAGCTGTGGCTGGTTCTGTTAAGGGGTTGAGAGACAATGAAGAGGGAGCAGCCAAGGAAGAAGGGGAGAGAAAGAGGAAGAAGCAAGAGAAGAGAGGCCACATGCCCTGGATGAGACAAGGAGAAGGCAGCAGAGGGACTGTATGAAGAGTGTGCTGGTATGAGGTGGTGGAAGACCTTGTTTCAGCTTGATAGTCTGGAGAGTGCTGCAACAGCTGTCTCACTTGATTAATGTGAAAATTAAAATAAAAAGCTCTTAAGTGTGGCTATTTTCCCTTCTGAAAATAGTAAAGTTTCATACTTAGAAGATATGGCCATCTACCAATATTTTAAATCAACAATAGCACAAAACACAACATTTCAGTTAAGGAATTCATGGATGAGACACCCTGGGAAGTTGCCCTCGGGGACAAAAGAACCGAGCAGAGCTGGCAGCTCTTTAAGGATATTTTTCTTAGAGTGCAAGAGCTTTTGTTTCCCATACATAAGGAATCAGGCAAGGAAGGCAGAACACCAGCATGGCTCAGTAAGGACCTCCTGATCAAACTAAAGTGTAAGAAGGAAATGCATAGGTAGTGAAACCAGGGAAATATATCCTGGGAGGAATATAGGGACGTTTCCAGATGTGTAGGGATGGGATTAGGAAAGCTAAGGAGCAGTTAGAGACAAACTTGGCAAGGGATGCGAATAATAATTAGGGCTTTTACAGGTATGTTGGCCAGAAAAGGGAGATTAAAAAAAATGTACCACCTTGGCAAATGAGACTGGAGAGCTGGTGACAACTGACATGGAGAAGGCAAAGGTACTCACCAATTTATTTTGCATCAGTTTGCAATGGTAATCTCTCTTCCTGTATCTCTCAAGCACCTGAAACTCAAGACAGGGACTAAAGGAAAGAAGTCTCTTTCACTGTAGGAGATCAGGTTTGAGACCACCTGAGGAACCTGAACATACACAAGTCCATGGGACCCACCAAGATGCATCCAAAGATCCTGAGGGAACTGTCTGGTGCAGTTGCCAAGCCACTCTCAATCATATTTGAAAAGTTGTGGCAATCAGGCAAAGTCTCCAGTGACTGGAAAAGGGAAACACTGCACCCAAAGGGTGGAAGGGAGGACCCTAGGAATTACCTCACCTCTGTGCCCAGTAAAAACATGGAACAGATACTCCTGGAAGACATGTCAAAATATATGAAAGACAGGGAGGTGAGCAGAGACAGCTAACATGGCTTTACTAAGGGCAAGTCCTGCCTGACCAACCTAGGAGCCTTCTATGATGGATTCTTCTCCCTCTCCCCTTCCTCTCCTCAGGAAGCTGTAGAGAACAATGAGGTCACCCCTCAGTCTGATTGTGCCTGACTAATCTAGAGGCTTTCTGCAATGGAGTGACTGAATCAGTGTACAAGGGAAGAGCTACAGATATCACCTACCTAGACTTCTGTAAGACCTTTGATACTGTTCCCCCCAGCATCCTTGCCACTCTATTGGAGAAATATGGGTTTGTTGGACTGTTAGGAATTAGCTGGATGGCTGCACTGAAAGAGTTATAGCCAATGGCTCAATGTCCAAGTGGAAATCAGTAGTGAGTGGTGTCCCTCAAGGGTCAGTACTGGGATCAATCCTATTATCTTTATTAACAACATAGACAGTGCACCCTCAACAAGTTTGCAGATGACACCAACCTGAGTGGTGCAGTTGATTCACTAGAGGGAAGGGATGCCATCCAGAGGGACCTTGACAAGTTTGAGGAGTGGCCCCATGGAAACCTCATGAAGTTCAATAAGGCCAAGTGCAAAGTCATGCACCTGCTACAGGGAAATACCCAGTATCACTACAGACTGAGGGATGAATGGATTGAGAGCAACCCTACTGGGAAAGACTTGAGGGTACCGGTGGATGAAAAATTGGACGTGAGTCATCAATGCTCCTCTGCAGCCCAGAAACCCAGCTGTATCCTGGGCTGCATGAAAAGAAATGTGGCCAGCAGGTCAAGGGAGGTAATTCTTGCTCTGTATTCTGCTCTTGTGAGACCTCACCTGGAGTACTGTGTTCAGATCTGGGATTCCCAGCACAAGAAAGACACGGACCTGCTAAAGCGGGTACAGAGGAATGCCAAAAAAAATGGTCAGAGGGCTAGAACACCTGTTTTATGAAGGAAAGCTGAGAGCTGGTGTTGTTCTGGGGAAGAGAAGGCTCCAAGGAGTCATTATTGCAGCCTGTCAGTAATTAAAGGAGGCCTACAAGAAAGATGGTGGGAGACTTCTTACCAAAGCCTGTAGTGACAGGACAATGGGCAGTGGCTTTAAACTGAGGGAGGGTAGATTTAGGTTGCACATAAGGAAGACATGTTTTATGATGAGCATGGTGAGACACAAGAACAAGTTGCCCAGAGAAGCTGTGAATGTCCCATCATTAGAAATGCTCCAAGTCAGGTTCAACAGGGCTTTAAGCAACCTGGTCTAGTAAAAGATGTCCCTGCCATGGGAGAGGCACCGGACTAGATGCTCTTTAAAGATTTCTTCCAACCCAAACCATTCTATGAATATTGTTTTTTAATTAGGACTGTAATTATTAATTATCATTTGCAATCCTAAACCATGTTAAAATTAGGAGATGCTTATTGAACAAATTTGGTAAAAGAACAGATTTTAATGCATCACCCTTTAAAGATTAATTTCTAAAATTAAATAATCTAAAAAAGCTTCGTGACTAAACTGTTTTGGGTGTATTGCCTGGAAAAAAAACCAAACACAAACCCCTTTCATGTTAGCGTGTTATTTCCCCCGAACAAACCCAAAACCTAACATTTTTACACCTTGAAAAGTGCGTATTAGTAAAGAGGTAAAAAGAAAAATAACTTTACAGATGTCCATGCTTTTGTATATCACAGTTTTTAGCTGGCCACCTAAGAAGAATATAAGTTTCAGGTTGAATCACAGTGTATTTTTTCTATGAAGTACTTACCTAACTGTCAAGTTAGATACACATATATTTTGCATCCAAACATGAATCAGGGGAAAATCTGCACTTGCAAGCAGAAGACACATTCATGGAGAAATAAAATAAACCTGTTTGTGATCTAAAAGAATACTTGTATACACAGGAAGAAATTATTTTGCCACTTGTGACTTGACCATATACTTTTGGCAGAATACCATTCCACACAATGATCTTGAAACGTTCCTCTATCTTCACTAAAATATAAAATTTTTGAGGTTATGATTACCTGACAGAATTAAACTGAAATGTCTCTTCACAATATATCTTACACATGTACACATGCATGCATACACGCACACGCACATACACACACTAGTCTGACCAATTGCAGCTATAGTATATATCCAAACTGGGCCAGATTTTCATTTCCTTTGTCACTTAAGTTCGCTAATCTGACAGCTATTGACAAATTCCTTCCCTAGGGAGATATTCAGTCAATGCTGAATGACATCAAGAATTGCCAGATCTGTAACCAAATTTAACAGTTAAAAGGCAATGTTGGTCAAAAACAGAAGTCCGCTATTTCTATGTAAACATGACTTATTCCTAATCACTATTGCACTGAAGTTACTTCAGCAATGAAAGAAGCATGTGAGGCGTGTGGGCAGGAATGATGTATATGAGAACAGGAACATAGTGGAGAACACTGAACTGCTTTTAAAGTTTAAAGAAGCATAATAAAGAAAACAAAATATACTATAAACATTGTCTTAATTCAGAGGATATTTTTCTGGTGTTTTTTTGTTGTTGGTGGTGGTGGTGGTTTTCCCCCACAGTTAGAATATTTGTTTGAAGTAGAAAGTTTATTGTTTCTTTCTGACCAGCCAAAGCTTTTCTTTTCTAATGCTTCTGAATGTAGTTTTCCACTTGACAAAGTATGGCTACTCTGGCAAAAGCACTCCTGTTCAAATGTCTGCTGACTTTACAACTGCTCAGAAGGATGTTCTAAACTCTTTTGAACATGTTGAAGGAATCTCAATGACAAATATGACACCATGAAAGTATTGAAGCTGCAGTCTTCCTTCAAATAACTGAATGGTGCAATCACAGTGAGCACGAATGGAGTAAATATCAGCATGTGTGAAACAAAACCTAGAAACAGCTTGTAACTATTTGACTAGTGGTCTTGATTATTTGCAAAACTTTTGAACAAAAGTTGGAATAGAACTCTCATTAACCATCACAAAAAATGAAGTTTCAGACAATTCCTACCTTTATTTTTGTAAAGAAATAAAATTTTATGTGACAGCACCATATTAAATGATTGATTAAAGGCAATCATTTACATTCCTTTTATATTTTCCCCTTGCTTACCAGACTTTGATCAAAAATGCTACTTTTCATCTTGTTAAGTTGGAATGCTTTTATACTCTTTCAAAAAGAAAATGCATATGAATACACATATTGAAAAATCAACAAAGCTAAAGGGGGGAAGTTGGGTGCCATTTGACCTGGGAAAATTCCTGTTCTTTTCATTTCTTTTTATCTACTTTCATTTCTTCTTCCTACAAACTAGACAATGGATACTAAACTTTAGAAATGAGACATCCTTAGAGGAATATATCCAAAAGATATCCTGCCTTTCTTTTATGTCAGATTACTCAACAGTCCATGGACTTTGGCCTTAATTTTTTAACAGCATGCATAAAATTTCTTCTGTGAGACTTCAACTTAGACTATGGGTATCCCTCAAGTGGTATGAGATGCAATTACTTAGGTTCCTAGGGGAGGCATGCTGCAACTCACCTTTCAGCTAATCTTCTGTTAAGGTCTCAAAAGAGAGAAAGCAAATACATTGCTTAGGTAGAAATGTTTCACTTCACAAAATTGGCATATCCTCTGTTGTGCCATCATCATAACACTGTATGACCATTTCAAGTGAGTAACACAGACATGTTTCTTAAAACTTTTAAGACACCTTTACAACTTTTGATCATTTTTAGTCTGACATACTACTTTTCTAAATGTGACAGAATCATCTGTAGCTCTACAAAAATGATGCTCCAGTTCCTAGGAAATCCTTCAGGATTTGTACCGAAAAATATAATTTTCATTCAAGACATATTTTAATGAAATTTGCTTAGAGCATTGCCCTCCTGATAAGTCACAAATGAGAGCATCATATTCTTTCCTCCAGCCCACCCTCTCCCTTTCATAAAGGAAAACCTTTTGGGCCAATTACTTTCCTGCAGGATAATTCTCAGATATTCTAAGCCTGCTGAGTTAACAGCAAATAATTATATGCAGGTTCCCAAGAAACACATTTCTCCCAGCAATACATTTCAACAAAATTATTAAAATGAGGGGAAGAAACCATGTCTTGTAAACTCCTACAAGCTGATATATTACAGAAAAGCAGATGTGCTGGATTTACAGGTTTGGATGACTATGTATAAATCCGTGTAACTGTCAAATGCAAAAGGAGCATAATTGACCAAATGTATCAAGTTAGTCCTGAAGATTCCACTTCTTAAAGACAATTCTTGTCTATCTATGTCATGTGACCAAGAGAAAGAAGATAAATGTATAAAAATATTTCAAACCAAATATTACTGAGAACAAGACTTTACATGGAGATATATGAAAATATAAACAAAATAGGGGCATATATAGCTATACACTAGTACAGTAACTTCTAAATCCAGATTAATTTCAAGTGCCCTGTCCATTAAACAAAATTTTGTTTTTTAGCCCATTGATTAAACTTAAAAACCAATAAAAACTAATCACCTCTGGTGAATTTCTTGTCAAGAAAAATTGACAAGCTTTCCTTAGTTTCAGAGATTCTATACTAGTTCCACAGTTTCTCCTAGTATATAATGTTCAACATCATGGACTAGAATTATCAGTTATTCAACAGTACTTCTGGTTGAAGATACTTCTGGCACCTTTACATCTGTTCAACAGCACATCATGTTATTTGTTGCTTTACACCTCATGCAGTCATTGCAGAACTAAGTCAGCAGTCAGACACCATCACACCTGTAACTTCCTTTTACTTTACACAGATAAAGAACTTCAGAAGATACAAGGTGATGAAGGATCAGATGTGTTGGGCCATATTATGTATTGTTCTATAATTCTATTCCATAGTTCTCGAAGTATAAAGTACATCTAAACTAGGCCAGATGCTACAGAGGAATATCCCAAGCATAAAAGGGTTATCCTTAACAAAATTACAGTGACATCTTTGCTCTTTTTTTTTTCAATCTTACCTCCATGAGAACAGAGGTAAAGGCAAGCATGGCCAGAGATCTGTCAAATTTTGACTTTTCTTACTTATTTCACAGCAGATATTTAACAGATTATAAATAATTTATCTGACTTTTACCTTGTTTAGGTTACCACAAGATGATCTTAAGAATTTGAAGGAGCTGAAAGACTTATGGATAATAATAGAAATATAATTTATATGCCAGACTGTTGAGTTTAACAGTAGCAGAGAATCAGTATGGAGCTGGAGGTTATTGTGATATACTAGCTTACATCAGGTATAGTTAAAAAAAAAAAAAAAAAAAAAAAAAGCAACCAAATCTTAATTGGGTGGACAAAACCAATATATAAAGCTTGTTCCAAGTAATTTCTGTTACCGGACATTGACCTTTAAAAAGGCTATAATTTAAAATTACTCAATATTCTCATTCACTACAGCTTTCTGATGATTGTGATTATGTTATGTTCACTGCGCATAGTAAGGAGTAATAAGGATGAAGAACGCATACTGAACACAGCAGAATGTATTTCAGAATGCAGTACAGAGGAAGACAGTCAAGTAGTCTTACCTGGTAAGTTTAATAAATAAGGTTAGAGTATTTTAAATATGATACAAGAACCTATCTCAAGGATACATGCGCATGCAGAAGTTTCAACAGTATGTATCTTTAAATTATGGTTAAAAAAATGCATTTTATAAGAATGGACGGAAGTGCAAATACTTAATTTAATACAGCAAAGCATGAAGTATAAAATAAAACTTTGGGATTTTACTCAACGCCAAGAAGAACAGGGAGGATGAGAAGTTAGTGTCATGACACAGCAGCATCACAAACTACATCCAAAAATGATATGAGATGAAGTAATATACTATACCATATTAATATATAGCAGATGTAATTCAAAAGGCAAACAATCTGAGGATAAGGCAAAAGCCATTCCTAATAAGATACTCTCAGCTGCATTGAAGTGTGTAAAACAAGTCAGAGAATACAATCATGTATATAAATGTGAAGATTTTCTGTTAAACAGGTAAAGGCATCTCTGTCAAATTCTGTGTGAGCTGACAGTTTGTCCTTTAGGCCAGACAGACCCACATTCTATGATATTGTATCTCACACACAGATGTTATTCAATAAAGCTTTGAATTTTGTTTACATTGTTTATCATCTTCATTAAATAAAAAATACCAGAGCCTAAAATACACATGCTTTCTCTTCATGGAATTACAAAGTCAGAACAAAAACTGTACTCTTTTTAATGTCCATATGATACCTATGAGTACAACAGGTAACCCCTAACAATTTCTCTATTAGGGTTTCTTTTTCAATGTCGTTCAAGTGACAATAAAATCTTTAATACACAAAGAAGAACTATATAGGCAGGCTGCAAAACCGAGCGATAATGCAGATTCACTTTATTACATTCCTCAAAGTTAATTTCTCAACGTTAACAAACAAAACAAAACAAAAAACCCACACACAACTAAAAAAAAAAACAAAAAACCTGACAAAACATGCCAGGAATTAAGGTTCTGGTCTTTCCAACTTCAAAGAATACAATATATATTTTCAGAAAAACTTTATAATATGTCAACAGATAAATTAGAAATTTATAAATCAGACTAAAGCCTCTGCTGAGCTGATGACTTCTCCATAGCATCACCTGTAAATTCATCTAGTCAACCCATGTTGTTACTTAATAGAGAAGTTCAGTTCAGGTTCATCTCTGTAATCTGACAAACACCACTTACACTTTCTTTTGACCATCTCAGAATTTAATAAGTGGAAGTTAATAAATCTATTTGATTTAAAGTATAAAAAAACTATTACCTTTTTGTCCTAACTCTAAAAGCAAAATTATTACTGTTGCAGTAATTCAAGTTTAAAATTTGTAGAGAAGGTAAAGGATGAAAAGAAGAAATGTGTTAGTCATATTTCCATATATGAAAGCAGTTCCATTTTTCAACCACTGAAAAATAAATTATTTTGTCCTTAGAAATAAGTATATCAAAATAAAAGAATTCCCCCTCTAAGAAAATATGAATTAAAATTCAAATCAGGCTTTCCTATGCCTTACAAATTATACACATTAATATTTTCTTTCCTGGAAAAGACTTTGGTATTATAGGATAACTTTGTATCCCCCCTTTATAATGATTATTTATTTACGCAGCTGTACAACTACAGTGCTGGAGGAGGCCCTAAGATTCAACTAGTCCATTCCTTTTCCAAGTGAACCATTATTTCTGTCATTCCTGGCATATGACTATTTAGTTCATTAAAAAAAAAAAACCAACTTGTAATGGAGGACAACCCCTTTTGCAATCTATTGCAGTGCAATGCTATCGTTATGTGGGAAGCTTTCCGAATGGTGAATCTGAATCTTCCTTCCTGCAATTTAAGCCCATTAGTTCATGTGTCATTCTAAACCAGGCTGTACCTCATGCCTCTTTACAAATCTACTACGTATTAAATGGTTGTTTTCTTCCTCTTGGGAGTTACAATTCCATTTTTTATCAGTCATGCTTCCTGGGCCTTGCATAATTTCCCTGTTTCCTGAACTTGTGCTAAATACCATAACTTCCAAAGTGCAACACATCAAACCAGTTCTAATACTCTTACATTTGTATATAAACATGTGTTTAAATACCTTTACAATGCTTTCGTGTACTTAGGTCAGTTCAAGCTTCTTGATGCTGCGAATGCTGTGCCCCTGAAGGATCAGAGGTGACTCTACTTGGATAATCTTGTAAAAACTTGAATGCTCACATGCAGTCATCAAAGCATTTAACTACTGAGGATTTTTTCCTTCCTCTATTTCTCCTCCAGCATGAACTTCAGAAAAATAGGTAATGATGCAAGACGTATAATAAACCCCTCAAACCCAAAAAGTATCAGATCTAAGGGATCCAGATGTAACAATTCATTTTCCAGTGTATCAGTGTAGTTACGGTGGAAAATACATGACACTGATTTTACGTGGCAAGGCGTGGGCTGCAGTGGCGGCCCCATGAGGCAGTGCCGGGGTTGCCCCGTGCCGGGCACAGCCAGTTCCAGCTGGCTCCAGCGGCCCCAGCGCAGGGCACAGCTGAGCCCCGCAGCCACGGGCGGGCGCCTCGGG
>JAVJGJ010000037.1:5991735-6007115 GCA_035590215.1 Microhierax caerulescens
TTAGGTACTGGGCAATCCCTGATCGGTTAACAACAAACAAAGAACACTAAGTTAGTCTCTACAGACAGCAATTATATCGTTATCGACAACTCCTTACTTCTCCTTGGGGCTGTCTGTTCCTCTTATCTTATTTTGGCCTGACTCAACAGTCGGCATCCTGTCCGCTATCTGTCCACCCTCCTTGTCACCCCAAGGTTTGTGGCCTACAAGCTCCAGCACATGCCTTTCAAGTAGCTGTTTGTTACTTATGGTCCAGTTTCCCAGGCCTTGTGCCACAGTAACTCACCAGGAAGAAAGTGTCATATCCATGTCAGTATGTATTGTAAAGTTTATGTAAATCCTACAATAGAAAACATCTGAGATGTAAATAGGTTGCTTTATCAATGGTAGGCTGAAGAATGACAGATTTAAAGACAGCAGCACAATCCAGTGGTTTTATTCTTCCTGAAGTTTAAAGCTTTGTTATACAGGGACTCAAATCTTTGAGATTATTTTTATGATCATGAAATCAGATAGATAATTTCTAAATTTTATAGTGAATAAAGTAATATATAAATAGCGTTTTTCATTATCTAATTCCTTGCTCTTCAATCACAAATGACAAATATTCTGTCTGAAATCTCTTTACCCATTATCAATTCTCTCTACTTGTACTGTAGTATAAATAAAACTGCAAAGAACTGACTGACACAAGGGAATACTGAGAAAAGCTAAATGAGCAAGGAAATCTATATTGCTTCTAAGCATATCAGAGGGAGGTCTTGGGTGTTTCCATGGTTATATTCTGTTCTGCCATTGTTTATGGAGATTCAGTAAATCAGCTACTTTTATGTTAATAGGATATTAGCACAAGCAGTTCTTAAAATTATATTATTGTGGTCTACTAGGAGAGGAAACACAAAGGATAACAAGAAAGGGAAGATCTTTGAAATCTGAAGAATCCAAAGCAAAAGATCGTTTTTGCTAAGCTCTACCATTTTTCTTGCATAGAGGTTAGTCCTAGTAATTTAGATATTATTGTCTCAAAAATATAGTAAAAGAATTGCCAAAATGTATCAGACACTGAGATGGGGAAATTTACAAGATTTAATAACTATAGGTACATTATTTGCACGAATAACAGGACATTAACTCATCAAGAACTAACAGGATAATTAAGTTAATTTTTTATGTTCTCTTTCATTAAGTTGCTGTCAGAATCTGTGCTTCAAAACATAATTAGTTTCACTTTAAGGACATGAAGAGAGAAAGGGGGAAAAAGTCTTTTATCAAGAACAAAATAATTTTGTCAGGATTTTTAGGAAGGACACGTAGGGAACTTTAAGAGGGAGACTAAAGCAGCTCCTTGACAGTCAAGTGGCCTATTCTGAAACATGAGACCTGAGAGTTTGTGAGTCAAGATCAGAGGGTAAGTAGCAATGCAGTGTTGTGGTGAGGATCCATCGCAAAAATCCTCAAGAGCAGGGAGTGGATGAGGCTTTTTGTACACAACTGTTAGAAGTCTCATGACCTCAGCACCTGGTTCTTATTGGGATTTTCAAACATACAGTCATCTGCTGGGAAGAAAACACAATACTAGCAAACAGTTGAAGAGGTTCCTGGGTTATGCTGGTGATTATTTTCCAGGGAGACTGCTAGAGGAGTCCATTACTTTAATGCTTTACTTGTCCTGGTGCTCACAAATAGGGACTTCATAGCGATGAACTACTTGAGTTCAGAATTTAGAGGAAGGATATGGGAAGTTAAGCAGTATAATTCAGACTCTGGACTTATTCCAGAGAGCAGCCTTCAGTTTACTTAAGGAACTGCTAGGTAGAATACCCTGACAAACTGCCATGAAGGAGAAAGGTGCTTATGAGACATGGCTTATTTAATTTTTAAAGAGAGACTGAGTTTGTAAGCAAACTATTTCAGTGGTCAGGAAGACCAAGGATCTCACTAGAAGGCCCACCCTGCTATATAAAGACCTTCATGAAGAACCAAAATACAACCAGGAACTGGAAACAAGGACAGGCAACAAGGAAGGAGCATAGAAGTATTGCTTGGACACTTACGCATGGAATCAGAAAAGACAAAGTTAAAATGAGATAACATCATGAAGTGTAACAAGGATAAAGTCTTCAAGGTAGGCATAGGGAAAAATAATTCAGGGAAGAGACAAATCTGTTGCTAAACAGGAGAGAGAAGCTAGTGTTGGACAATGCAGAAAAGGCTAAACTATGTGCCTTTTTTGCTTCTGTTTTCATAAATGAAGCCTGATCACAGAAGTTAGAAGCAACAGCTTAGGAATATGTTCAGAACTATGGGATCAGATGGAACTCAACTGAAAGTGCTGAAGTTTTCTTATGTGATTGTGAGGCCTCTGCTTAGTATCTATGAAAAAAATCACAGCAAGTGAGTGTCACACATAACTAGAAAGATGATGATATTGGACTCACTTACCTATACTTAAGGAATACAAAAGGGATGATCCAGGGACCTGTCAGCCAGGCAGCTTGGTCTCAGCCCATGGGGAAATCACAGAGTACCTTCTCCTGGAGTTCATTTCCAGGCATGTCAAGTAAAAGAAGGTAATTAGGAAGATTTTATGTGTGTTTACTGAGGAAAAAGTATGTTTGACCAATCTTATTGTGTTTTATGGTGAAATGACTCGTTGTGCAGATGGGAAGGATTTGGTAACCTCTACTCCAGTAAGGCTTTTGTCCCCTACAGACCAAGTTATCCTAAGCTTCTGTGAAAAGGAAGTAAATATATTTTAATATCTATGATTTTTTTTCTTTTGGATTGCTTTTCTATATATAGTCTAAAAAAAACAAAGCATGTTTGTTACAGAAAAAATTATTTTATCTTTCTTTCTGAATTATTTCAATTTTTTTTTTTCTTTACTTTCAGGTAAAACTTTTTTCATTGCAGAAACAAATATTTGCAAATATAATTAAGTTTAGAATTTTCTGTATTCATAGCTATCCACACATCATTTGCCAAATTCTGAACATTCTTATATATTTATGCATGCCTAAAAATTATTTGCCAATTTGCGTAATACTGTTAACATTTGTGTTTTTAAAAATCATTGACTGCTGGGCAATTACTGAAAGTACTCCAACTATATTAAATTTGACCAGTACTGTAAGGAAGTTATTCTTTTCTGTGTAGGGTCATAGCTTTAATCCATGCAGAAAAAAAATCCATTAGACTGAAATAAATAAATTAATGTGCTGAGGACTCAAGGAACATTAAGATTCAAGTAAGCAAATAAACCTTCACATGACATGACTAAAATAAATTAATTTTCTGTTTGTTTAGAAATAAATATATTTACATTTCATTCTCTAAGAATAAATTCATACATCTTTATAGTTTAAAATGTGTATAAATGGATAAACACATAATTAGTTTCATTAAATGTTTTTTTTTTCCCTCTTATAAATACAATGTCTTTAAGAAGTTGCCTGAATATATATGGAACTTTTCTGTTCTTGGAATGGAATGCCACACATATTTGATTGACTAATATGAAAGACTTAAAAAGCAAGGAAATAAATTGTAATACTGCAATTAAGAGAACATTCAAGATTAAAGCAGTAAAGGGACATGATATTAATCTCAAACATTCTTACCTTTTTTTTTTTTTTTTTTAATCTTCTGTGTTTTAAAATACTATACCATCAAGAAACAATAGGTGATAAACTGACACTGTTTTATTTGGATGATACACTTTGTCTTTCTTTCTACTCAGAACTGTTTGCTGATTTCAGGAGCAAAAATACATCTGTACAATTTTTAGTCCTGTTTTTCCCAGTCAACACAGCTGAAAGAGAACAACTACAGTACTGTATTTCCTCCTTCACCAATAGACCTACCCTGAAAGTTCCAATCAGCTCCTGTAAAGTCCATTGAAGGTAGTAGGTTTGCCAGCATATTTCTGATAACATACCTCAGAAGATAATGTGTGGCAAAGTATTTCCACTGGCATAAAAAAGGAATCTAACTGTATTTGAAATCTCTGTAAGTTGTTAACTGGTAAAAAAAACCAACCATGGTTTAGTGCAGAAAACTGAGGTTTTTGTTGCTGACTTAATTCCATAGTTACATTTTTAGTAGCTTTCAAAAGTACAGTAGAAAGATGGAACTTTTGTGTTATAGGCTTAGTTTTCTTTATTGCATTTATTTAATTCTTTGTGTAACCTTCCCATACACATCTAATTTAATAACTGAACTAAAGACTTTAAGAGCCCTACCCTTTGCATGATAAATTAATTAAAAGAAAGTATTTTTATTTGAGGATTAATCTTTTTTAAGGCATGCGGTGTGTCTGTAATTTTTAGTACATTGAATATGACAGCAGTGGACATAATAAAAGGCATGATCCTCCCTTAATCTGGGGAGCAAAACAAAACAATCCCAAACATGAAGATATAATTAAAGTATGTGACAGACTAAGTAGGGCTGAACCAGGAAGGACAAGTGTCTTAATGCAGACTAGCGATCAGCAATGATGAGAAAGAATCATTCTCAACTGCTACAAATTAGCTAAGCCCAGGCACCATCACTGTTTTTGTTTTCCTGTGATCCTGCTAACAGTTCAATGGCAGCAGATAGATAGCTGGTTATACATCCTGCACCTCTGTCCACCTCTGAGCTCTCTAGAGCCACAACTCATTGCAACAGGGCTACTTCATCTATCTTTCTGCCATTGCGAATTCTCAGCTTAACATGAAGGAAATTCCCAGCTGGCAGTTGATTACTGACAGCAAAGTCCGGGCAGAGCTAGCTATCCCATATGTTCTATAACCTGATCCAGTTTCTATTCCTTGAACTGGCATCTTAAAAGGCATATTCCTATAAATGGTACATTGCTACCTAATTACTGACATGATTGCCATGAAAAAATAATAAATTAGTGCAGTATATCACCCTTCCATCCAACAGTTAATGGCAACAAGTAGGATGGGGCTTAGTATGTCTAGGATTCAACATACAGCTAAACTGGTTCAGGAATATGGGGGAAAAAGGCATGCACTGATCCTGCACTGCGCGTGCTCACAGCTATGCTCTCAGCAAGCACAATTAGAACTGTCAGACTAAATATAATCAAGAACATCTTTATAAAGCTAAATGTGTTTCTTGGGTGTAGGTGTCAAGATTTGGGTAGTGAGGGGGCTATAGTGGCTGCCCCCATGAGGCAGTGCCAGGGCTGCGCCGTGCCGGGCACAGCCAGTTCCAGCCAGGCACAGCCGGTTCCAGCCAGTTCCAGCTGGCTCCAGCGGCCCCAGCGCAGGGCACAGCTGAGCCCCGCAGCCACGGGCGGGCGCCTCGGGGAAAGCCGGGCTGAGAAAGGGCCAAACGGTGCCCGGCAGCCAGGGCTGAGGGCAACGGGGTGAGAAACAGCCCGGCCAGCCCCGAGGGGAGAGCGGGAGGGGGGCAGGGGGCTCCGGGCGCCCCTGCACAGGCGCCCCCGCAGCCCCGGGGCAGACCCCGGCGGGGCGGGTGGATATTTCCTGAAAGAACTGCAGCCAGTGGAGAGGAACCGCACAGGAGCATCTTCATCCTGAGGGACCGCAGACCTTGGGAAGGCCCCGTGCTGGAGCAGGGAAACGTGAGGAGGAAGGAGGAGCAGATCGGTGCTGTTATGGAGTGACCGCAACCCCCCATTTCCCTGTGTCACTTGAGGGACAAGGAGGTAGAGTCAGGAATGAAGGAGTTAAGTTGAACCTGGGAGGAAGGGGGTTGGGGGGCTGGGGTACAACATGTTTTTAGTTTTGTCTTTGGATATCACTATCCCACTCATTTCAATTTGCAACCAACTAATTCCCCAAGTACTGTCTGTTTTGCTTGTCATGGTAATTGGTGAGAGATTTCCCTGTCTTAATTTGGATTCCGGACCTTTGTAATCTTTTTTTTCTTCCCCTCTTTTCCTGTGGAGATGTAATACGAGAACACTTGGGTAGGCACCTGGCAGCCAGCCAAGTTTAACCCACCATATATTAATGTTATTTTTTTTACATTATTAATATAAAACTTATTTTTAAAGATCCACATTACAATAAATCTGATTTATTTTTCTGTTTTCTTCTACTTGCTTTATTTGTCACCATGAAAGCAGAAGTATCAAGTTAATCCTTTTTTCAAAGGTGCCTTGTAATTAAATATTGCATAATTTCAAATGCAAGTGTTAGTAAGGTGATAGAAAAAACAGTTAATATAAGTTTACTGTAAAATTATATAGCATTATTGAATCAGTTACACGGACTATGGAAGTGTGAGATAACACACCAATTTTTCAGTTCTCTAAAAAGGTCAAAAGTTGGAATTCTAGAAGTAATTTCTTTTATAATCTCTTTGTGATAAAATTAATTCATCTGCAGAAGAATCCAACTGAAATCTCAAGGGCACCTTGAGAAAAAGCCCACAGACTTATGAAGCTTGGTATTAGCAAATATGATTGACCAATACTGTTCTATAATTAGTAACTTTTATTATACAGAAAAATTATAATTTCAAATCCTAAATTGTAAATCTTCCTTTCTAGAATCTATCCATTTTTTTTAGTTTAGTGTTCACTTTAAAACACTGCTAATAGCACATTTACATTTTTCTCTACAGATCTTTATCTTACCATAAAATAAGGAATGGTGCACATGGAATCTATTACACATCTTCAATCAAGAACTTAAATGTGAATTTGCATTTGGGATATTAGAAATATGTTGGCTTAGTGTATGTGTAACACTGCTCAGTATTTTATTGTTTAGTAGGCTTAACAAGTTTACAGTTACTCTGTAATAATATGCTTAAAACAGAAAGTACTTGAAATATATATAAATTATGTTTAATGATATATGTTAAAAGCAACATGCCACAAAACTACCCATTTTTTTTTTTTTTTTATGTACCTGCAAGTAGTGTATATCACTACATATGTAAATGTAAAAGTTACATATTGTGCTGGTTTGGGCGGGGGTAGAGTTAATTTTCTTTGTAGCTATCATGTAGCTGTGGTTTAGATTTGTGCTGGACAAACAGTGTTGATAATACGGGGATAGTTTCAGTATTGCTGGGCAGTGCTTACAAAGAGTCAAGGTGTTTTCTGCTTCTCACCCACCCCACCAGCGAGTAGGCTCGGGGATATAGCTGGGACAGCTGACGCCAAGGGACCAAAGGTGTATTCCATGCCACATGACATTGTGCTCAGCAATAAAAGCTGGTGCAAGTAGGAGGCAGGGGCGACATTAGTAGTTACAGGCATTTGTCTTCCCAAGTAACCATTACCCGTGCTGGAGCCTGGCTGTCCTGGGGATGGCTGAGCACCTGCCTGCCCGTGGGAAGTGGTGAATGAATTTCTTGCTTTGCTTTGCTTGTGCATGCAGCTTTTGCTTTACCTGTTAAACTGTCTTTATCTCAACCCATGAGTTTTCTCACTTTTACTCTTCTGATCCTCTCCCCCACCCCACTGTGGGGGGAGTGAGTGAGTGGCTGTGTGGTGCTTAGTTACCAGCTGGGGTTAAATTACGACAATAATAGCTCAACAATCATGAATAACCAACAATTATGTGCCATGTAGCCCAACAGAAGTACGCTGTATACTACAGGAATAAGGCAGACTTTGATTATCCTAAAACCAACTTGTGTCAATTGAAATTTTTCAGTTTTTTGAGGATTGGGGTGGGGTGGGGTGGGGTGGGGGGAAGCCTTACCAAAGGTAAAACTAGGCTACACTATAAATCACTTTCTGACAACGTAACATTAGAGTTGACATAAAATATTGATATTCAGATAACCTGTAGTTTGGTTTTGGTAAAAGTAGAAGATAATTTAAGTTACAAGTGCTTTAAAGAATACTTTAAAACATTCTTATATTTAAACTATTCCTTTATTTAAAGCTCCTTAATGTTAAGGAAAAAATTTGAAAATGTTTCTCCTTGTTATGTTTAAGTACATAGGAATTTATCCTATTTTAGGTATTTGTCCATGTTTTTGTTGAATGCTATGTATTTTCTTACCATATGTAAACTATGGAATTAATATCAGTGTACTGAATAAAGAAAATAAAGGTCACTCTGAATGAAAGTGCACAAGTGCTACTATAGATCCATATGATTAATTTGTACAATATATACTTAACCTGCATATTTTGGTGTTTGTGGTGCTTTTAAACACATGCAACTAATAGTAGTAAGACACTTTAGGAAATAGAGATTCATTTGTCTATGCTTACTTTTCATGTCTGAAATCGACAATAGGAAATTAAATATTTTCCAAATCTAGTTTTATGTAATATGAAGATTCCTGTTATGCTGATTTCCTGAGGAAAACATTTTGAGCAAAACCATAAAGATGCAATAAACTAGGCCTGTGCAAGCAATTGATTTGGAATAAGGAAACCAGGTATAAAGAACCAGAGGTCATTATGTTTACCTATATTAGACTGAAAATAATTCTGCAAAGAAATCTGGGATACTCAGTGTATATTACTCCTTTAGGGGAGAAACAATAGCTATTATCCCCTTCCATTTATTTTATTTTATGTAATGGCAGTTGCCTTCCTCCATTTCACTTAAATACGTAGTATATGTACGTATGCACTGCAGTACAAGAGAAGAAAGAGAGAAAATAATTCTAAATATAGAATCAAAATATTTCTCTCAAGGGTGTACTCTTCAGTGTCAGTAATATAACATGTTTCTAAACCTGTCTAAAATTGACTTAAGATATAGCATATAGTAGTTCTAAAACACAGGAAGGAGGTTGTCACTACCATCTATTGCAGACTAGTGACACTACAACTCACTTCAGTACCTTATGAAAATGTGTAATACAACATGAAATACTAAAACGTTTCAGTTTCTTTCTCTAAAATAAATATATTCCTACTTAAAGGGGTGACAAAAGGTCAGTGAAAATATCAGTATGTTCATAAACTAAGAGGGTATTGTGTGGTTTTGCTTGCTATTTCTATGACCTTTTATCCTTCCCTTTATTTGTTAGAAAGCAGGTACTTATACAGACTAATTAATCAGAAGAGTTAATGGTTATATTAACATGTAAGGCAGTTTTGTTAGGAAGGCAAATTAGTTTAAATATTTTTTATGTAAAATTGAATAGACATAATATAACAACAAAAAAATAAATGAAATTGGCAAGTACCATTAATATACTTTCCATTATTAGATGCTCACATATAGAAATCAATGTATTGTAAGAATACTTTCACATTACAGGTTTCCTTTGGGCTGAGATAAAACTATCGAAGTCAAACTAACTAACCAAGTAAAATTCAAACTTCACACTTGGGAAATGACCCTTATAACAGCTTAAGGTTTCTGTATGAAACATGTTGGTCTCCTGAGGCTTTTATAGGCAAGAGAGAGTAGCATTTCTTAGGAAACAACACAAATAAAAATAAAATCCAAATTATCATGTTTCCAAATTCTTTCCTTTGATATCTCAGTAGTTTGTCCAAATGTCTCATCCATTATATTTCATTGTCAAGTTATATATATATATATATATATATAAATGTTTATAATCTTTTATATAAACTTTTAAGTACAGAGAAGTAGATAATAGCCTTAAACTTTCCATGAAAATATACAACTCTAGGAGCTGTTACTAGGAAAAGCACAAAACTTTCAATTAAATCAAAGGAGTTCATAGCATTCTACTCTATATATTCAGAACAATGAAAAAGGCTTTCACAGGAGACAGCCATTTACTCATCCCAATTTATTACTTAAGAAACCATTCTTAATCCAATCCACACTCAAATTATTGTTTGATGAATCACATCATGCCTTAGCCATCTCAGATGCTGGCAGAAAGCCCTTTCCAGAAGTTCAGTACATTTCGTCACCTCATAGTCTGCTCTCACATTATCATCCTCTACAATGTGAAGGATAAGAATGTCAGCATGGATAAGGCAGAGAGAGATACAGTTTCTCACAAAAAGATAATGTAGGCAGATGCCAATGCACTGTTCCAAAGAGAAACAATACAGATAATGTCTTCAAGGGAGACACAGAATTTTAATGGAGCCATAGTCTTTCCAAGGACATACAGATCATTATCAAATATTCCATATTTCTTTACACATCCCCCGGGGTGTGTGT
The DNA here is from genome assembly GCA_035590215.1 of Microhierax caerulescens. Lineage (NCBI taxonomy): Eukaryota > Metazoa > Chordata > Aves > Falconiformes > Falconidae > Microhierax > Microhierax caerulescens. Next base: position 6,001,845 of record JAVJGJ010000037.1, read on the forward strand.
ACATGGCAGTGGGAGAAGTTCAGTAACAGATTATGAAAACAAAACAAAGATCCAAAAAATGACCTTAACAGTCCTGCTTCGCCTTTGATCCTAAGAGAAATGTATACCTTGTTTTCTCTTTGCAGCAATTCTGAATTTGGATCGCAACAACCTCATGCAATGCTACAGGCTTGGGCAAGGGTGGCTGGAAAGCTGCCTAGCAGAAAAGGACCTGGGGGAGTTGGTCAATAGATGGCTGAATATGAGCCAGCACTGTGCCCAGGTGGCCAAGGCCAATAGCATCTGGGTTTGTATCAGAAATAGCGCAGCCAGCAGGACTAGGGAAGTGATTGTTCCCCTGTACTTGACACTGGTGAGGTCACACATCTAATATTGTGTTCAGTTTTGGGTCCCTCATTAGAAGAATACCATAGTGCTGGAGTGTGCCCAAAGAAGGGCAATGTGCTGGTGGAGGGCCTGAAACACAAGTTTTATGAGGAGCAGCAGAAGGAACTGGGCTTGTTTACCCTGGAGAAAAGGAGGCTGAGGGGAGACCTTATTGCTTTCTGCAATCACCTGAGCGGAGGTTGTAGCACAGTGGGTGAAGGTCTCGTCTCCCAAGTAACAGCAACAGGACAAGAGGCAACGGACTCAAGTTGCTTCAGGAAAGGTTTAGATTGGATATTAGGAAAATTTCTTCATCAAAAGTGTTGTCAAGTAGTGGAACAGGCAGCCCAGGGAAGTGGTTGAGTCACCATCCCTGAAGGTTTTTAAAAGATGTGCAGACGTGGTACTTAGAGACATGGTTTAGTGGTAGACTTGGCAGTTCTAGGTTAACTGTCGGACTCAATCTTACAGGTCTTTTACAACCTAAACAATTATATGATTCTATGATTTAAGGAACTTTTCTATACAGATACAGCAGAAGTTCAAAAGATATTGATGTAATCCTCATTTTCCAGGTAAGAAATGCAGGCAGAGGCATTAAATGTTTTATTGATAGAAGAATAACAGAGCAGAATATCCTAAAGAATAGAATTCAGGTTTTCTGATTTTTTTATATTTTTTTTTTTTATTACTGATGGATATGTTGCCATCAGCAATAAATCTTCTTACTTTATCCATTTGTTTTACTTCTTCCTGTAAACTAACAGGTTTGTTTAATACAGTCTCCCAAATGACAAGGTTTAAGTATGGGTCACAGTGTTGCAGAAACTTTGTTTTATATCCCGAGAGGTTCAGTATATGTTAGGTCTTTAGTTTAGTGATGTGCAGAGGCCTTCCGTGTAGCAACATCTGCAGATGTCATCTTGTTTTCCTTTTGTTTACACAACCAGCATGACATGGAAGCTAGCACCCCTGCTATCCTGATGACAAGGCAGTTCATTGAAGTTCTCATAATATCTGTGTAAACTATTTAAACTAATCTGTACTGATTTTGCCTGGAATTAATTGTGAAGCACTCAACAGGAAATGTGCATCTGGAAAATGTATCATCACATGCCTACTTGATGCTACTGGAAGTATGGGGGCAATTTAAATATTTTTTTGCCTAGTGAGGCTGCATACAACCTCAGTTTACATTATACACAGAAACTGCTGGAGACTCAAGTGTGATTATCTTTCTAAATACATTATCACCCAATTGTCCAAATATACTATTAATTAGGAGTGTTAATGATTGCATTAAGATTTCTATTTTTGATGAGCTTTCTTTGCTCATAATTTTACATTCTGTCCTGTTAAAAGGATTCAGTCAGGAGTGAGACAGCTGGCTTGCTTGTTAATCCTCTTTGCAGGGTCAGCAAGACTCTTCTGCAAGAAGCTGGTCACCTTGAAGAGATTTCTACAGCGCATGGCACCATTGTACATGAGTACAGCCTGAGCATAGCCAACTTACATGGTCTGAAAGGTTTTCTGAGGGACTGGTTGCAGAAAGTAATGTTCAAAAGCAATGTTTGGGAAGCTGTATGCATCTCACATGAGAAAGCAAGAATATAATAGGAGTAGCAGTGGTAAATCTTGACTTCTGGAGGAGCAGTGAGCTCTGCAGATACAAGCATTGATATAGAAATTGAGGCAGTCTGGTTGTTGTCTGCATTTTTTATAAATAGCTAACTATTAATGAATACTTTGCACTATGAAAAAGACTGAATTTTCTGTTTCTATGTTTTTCCCCAAGTCTACATTTAAATATCTTCCCACTATTCTGGCAAGAGGGCAGCAATATGTTAGTTTGCCATCAGAGCACCTTCCTTCAAGTGCACGTATTCTTGGCAATAAAACCGCTTAACCTGATAAACCACTATAACATAATAAAAATCACCTAACATAATATGTTAAAAAAAAAAAAAGGTTTATGTACTTTAAAGGATCATTAGTATTCCTGCTTGTTTCCACAATTCCTATTTAAGAAAGAATTTGGATTTTGCTTTCAGGAAAGAGGATCACTTGCGAGCTAAAGAGAAAGTACTATCATCATCTCAGAACATTACATATGTTGTTGACATTTGTCCTCACTGAACTAAAGTTATTTTACTAGTATAAAGTACATTCTAGTGCCTATTAACAAACTGGATTTTTCTTTTTTGTAAGTGTCACATGCTGGTCCAAGACTGGAGCAAGGTTCTTCTTTTATTCTCATGAACAGAATTAAGACTCGCAATGGAGTCAAGAGGCAAGGCACTTCATTTGCTCAACAACAGGTTTGCAAACGCAAAGGAGAGAGTGAGAGATAAAGGAAGGAAGGAAGGAAAGAAAGTAGGATAGAATTAAATAGTTCACAGCAATAGCTACCACCCTGGAGCTGTGGTGTCCTGACAGTGAAATTTGTTTCCAAGTCTGGTGGGGGAACGTTCCCTCTGATGTTGGTTGGTTCCATTCTTTTATAGGCTTGTCATGAGCTATTCTGCTTAAACCACACCTTCCAGCCAGCAGTGGTGTGTGTCCAATACCTGCCATAGCAATGCCGAGACAAACATCTGCTGTGATGATGGTGGTTCTCACTGATCCAATCTCTTACACTCAGTTGCCGGATCACTTGCAAGTCCTTATTGTATAGCTAATTTTGCTCTTCCCATTTAGTCTTTTCATATACTAGGAGATGATATAACATTTCCAAGAGTGTAAAGCAAATTTTAGACAAGGCACCACTTAACATTACATATAAAATATTTTTTCACAGATAAAAATTAAACAGTAGAGTGTACAAAAGAACACTTTTTGTATCACTCAACAAAATAACTTCAGTGCAGGTTTGCCTGAAAAAAAACTGTTTTCTCTCCAACTTGGACCACATGCAAAACATAAAATATTTTAATTTTATGAATAAATATTATAACTAATAATAACATTTTGGAAAGGCAGCAGTTGGCAACAAAAATTACATTAGATTAGTACAGTTAGCTACTTCCATCAAACAGTAATATAGATCTGACTATGCCATCATGAAGATTTTTCATTAGAAAATTTGAAAGAGAAAAATAATTTCACTTACTGTCTCTGCAAAAATTCATACTTTGATAGACCTTTTGTTATAGAAGTCTATTAGCAGATTTTGCACATGAACAATGACAAAATGGGAAAAAATAATGTCAAGTATGTTACACAGTTCAGATATATTTAAGTATACAAACTTAGTTAAATGGAAGAAATAATAATTTTGTGGTTTAGGATTCAATTGTCTATATAATTGTCTTATTTTTTACTAAGTATTTCAAATCATGTTTGATTTGCTAAACTGCCTGATAAATCTTTCTGAATCAGGAAGAAACAGCATTTACTTCTAATAAAGTAGTCTATAATACTTATAACTTCTATCTCTTCACATCATTCTCTTTACAGATGAACCACGTACACCTATTCATGAACACAGAAAACTATTATAAAAATCTACACATGCAACTGTTTCTTAGCTACTGAACCCCTATAGAATCACTTAGCAGGGAAAGTTCTGGGTTACCCCAGGTAGCCCTTCAAGTTGACAAAGAAAGTACTACTTGAAAACTAGCATAAACCACAAATCCAATCCAAATGTGCAAACTTAACTTTTACATTGAATTATGTATTCAAATGTTTTTTTCTTTGCTTTACAATAATACTTAAGTATGACTAGTCTGGTGGCATACAGTAGGTATTCCCATCTATCAGCCTGAGATTTTTCCCCTTGAAAATGAGCTCATGGTCCTAGTAGATATGTATCATAAATTATAGTATTCAGTTGCTGTCGCAAAGGAGTGGTTTAGGTCAGGTTGCTTAAAGAATCACAAGCAAAGAGTTTGAGTGAAATAGATTCTAATATGAATTTGTGGAAATAAAACTGCACAAGATTCAACAGCAAGGTACACTGTATGGAGTAAATGCACAGAGATAAATCAAATCGAAATCAAGTCAGAATATAGTTGGAAACAGTTTATAAAGATTAAAGGCATAAGCAGGTAAATGAGACCCTCTGATCGGGTTATGAGGTTTAGAGTGGACCCACTTGCTTTCTAAACTCTCACAGAGTTTAGGTGCGGCTAGATCCAATCTTAGTCTCAGACTTGGTGAACAGTTTATATCTAGTAGAATAGATAAAAAGAGAGACTTCTGCTGACTTTCAAGATCCAGAGGAGACACCCTTGCTTTCTAAACTCTCACAGAATTTAAGTGCATCTGGATCTACTCCTAGTCTCAGACTTGGACAACAGATTACATCTAAAGAAACATAAACAGTAAGGGTGAGTCATGAAGCTCAAAATAGAGCCCCTTGCTTTCTAAACCCTCACAGAGTTTAGGCATGGTTACATCCAATCTCAGCCTACAACTTGAACAAGTGCTTGTATCAACAGTGGACAGGCATACAGAGAGCTTGTTCATGATTCAAGATCTTAGCAGCAAAAGAAATCAACACATTGTTCAAAATACAAAATAATGTGTTGCACTACAAGAAAGCTATCAGGTTGCAACAAGGCCTTACCACCGATCAAATCCTACTGTCCATGCTGTTTCTCCTTCCTCCAGACCAGGCATCCTCAAACTTTTTTAAACAGGGGGACAGTGCACAGATTAAGTGGCAGGCAGTCATCTGCAGCTGCTTGGTTGCCCCCCAAAAAAAACCAACCAACCAAACAACCCAGTGGGGTGGGTGGGGGTTCTGTAAATACTGGGGGGCCAGATTAAGGACCCTGAGGGGGCCATATCCAGCCCACAGGCTGTAGTTTGAGGCCCCCTATCCCAGGGACAGGGACAGGGACAGGGACAGGGACAGGGACAGGGACAGGGACAGGGACAGGGACAGGGACAGGGACAGGG
>JAVJGJ010000037.1:6021670-6032830 GCA_035590215.1 Microhierax caerulescens
GCGCAGGCCCTAACTGAGGTATGTTTAGGCCCAATATAACTGGCCTCAGCACATTGATCCAGCCTGCCCAGATCCCTCTGAAGAGCCTTAAATGGAGCCTTAATATGTTGTTATCTCCAATTAGACATTTAAGTAATCCTTGTAGTTTCAAGAAAGATCAAAATACTGCTGTCCCAAGGTTTATTGGGGTTTAACAGAACATGCTTGATGTCTGTGTAGCTAATAGTATAATGAACCGAATAAGTTCTCTATTGACCAGCAGTTCCTTAGATGAAATGCTCAGTCTGCTTGTGAAGCATTTGGGCTCATGAGGCTCCTTTATTGCTCATCCTTCCCTGTTGAATTTCAGGTGAATTCAAAGATTATAATCGTTTGCATAGCTCGATAATTATGCTGCTTTGACTGTCTAATTTCTTATAGAACAAGTTCAGTCTAAAGCTTCTAAGGATGAGTATGGAGATGATCATAGAGCTAAACCTTTCTAAAAGGCTTATTAAGAGGAAGGTGATCATCAGCTTGTTTGAACAGTAATCAGGTAATTACAAAGGGACTTTTGAAACAAAGGAGTCAGCCCAAAATAGAAGCATAGAAGCAAAGAAGTTCGAAACAGTGAGATCTCGGAGTGAAAACAGAAGCCATCAAGCCCTGGTTTGACACTGCTGGCAGTCACCCTACAAGCAACTCAACCTCTGCCTGGGGCTGATGCTGCAGCCTCCCTGTGGGTCACTGGGAGCAGCCTGCAGCCAGCTAGGACAGCGAGTGCAGGACATAGCCATCAGGGACCCACATCTTGGCATGCATGTGGGAATTTGTGGAGTGCTTGCTGGTGAGCAGATGGTAGGAAGCAGCAGGGCAATGCAGAGGCGGAGCACCCACATGTCTCGTAAAAGGGGTGTGCACTTAGGGAAGCTGCACTGTCCCCTAGAAAAGAGGCCGCGCTGGTGGTGCAAATGTAACTGTATGAGTATGTGTGGTATTGGAACTATTTGGGGTTCGATATAGAACTATGCTTAGAAATGCTGTACTAACATTTTGTAAATGGCTGTTTATCTATTGAATTATTGATACTCATCCTGAATGTGTAGTTCAGTGATTGCCAGTTAATTATGTGTTGTTAATAAATCAACAGACCACTTCTATCTTGATTTTGTGTAAATTATGTGAACTGAGTAGGTTTTTTTCTGAGATAACGACAAGGTGTTACATTCTAACCACAAAATGTGAACATTACAGCCAACTGCTAGGTATTCTATTGCACATTCTGGCAGATAAAACAACATCTATTTCATGAATTTATTCTTACAGGTGCAATTATAAGTTTTCTTCAATAGACATTCAATAACCAAAAGAGAGATTTATGGTACTAAACCTGAAATCTAAGCCTGCAGTCACAAGGGCTATAGCCTAACCCCTAGCAAACCTCAATACAACTCTTTGCATTGAGACACTATCAGTCAAGTGAAGCATTATCAAGAGGAAGACATATTGATATGAAAGCTAAGTAAATATCATCATTAAGAATTTTCAAACCCTAAAGGACAAAATAAAAAGATCCAGGATACTTAAATGTTTCTTCACCTGTAAGACCTTCAGCTACCACCAAAACAATAATTTCTCCTTGAGTAACACTTCCTATTGAAATTTTAGTAATACAAGATTTTGAGGAACAATTGGAACTGGTGCCTCACTTCCTTTCCTCATGACTCTTATCCAGCAGCCGGAATGATCAGAACAGAGTGTAACAAAGGAGAAAGATTTCCACATCACAATGTTCAGTTCAGTCTTTCCAACTTCACTGTAGTTAGTAAAAAGTTAATTATAATTTATTTTTTTAAAGAAAAAATTATTATTTTTTTTCATTAAAATTCATAACTCTTTCAGGGAATACATCATTAGTATTAAGAGTTTACAGGTTTGTTTTCAACAGAAGAACTACAGAACAGCTGAATCCTGTATAAATTTGTTATATTACTAATTTTGCTGTGTATGTACCTTGATATGAGAAACAAGAAATTGGGATGGAAAATACAGGAGCATGTACAAAGCCTGGCAGAGATATGTCCTGATGATTAGAGTAGGTGAATTTGAGAGGGATCCTTCTGCTTCTGACCTGAACTCTTAGACTCTGCTTGAGCAATGACTTACTTTGGAATTTTTTCAAATAAGTACAATAGAGTTTTCTGCTTTACATGGAAGTTGAAGCAACAAACAAGGGAGTTTTAAATTTGTTCATAAAAAAAAGAAAGTTGCTATATGCAATAAACCCAGGCTTGTTTACCTTGTTTACTCAATGTCTCTAAAAATTTTGAAGAAATCTGATTGTTTGAAGGCCTTTTTTTCTGGTTGATAAAAAATCCATGTTTTATTCTCTTTAGTTCTTTCTGAACCTAAATGAAATCAGATAATTAGACTTAAACCAAATGTCCACCACTACAGTACATTTTCTCAGTACCTTTAAATTTCAGTTATCTTCGTCATGTTTGGTTAGATTTTTCCTTAACTAAACACTTTTACAGATATAGATATTGATATAACACAAAGTAAGTGTGGCAGCTGAATCTTCAGTTTTGCCATAGTACTATGAATTAAAAAAAAATGAAATGTGATGAAGATGATCAGTATCTCGATAGGCATTGTGTTTAAGTTAATCACATCTTGCTGGAAAGACACCTAAACTTTAAAGCATGATTAAGGTCAGCAATTTTGTTTTCTGAACAAAGAAGCTGTCAGGAAAAAAAAAAAAAAAGAAAAAGGTTCCACCAATAACAGAGAAGCAAATGTCTTCTATTATTCTGGAGCAGAAGGTTCTTCATGTAGCTGTCAGGATATACCTTGTGTTTGCTACTAACAGAATTATAGAATATTAAAGATCTATATAGAGAACTGATTTCTTTAACAGGATTTCTTCTCAGAAGTGTGTTTACTGCTCATTTAAATGCAAAATCATGAAACTACATTATACAGCAGATTCTGGTTTTTCTAACCCAGCTAATCCAAGTTCTTCACTATGACATTTCCAATGTCAAACTAGCAAACAGTAGTATGACTGAGAACACTCAAGTGATAAGAGGAAAGGCAATTGTTCAGTCTGAGGAAGTTGTACCAGTGGAAGGTGAAATGGGATAGGCAGACAGAAGTGATTTGTTTAAGACAATGAACTGTAGTTATAGCAAACACTGATCTCCTTTGGAAGTTAACAAAAAAATAGTTATGGTTCAAGATACTAAATGTTCCCTTGTTCTCCAATTCCACAAAGTGCTGAGCTTTGTGAAATCACCTGTTTGCGGACATCCTTCCATTATTAAGCATACATACATTCAGGTCTTATGAGAGTTAAGCCACACCAAAATGAAAAGGGTTTTGCTGGGTAAGAACAAGTTTTACAATAAAGTTCCATGAAAGACTGAAAACAATGAACTCATGTATTCCTTTAAAATCAAATACTATCTTATTTATATGAGAAAAACATAGTAATAGTTGATGATAACTGAATTCTTTCTGAAAGTAAACCAGAAAGGGCTTTAGTATCTACACATTCATTCTGCAAAACAAAGTCCCAGAGCTGGACAAATATAACCATTAGAGTAACTCATTGTGCTACAGCTGGGTTTTCAACTCATTATAGAAATCTTAGAATTAATAGATTGTTTTAAAACAATAAAGCTCATAAAGACAATTCACTGTACTGAAGAGCTGATACTTTATTACATGTAACAAATTTAGCTGATTGCCTCCTTTGGTATTCTGTTTACTTGCTAGCTTGATATATTTTTGCATTCCAAAGGTAATAATTTTGTTTCCTGTCTTCAGCAAATAACAACATGCAATTTACACATGAGTTATTGACATATCTGTTTTAACATTTTAGATAAAAATCTAAAACCTTAAAAAGTTTAAAAAATTAAAAATAATTTTAATATTTGTCACCATCTCAGATTGCTATCGCTTTAAACTAATTCCTTTGAATTGTCTTTCTCTGCCTTCCTTTACATGTGTGTACAACCAGAATGTTGGTCACAAAATGGCAGAAACAGTTTCAGAATTTCTCCTAAATGCGTAGTAGCTAATCTGTTTTATGAAGCACTGATATGGTTTCAAGACACTGGAAATTTGCTATGTTTCACTACACAACACACTTTTTTATTTTTAGCCACCAAAACTAGCCAAAGGCTTGATTTTCCCTCTAATAAAAATTCTATGACCAAGTTTTTATAATTTGAGAAAGAGTATCAATGGCTATTGAATCTTCTAACTGTCCACTAGCCAAATGTGATACTCTGTCCTAAACAATATTAAAATATCCAGTAAGAAATGCAGATGCAGAAATATGAAACATAAGATCCACGATGGAGATTTTCAAAAGGCCAGGTGAGCTGTAGTTCTTCTGCTTGTCAGTTTGCTAGAGGTCATCATCCTATTAAAGTGACAAGTAGCCACTATTTTTATTCTTGTTATTTCAGTCTTTCAGCCAGAGAAATACATAGTGATTCTTTTAAAATTATTGTCAATATTGTGATAAAACTAATATTGTTTGAAGAAACTCTTTTAACCTCCACCTTTAGCTACCTGATAGACCTGACCCTCTAATTATACATCCCGTCACCCAGAAGAGAGTATAATGACCATCCTTCAAATTGTTTCCTACCAATACTTGTTACATTATTTTTCTTATTGTGTATTCTGTTCTCTGTTTATTTTGTCACTGTAGTGGAAGAATCATCACGAGTCAGTCTACTGAGAGAAATAAGTCATTCGTCAGAATTACAATGGTTCGATGGCTGGAGAATTGCAGGCATTGAAGCAATAGAAGTCACGGTTCTGTAGTGAACTTATTACAATAAAGACTCTAGAGGTATTACCAGAGCTGAGAATGTACACAGTGAAGAAGTATTTAAAATATTCAGTACAAATATCAATTTCCTTAGGTACACAAAAACAGTTTTATATATTTGATCTGATAGTTCACATTCTGTATAGCAACAGTCATTTACTGGAACATATATAGACATAAGGCCAGGTTCTGCTCTCAAGTGTAAAAGGAGGAGGCTCTTTAAAAGCTGAAATCCTGCTGGCAGAGACTGCAATAGTGAGATACAAGACAGCTGATGGCAAAAAATATTAGGAACACTTATTTAAATCTTTCTGACCTCTGTAAAATTATGTCAAAACAAAATAATTGGGTGTTGGATTATGCAGCTCTCTTTTGCTACTATCACAGAAATGTGATAGAAATGGGGCTTTTGCCCCACTTTATATACAACAAACAAATCACACTTTGTCAGACTTACTGTATATGCTCCTCCAGAAAGAGCCATTTACAGAAATATTGAGAGTGACCTCTTCTTTGTGTGGAGGTCCTGAATCACATAAACCAGATATTGCTGAAGTCTGAAAGCAGTGTAATTTCATTCTGCTCCCTACACTGTGAAATATAGAACCATTGGTGTCATGAAATCGAAGAAGTATAAAAATGAAAGTCCTTACTGATAGAAGCATGTGCAGTTTATATTAAATTAAGAAGGATGGAAACAGATCTCTGGCTTTTGAGGTATGTGAAAAGCTACAGCACTACTGAAGACACCAGCAGGTCATGGGTGTAAATGGAAATAACTACTTTAGGGACAGGCTGTTCAGGACCCATATCGAAAACCTGTGTGTCGCATATTTTCACAAAATCAATTTATTTCCAGCAACTTGGGAGCTTTAGAGTTTATGAAATACAGTTATAGCCCAACTGTCAGCAAAGAACAAGTTTTCTAAAAGTAGAAAAGCTAATGAAGTCTGTGCCAGTTCCAGAAAAACAAAGCAGAAACAAACAAAATTCCAAACCATTTCCTTCCATAGGAGTCTAATAGCTGTTTTATGATATTTATCTCCTGCAAGTAAATGGTTATATTTTTATGTATATATGTGTGTATATAAATGTGTGTGTGTGTGTATAGGTAGCATACAAAGCACCACATTTCTTGGCCACACAGTGCAAAATGTTGATATGAATTAATGGAAAAGATTTTACTTCTTGCTAACAAGTGATATTTTTTAGAGAATAATCTAAAGCATTTTGTAATATTTTGCAGAAGTGTAGTTCTAGCTAAATAAATTTTGGCATGTAAAATTTATTTCAAATTAAATATTAATGAATTCAAAGGTATCTAAAAAATTTTCAAGTTAAAATGTTTAAATAAAATTGTTTTCAAGAAGGACAAATTAAATGTTACACAGTTGAAATTGCTTGCAAATTAGGTAAAATATATTATGCAATATGTATTTGAGTACACACAAAATCCTTAAGAATTGTGGGAAAAAATCTGGTTTTAGCCATTCTATTTGGGAGTTTTAATAACAAGAGTAACAAGAACAGTTTCATGATTTCATTGAAAGGGTGCAAAGATATATTCACGATTGCGATAAAGCAATCTCTTATTACTACTTAGCACCTGCCATGATTCAAAAGACTGAATCAGGTAGGAAATATTGGCTATGCTTTACATGGATTTTTTTTTTTTTTAACTAGACTGACTAATGTCCCTGAGTAGCATTTTTAAATTCACATGTTAAAATGGAATGTAAAGTTTGTACTTTGAGACAAAAGTCACTGCCTAAAGCACACAAATAATGAAAAAAAGTTGAGAGTATGCTCCCTCTTACTCTCCAAAACCCAGTTAGAATGCTGGCTGCTACTTCACCACATACATCTACTCTCTTACAGTGTATTTTTTTTTTTTAATAGCGGAGGATCAAGGGGTAGTCTTGCTGCAGCCTGGCAGCACAAAGGTCTATATAATTAGGACCTTCAGAACGAAGAAGTTGCCAAACAACTCTGCTTTTGATGGTCTCTTAGGGCTGTCTGCAGAAAATGGAAATAGCTTTTAGCTGAAACATTTGGGGCACAGTGCAGCATCTGAATTGAAGGTCTTAAAAATAGCTTATAAAGCCTCCTTTATGCCTGCCCCTTGTCTGCCTGCCTTGCTTCCTCTTAACTGTTCAAAGCACTCAGCAGTTAAAGAAGGCAGTCAATAAGTGCAGACTTAAAGACTCAGAGGCTGTAAAAGTGTTCTCATTTACTGGCAGAGTCTGAGGTGGATTTACTTACTCTTGAATGGTGCTTCACATCAGGCAAATCAGAGAATGTAACAACTGTTTAATTCCAGACTACGATATATTCTGTATGGGCATTGTATTTTTAAGGAAAACTGTTGCTTAAAATAAAACCCTGTTCTCTGCCATTGACATTGTAGTGGTTACTCAAGTTTCTACTGTTGTCCAAAGTGGGACAGGAAAGGAAACACAGGGCCAAGAAATGTTTTGAAGCAAAACTACACTTCTGCAAGTGCCAGGGAAGAGGAGAGAGAAGTCATGAGCTTCTGTACTGTGTATTCTTATTTGTTTCTGAAACAGCCTTCTCCAACACTTGATCTTACCTGACACACATAAAATATGTATTTCCATGTTGCTGGGCTTGGAAAATTCAAGTAATATCTAATGAATGTTTGTATGTATACAACTACACACATACACACACACACGTATATATACACACGTGCTAATACTTTTTTAAGCCTTTTCTACACAACATTCTTTGCAATATTGACCTGAATATTAATTCATAACTGTGATTAATTTAATCTTATTATCAAAGTAATGCAAAGACTGTACTCACCTACAACTGATTCCAAGGAAACTGACAGGTCACAGTGGTTGCAGGATAAAACACACCACTAAGCTTATGTCAGGAATATTTTCTTCCTGCAAGCGTATTTTCAGAGAGGTAAGAGTGTTTTCTACTTCTTGCATCTATATGTTAAAATTTTGTTCTTTAAATAATCAAAACAGTCTTCTTTGTCAAGATTCATTTTTTCTAATATTCCACTGAATAAACAGTTACAAAATGCAAATATTTATGTATTGCATGGATCTGCAGAAATCTTCAATAAAATTAAAAAAAAATATCTTTTCTTCTAAACTAGAGAGAAAAATAAGAACTACACTGACACTGAGACAGGAGGTCTAAGGGTGCATTCTCATAAATATTAAATATTTTATGTATCTTTTTTGTTTCACATAATTACTGTTCCTTCCCATTTAAATGTTTTGAAAGCATTTCCTCAATGAAAATGTTTCTATCTTGTTAATTTTATATTCTTATTAAAATAATTGAAAGACAATTCTCCCAACTACATGTATTTCTTTAAATATGAAATAAAATAACCTCTTGCAATCCGAATTTCACATTAGATAGAAGAGAAAGGAATTCTGTTACCTTTTAAAGAACTGAAGATCAGTAAAAGCCAAGACTCACGCTGAGCAGCTATGGTAAACAAAGTTTGCTATAGTAGGTGTGACCTGCTTTTAGAAGTGTTACACTTTAGAGAACACAAGTAAGAAAATATTTTTATTTTTTAATTAAAAATTAAGGGAAAATAAAAGGAAAACATGAAAGTGTAGCATACAATTATAGGAGGTGTCATTTATGCAAAAAGACTTTTACAATACAGATTTATTAAAATGCCAGTTAAAAGATTTAGAGGCATAAGAAAGAAAACCTTTTGAATAATTCCCTATTGGAAAGAAGATAATTGTATATTTCTATTTTAAGACAAAAGAAAATATAAAACCCAAGCCCCAAATCTCTATGCAATATTTGCTTTCTTTGTGATATTCCTACTGTTTTTCTCCTGCTTTCATTTGTCATTGTATTTTGCATTTGCATCTTGGATTTCTACTTCTTGTTATGGGGAGAAAGAAATCACATAGTTACAGTCCCATTGTTTACAATAGCTAATTGTCCTTTTCTGGAAAATAGCACTAGGGTTCCTGGCTGCGAAATTTGCATTTAGTTCTTGGCTAGCAAATTTGCATGTTTCTTGATGAGAAAGAAACTACAACTCCCATAAGGCAGCAGAAAATAAAATAGACAGTAGAGTTTGGTATTGTGATTAAATTTTAGAAGAAGAAGGACCCTTTGGTTCCATCCAAAGACAGAATATACTTAGATAGGCTGGACTGACACACAATGAAATAATTATTTTTTTTAATTATTATACCCAGATAATCTTATCATGCAAATGAAAAAATGTGTGGTTGTTTTTTTTCATTTTATTTTGTTTTGTTTTGTTTTGTTTTTAACCAGGAAACAGAAAAATCATAACCGTTCTACTCAGATATGGTTTTTAACATATAAACTACTAATTGCAGTGAGTTTTGAAATATGCTTAAGAAAGCATTCAGAACTTCTACAGCCTGACTAGCCAGGCTTTGAGGCATAACCAGTACCTGAAATACCATGTTAGGTGTCCCTTAACCCCAGCAACCGTAAGGAGTAAACTAAGAATGAAAGTGATGACAGTATGAACCCAAGGTTTTTTATCCATCACCAATGAAAAGAGCAAGCAAATTGCATTTTGTGACTGGTTGATGAAATAGGTATCACAGGTCACAGAGATGACATAGTAACTGTCAAAAAAGTCAGAGGATATTAGATTATCCATTGTCCTATAAAGACAAAATCAATTATCTTTGATAAATTGCCTCTCCTTTTTGTAAAGAGTTCATGGCCAGAAACTCATAGAAACATACTTAGAGGTTACTATTCCTTTTGAAATCAAGATTAAACACACCAGTTATTTAATCCTTTCTTTTTTCTTTCCAGTGTTGATGTATTTTCTTCAGTGACTACTGCTCGCTTATTTCTACAGTTCAACAAGCTCTAAATTTGTGAAGATGGTGGGAGAGATGGTTCCCTTTATTAATACAGTAGCTGTAGTTATACAGTGGAAATATGATGTCGTCATCTGACAGCACAATGCTTGCCTATTGTGAGCAAGCTGTCATATCTTTTGATTCCAAGGTAGTCTTACTGGCTTCAAACATCTTCCTGGGTGTTAGAGATTACTTCTGAGAAATGCAAGAGATACTTGGTAACCAGTGTCACTTTAATTCATAACATATTCTGTGTCTTCCAGCCAAAGAAGAGAGACAGAATCTAGTTTAGACATGCAATGCAGAGCTCCATTGATATTCAGGTAATATGTAAGGCTGATGACTTTACTTCAGGCTTTAAGGAAAATCAATTTTCCACTGACATAAGACACAACGCAGGTCTGAGTATGTATTTGACTGATGTGATCATAGAGTTGACCTGAATCCTAAGTGCATGTAGCAGTTTTGGCTGGGATAGAGTTAAATTTCTTCATAATAGCTAGTATGGGCCTATGTTTTGGATTTCTGCTGAAAAGAGTGTTGTAGTTTTAAGGAAGAGTGGTTTAGTCATTGCTGAGCTGTACTTGCACAGCATCAAGGCCTTTTCAGCTCCCCACACTGCCAGCGAGTGGGCTGGGGGTGCACAAAAGGTTAGGAGGGGACACAGCTGAAACAGCTGACCTTAGCTGACCAGAGGGATATTCCATACCACATGGTGTCATGGTCAGCAGTAAAACTGGGGAGGAAGTTGGCGGGGGGGTGGGTGGGGGGGTGGTGCAGCTGCTGAGGGACTGGCTGGGCATTGCTCAGTTGGCAGTTTTTGTCTTGGCCCATGAGTTTTTCTCACTTTTGCTCTTCCAACTCCTCTCAGAGTGAGGGGGAACAAGCATCTGGGTGGGTGTGTAATAGTTGGCTGATATCAACCCAGCAAACATAACCTTTCTGGTGACTGCCCACTTCATATAACTTGCTAGTAGAAATTGTTTGTGTTTTAATATTAAAGTAGTAGAATGGTCAAATTGCATGTTAACATTATCACATTCCAGACAGTAATTAAATCTGCAAATGGAAAATGCCTTACACTAAAAACCTGGCCTAAGCCATAAATAAGAGTTATAATAGTAAACTATAAGGACAAATAAAGAACTAGGTTAAAGGTCTAAACACAGTTGACCTACAATGATCTGTTCCTTCCTCCTCCCTTTCAAAATTGTCTTTTTTTCCAATTTCTTATATTTTTATATATATTTATAAATGAAATATCAGTATACTCTATAACTGAAGTTTTATCCTACCATTTATTTCAATGGGAAGACTGAATGTCAAATATCAGCAATTACACAATGAATACATGATGTTTTATATATTTGTTGGCTAAAGAAGAAAAAAAATATCCATTGAAGTTATATTTTCAATGAAAATCTGACACCACCACCCACCCAGCACACACACACACACAGC
>JAVJGJ010000037.1:6032930-6063037 GCA_035590215.1 Microhierax caerulescens
ACCCCACCCCCCGAAGCTCCTATGTAAGCAAGAACATAATTAGTCTCAGTTCGAGGACTATAAAATTTCACTTTGAGTATTCCTGGTACAGATTTAAATACATTCAGTGAGATATCTAAGAAAGAAGGAGTACATGACTGAAGGGCAAGGAAATGAGGCAGGAATTAAATTATTCTACATGGATTTTTAGTGCTGAAAGAACTTGTGTGGCAGTTAAAATCCTTAATATTATCTATGGATTTGATATATATTGCTAATTCAGCTGATCTCCTATATGATTTCCAGCTACTGTTCCTAAATTTTGACCTCTGGAATAATTCTTTGAGCAAGAAGGAAACTGAGTGTCTTTGTCCACTCATTGTATGGCTTTCATGGTGAGACAGAACATAAGCCAATTTTTATGATGATCGTTTGTTGACAAATGCATTCTTTGACATGTTGGACAAAACATCTACATCGCTTTCTATCCCCCATAAACAGCCACTGACAGTAACTTAGTCACTCAGTATGAATGTAAAATCTAAACCTGCAACTTCCAGAACAGAGATACAGTATCCATCATACAGAAAACTTTAAGTAAAAAGATTGTGAGGAAACATGAATTTGTTCTAAACACATTGAAATTAACTGAAAGTCTTCTTCTTCAGTACAATGAAAAAGGAATGGACATTTTATTTTCTTAAATGGGGAAAACAGGAAGGTCTAACAGGCAAATGCCCCAGAGAATGATAACCTTGACATATGAGCCCATTACTAGATCATTAATCACATCTGATTCTGATAGTTTAATACCAAAATTTGCTTTAAAGAGCCATGTTGCTTGCTCAAATGAATGACTTAATTTTAGCATTTCACATTTCTGCCTTTTAATTTCTTTTTTTTTCTCTGTTATTCAAGGCTGTGGAGACAATCCTTTAGAGATCAGCATTTTAAGCATTTGTTAATGACATCTTGTATGAGAACATATATGTTCTAGACCACATTTATGAAAGACTTGCAATCAGGAAACAAACTAGAGATTTGTAGCAGTACTTAAAAGAACAAGGTGGGAACAGCATTGTTTAATGGAACTCACATTAATATTCAATCTAGAAAATTTTATCTACATTCATATACTTAGTACCAGAAATTCTCTGTCTTTATGTTATGTTATTCTTCAGATAATCAAAGCATTTTCAATTTGAGAGAAACCATATGATAAATTGCTCTTATATACTTGTAAACCACAACTGATCTTTTCCAAAATTACCGTACTCTCCTTCATATTTGTAATAAAAAGCTCTATGATTGTAGTAAGCAGTGTTCAGTTTTCTAGCAACAATTTTAAGACAGTATTTTTCTTGAACAAAGCTGCAAATAAGTGTTTGTACAAATGGAAAAGGGTGTATTTCAGCTCCCCAGCACGATGCACACAGCACTGTTATAGTGCCCTAGAGAGCCTGTAATTATTGTGTTTCAAATCCATTATGTTGGTTATGTAAGACCATATTTTCTTTTTCCTTGTCATTATCTTGCTGATAATAAAGGTTGCATTAATGGCACTAATATCTTCTTTTTTCATTAAGCCAATATAACCTCTCCTAGTATAATAGAGTTTCATGGAGTATGACTTTATAGATGGAAAGTTAGACTTTTTTTTTTTTTATCAACATTGTTTTTATAAAGATTTTTCTTAAATACATGTGAAAATTTCACATTTTCATTCACATCATTCACAAGTATCTGATGTTACATAGCTGTATATAAGTAATATTGACAGCCTTGGGAGGACTTGTGTAATTTACATGATATTACTATCTGTGAACAGGAAAAATAAAGTTTAACTCAAGTCAGTAAATATTCATGATACAGATGCCACTGTAATGTACTTTCCATCTATACAGCAGAAAACCCTCATGTAAATTCACTTTTTCGTACATCCATAGCTTTGGAGCTTGAAATCTGACTCTTAGTATCCTTCGTTGGAAAAAAATTAAGTATCCTTTTCAAAGGAAATATTTATTTGTGCATAATGAGTGAAAAATGTTTTAAGATTATTTTAAAAATATTACTGTATTTAATTTTGTCTTTTCTGTCAAATTCTCTGATGACAGCATTTTGACCATTTCATTTAAATAGAATTTCTTGAAGAGTGAAGACATCATGTACACTATAATCTTTAAAAGTAATTTTAAAGCTATATTTTCAGAGGATATGTGAAATAAATATTTGAAATATGGTGAAAGCTGGGCTTCTACATTATAATTTTGATCTGCTGAAAAAATTGGATGGTTGATACCAACCAACTGGATGGCTGGAGTAAGAAACTGATTGATAGCTTTATACATCTTGCATTTCATGCTAACACCACTTGTGCAGTATATACTAAATTTTAGACAGGATATAGTCTGGAGCAGCTTTCTTTACATTTTAATTTAGTGAATCATCAAAACACTCATGAAAATCTGTTTTAACGTTTTAATTATGATTTTGTCAAAGTGATGGGCACAAATGGAACTGCTGGGTAATGCTGAGGCATTGCAGTTTCATCAGTGATATTATAGTAACAGATGGTATTATTATTTAAGTGGAAAGATTTGATTGTATGTGTTGGGTGTCTCCATATCATTGACATACGTAATGACTGCACAATTAACACAAAATATACAGGTCAGTGGTCATGACTGGAACAGGCAAACTATGTCAAGATTCAGTCTAAAAGTATGCATTTTTAGGCATTTGTATTAAGGCATTAAACTACATGATCTGATCCATTTTATCTGAAATAATTCTTGCAGTTTAGGCTCCCCATTAGTCAAAAGTTAGGTGAAAGAGCTCAGAGAAGATTATGTGAATATTTGACATGCCTCAAATTCAGGTTTTACAACAGTTGCAGTTTTACACCTACTCACTTGCTCAGTTCTGTTTCACTGTGAGTTCAATCTTCATATTCAAAGTTGACATCAGTAAAAAATGGCACATTCTCATTGGTTGGTGGATGAATCTATACAATCTATACAATTCTAGGATTTCTGACTGTAGCTGTCACAACATGTCTCAAAATGCAATTCACTTCACTGTCTGGTTCCTGATTTTTGTTCTTAATTTTTCTCGTAGCCCAGTTGTATTCCTGCTTATACCTGCATAAATGTATTTAATGTAGTTACTCCTGCTTCTCAATATGTTGAGAATCATGTTTTACAAAACATTCAAATCTTCTCTGCCTAGCACTTTATGCTACAGGACTGTAAATGCTACAATTTTCATAGGCTGTGTAAATCTTTTATGGAACATAAAATGCATATCGTCAACTTAATCCAGCACAATTCTCTACTGTATTGTATACTTGGGAAGAGAGGGAAGAGACTATAAACAATAAATGGATAGTTGGGGATGGCAGAGGCTGGGATGGTGGGGAAACATGGTTTTATACAAATCGGATTATACTACAAAGTTTGAGAAGAGTACTTTATAGTCAGATCTCTTAAAATGTTATTGGATTTCTTTTCAACTTTGTGAACAGTTGCACGTAGAGCTTTCTGAAAAGTATAATTTATCAGGCTGTTTGGGAGGACAAATCTTTCCATTCCTAGCAACAAAATAATTAATGACATATTTGTAAATTTCAATAACAAAGTAAATTGTCAAAAGTAATTTTTTCTTGGAAAACAATACACCTTCTTCCAAGTATTTTTTACTTTCACTTGCATCAAAAATATTTTCTCTTTTATGAAGAAAAGCTTACTTAATGGAGTCATAACACTGTGAATAATCACACTAATTGTGGAATATTTTCTGACACCTTTGCCAGTCAATAAGTTTGTATGTGACCATTAATTACATAGGGTTATTTGGTTTTTTTTTTGATGATATATATGGGCACACATTTTCTTCATTAGTTAATCTTTGAAGAAGACCACATAACTAGGACCATATACTATACTGGCTAGAAATGCATGGTCTACATAGGCCAGAAAAAATACAGATACTGTTGGAGAAGTTTTATATCGTAAAATAGCTAAAATCACTAATAAATATGTATTTTATTTTATCAATTATAAAAAATAAAAAAATTAATAATCAATATGTATTTATTATATACAGCAACTAACCTATTATATACTTTTACCCTCAAAGCTCTTTGTTCATTACCCAAACAAAAATTCCCCTCCTTTTATTTTTCATATTTGATCCAGATTACTTCGTGAATTTATCTCATCATCTTACAGCTGTTTCCTATACTCATTAGTAATTTCTGTTCTGTTCAAAAGAATAATTGTTATGTAAACCAAGACTTTTTTTCTATCTTTCAGTTTCTTCCAGAAAATATTACCACATGTTTCTGCTTTAGATGACTTCCCAACTGTTTTCCAGTTGTGGCAAAGATTAGATGTATGCCATTCAGATTCCTTTTGGTTTACTCTGCTCTTCTCTCCCTTCTTTCTTCCACATACCTTATTAATATTTTATTAATATTTAATATTATTCACTGTTAAAAATCATGTGTGGACAGGCAAATGTGTTTTGACATAGTAGCCAATTTTCCTGCAGTTTTTGCTAGCCCATAAAGGACTGTTCTTTATCACTTTTGTGTTTTCCACAAACTTCAGTACCACTGTATTTAATCACAAGAATTCTTGGGGAAAAAAAAGGTTAAAAAATGTTACATAATATCAACAGTGTGAGAAAATTAAGCAGTAGAATATTTTCTTGTTAAAAGTGAGGAGCGGCATCATTCTTGTATGCCCTACAGCCTCCAAAATCTCCCCTTGAATATGTCCCCTTGAAGTGCCAGGCTTCTTCAGAGTAAGATCAACCTTCTCTGCTTTCCGTGTAGCTATTCATAGAAACATGACAGAAAATTAAAACATTTAAATTAATGAGACAACTGTCCATTGCAAGTTGTTAGTGCCCTTATTTCAAAAATTCTATTGCTGTGAACTTGTTTCTATTACTGCAGTATAGAAGCTGTGCACAGATATATGTGGAGTCCCTGTACGGTCATTGAATGGCAGTTAATTCGTGTAAGATAACTCACACAAATTGAATAATGCCTTGTTTCTGAACTAGGTGCAGTATGTAGTATACTCATGGGTTTCCCCAGTTTCCCAGGGCCTTGAAGAGTGAACAAACATGGCACCCAAACCCCTCAGCTTTCACATACCTTTTTTCCTATATGCTTAGATGGCTTGCTCTGGGCATTCACCCCGTTTCTCCTGTACTCTAAAAATATGTATCGTGCTTTTCAGGGGCTGAATGACTGGGAGCTTGTGTTTGTCATTTACAGTACAGTATCTTCACACAGTTGATTAGCCTGTGGGCTTTTCTGAGCACTGCAGTGTGTTCTGGGCCCAGGATTACTTCCACTAAAAGAATATCCCTTTCATTGGTGACAGTATCAGCCTGTTAGCAAGACATATAATAGTAGAAAAGGCCCTAGGATGCCTATTAGCCCTCAGAGTGAAGACACAGATTTGACATCTGTTAATTTTGCTTGCCAGTTTGCATCAGTTTGTAACGAACGGATGTGACACATTGTGGTGACACGAAGACAAGCATTAGAGCTTTCTATCAATAGACACTTGATCTGCTTTCTTAGCAGTTTAACTGAACAGATCCTCCTTTGTTTTTCCCATCTAGAGCATGATAACATTCATGTACGCACTCACTAAAGAAAATGCCAGCAAAGCACAGACAATATGGAATAGAAGAGAATGTCTCTTATTTCGGTTCACATGGGCCATTCTGTCAGGGGCTTCCTAGAAAGAACAACAGTGCAAAACATGACCTCTTTATCATCTCTCCCACATTTTGGTCATGACTGAGCTTTACAAATGTGTCCTTGCTTCTAAAGGTATATCCGTGTCTTGAAATGTACTTTTTAAGATGCAGGCTACAACTGCAATATGCATGGCATCTGATTTCTTTGTCATCTTTGCAACATTATTAGATGTCTCTAAATATCACTAAATTTATAGGTACCTTTTTAGATTTGGCTTAGTACAATACATTGACAAAGAGTAGAGTAAGCATGTTGTGAGATCTGATGTCCTTACAACATGTAGACAAATCTCGTCATGGTCCTCACAGTTCATGTAACATCCTCAGCTACAGGAAGCAGTTCCTTTTAAAAAAGGAGGCTGCAGTGGGACATATAGTCAGTCAGCAACAGCACACGTTTTATTTTCTGTGCCGTATGCTTGGGATTTTCTGACTGATCTTTGCTGATCAAGAATTACTTTAATTGTAGTGAATTATACTGGGCTAGACTATTTGCAGTTTCTTTCTTTTATTTTAATTAAGGTGAATGGATTAGGTTGTGGTTTTGTTTTTCCACTAAATGGCTTTTCTAGCTTGGAATCCACTAAAACCTAGGATCATTGTGCCTTGAACACAAAACTTTCATGAAGTCCAGCCAAACCCACTATGTCATTGTCTCAGGCCTCTGTCAGTTTAAGACTTTGTCTCTAGCCTTTTTTCTCCTTGATGCAATTGTAAAAATCCATCACATTACCACTAAGGCCTTTGGCTGCAAATAATTTCATTTGTTTTGTGACCTTTATTTGTATTTTGTTTGCAAGCTTTTAATGGACTATACTCTTGTTTTCTTGTCTCTTCTTATTTTTCATTTCTAGCTTCATTTATCGTCTGACATCTGCTTACTGTAATGCCTCCTTTTTCCTGTTGACTTCTTTCATTCTTCTGCAGACTATTTCCTCCCTTTTGTTCTTTATTAAAGTGTTTAATACTGAGACTGTGTGAATTCAGGAGATTTTCTGGATGCAATCCAGAAAACAGAGATTAATTATTATGAATTATATAATTTTCATGCCTCAAATTCCTTACTGTAAAGAACTGGGAATTTGATGATCAAGAACCCCCATCCACTGCCTGTTGTTCAGTCAGACCTGGACTTGTAGGCATGACTGAAGTTGAACAGTGTGTGAACCTCAGTAAGATTAATTCTGTGAGCAACAGTGATGGCATAATGTACCCAATATTTCTTCCTGAATTCTAATTTCCTGAATTCTAATTATCTACATTTCTACATCTGTATTTAACAACAGAGACATTTGAGCTATGTGGCAATTACTGAAATATTCACCGAAATATAAATTGACTTGTGTATTTCCTCAAACAGAGTGAATGTATTTGTATTCCTGTACTACCATCTGTGTAGCATTAGTTAGATTAAATACTGCATAATGCTGAAAATAAGGCTATTTTTAGTATCTAAATATATGCAAGGGATTATAAAAAAAAAATCTCTATAAAACAGAGTGTAAGTACTTAATTTTTACTACCTTTAAAAAATTAGCATGTTTTCCAAACAGTTTAGGTCTCCAGACCTGGGTAGAACATAACGGACAAGAAATTCTCTTGTTCTGAATCCATCTTCCATATTAGATATGTACGCAAGGTATCTCCATTCTAACTGAAATATTTGTTACTGGGTCATAAAGGTGAGCTCTGTGGTACCATCAGCCATACCTGTGAGGGAGTATGACTGTTTAGATCTTTTAGTTGCCAGACTTATTTGTGACTAGCTAGATTCTTTCAGGAAGGAGCAGTCCTAAGTGTTGGTCCCTGCTGTTCTTTTTATCAGTACTCACTGGATAAGTCTCTGTAACAGTCTTTTTTTCTGTTACAGGCGAATTGTAAAACAGTATAACTGACATAGACGTAAAAGAATAAAACCGCAAAAATCATGAATGAATGGAAAAACTGGGGAAGCAATATTAATATTTATTTTGATTTTCAGCCAAGTATTTTTAACTTGATTTCTTCTATTATTTGCAAATTATTCAAATTTTCCAGATGTTTTATGCATGAATTGCAGTTTGGATTCAACCAATACATTTTTGGAGATCCTGAACCTACCTCAGTCTTTGGGATCAGTATTTGGTTGCCTTTGTGAACATTTTCCTAAGTTGCTTCTGCTCCTCCCTTGTCCTCCCTTCTCATGTAAACTATTTTTTTTCCACAGAAACTGGGAAAAAACTTTCCATAGAACACTTACGTCTCTTTCCATGTAAAGAAAGTCTGAAAGCTTGGTTCTTGCTAGATTGTCAGTTAAGAAATGGATCCTGGAATCCTGGAAGGAGTCTCAAAAGATTGTCTTGCTCATCCCACTGTCTCAAGGCATGAACAACTGTGGACTAGTGAATTCTGACAGATATTTGTGTTAGCCTGGTCTTACTGCTGAAGAGATTTTCCAGATGTCTAAGCTAAATACTCCCTCTGCACATCTGTCATCTGTCATGCATACCAAGGAAATAGTCTTGCAGATCTTAAACCTGTTCTTGTTTCCTTGATCCCACAAATATCCACTTCTGACTATCTTTTTCAGTCTTCTGGGTAAACCAACCACATTTTCTGTACTTTCTAATTGCTGTCCACTGGACTCTGCCAAAGCAACTGCTATTTTTTTCTAAAATTTAAGCATGTCTAGAAGCCTGCTTTATACTTTCCAGTGTGGTGTTTGTCTTTTTAGTAATAGTATGACTGTTGTTTAGATTGAGATCCCCTGTAGCTCCTGGCTCCTACTTAATAGTTGAGCTCTCTTCTATATTTATGCAGCTGATTAATCGTATAATGTGGTATTTTGTAATTTTCTCTCTTGAATTTCATATCAGGCTTTTTAATCCATTGCTTTTATTTGTCAAAATAATTTTGAATTCTATTCTTGTCCTTCAGTATACTTGTTCTGTCTCCTAGCTTGGTATTGTTTGCAGATTTAATTAGCACACTCTCTATTGTCAGTTTCTTTTTGTAGCCCCAGCCCCATGGATTCCTCTCCACATGTCTGAAAGCACAAAGTAAACACTAAAAATATTTCTAAAATATCTCCTGTGACCAATTATATTCTTACCATGATATTAATGTATATTGAGGTCAAAGAAGAGTAATATAAATGAAGAAGTTGTGCACTTATATTATGTATTATATTATTTATAAATGAGGGCATTTATAAATACTGGATAATGTTAGACATTTATAGTGCAACCTTACACCAGTATTACGAGAACATGAAATTATATTATCTCTATTTCTGAACTTATTATGAATGGAGTTAGAACATTCTAAACAAACTTTCATACAAAATTATGTCCTTTTATGAGTGTTTTAAACTGTGCGGTGTGACTTTAAGGTATAATTTTCTATTAACTAGTTCCAGGAGAACATTCAGTGTTTGTCATTGTGTCACATGCTCCTTAACAGTGTGAATACAAAGTAAATAAACTCCCCTAAACTCTTAAATTGATGGAAATGGCCAAGAAACTTCAGAACTAAATATTATTCATCCAGCTGTGTTTAAGGTATCTAATCTTTAAACTGTTTGCTTACATATACACCATCCTACTGATACTCCATTGCTATAATTTGATTTATTCTTGTGTGGGTTTTTATTTTTTGTGTCACATGCTATTTATTTCAATTCTCACGTGACTCCTATACACTTGTAAAATTGCCAGTATGTGTGCATGTAATCATAAATATCTCTGGTCTCTCTGAGAGCAGCCAGGACCCCACCCTCAGAGAAATACAGAATTAGAACAGTAGTTAGTAACAGAGTCATCTGATCTTAAAGATTTTTTTCTTCCCCAATTAGAGCATGGTATTTCTTTGAAGCATAAGGGGTTATAGCTCTTTCTATTTTTTAACTAAAAGACATTAGTTGTACTCATCCATATAAATGTCTAATCCTTTTTTTCAAATCCTAACAAGATCTTGGTTTCAATGATAAGCAGTGATAATCCATTCCACAAGACATTATGCATTTCTTATTTGTCATTTTATAGTAAAACACCTCTGACTGAGGTCTGTGTTACATTTCAGCCTAGGAAAAGATTATTCTATATTTTATCCTACCTGCCCAAAGCCTGTCTAATGAGCCTCGTCAGTTTTTATTTAAGGGGAATCTGTTGCTTAAGTGAAGCACCGTACAACCCAGACACTGAATGACAATCCAGTGATCCATCAAAACAAGTCCCTCTTTCTTCTGACATCTTTCTAGAACAATTCAGTTCCTGGTCTGCCCCTGGTTTACCATGCCATGAGAAGGACCTTTAATATCAAATATAATTATGGAGTAATAATGATTGTCCTATCCAGTGTACACAACAGTAAGGAACGTAACCCACACTCACACACTGGAAGAAAAAATGGCAAGTTAACTTTCTATATTGCCTTCATATTCCCTTTCTCTCATTTACCAAGATAAAAATAGAGTCAGAAGAGCCTTTCCTATGTGTAAACACCTCTATTTAAACAAGAAACACAACTGGAAAAGTGAGTAGTCATGATAAAGGAAAACTGTAGCTATATTTTTCTAAACCTCAGAAAAATTATTTTGAAAGAAAAATATGTAAATGTGTTAAAACTTATAACCACCTCTATTTACAAATGGACTGCTTTCATTTGAAGATGTGGAAACAAGTCATAATGAATGTGCATACACTTTAGTTCAGATCTGTGTTTGAACTACCACCTGAAAGAAACTAAAGAAACTGAGTACATTAAAAGCAACATGGTGTTTGAACTGCTGCACTGATAAAGTACAATGAACAGTCACAGCTTTCAGAAGGGGTACACCAATGATCTAAGCAAATTAAGAGACATGCCCTGGGAAGAGAGACAAAATAATCAGACGATTGTCACAGAACCTGGGTGAGTCATCTTTCCATCTTCAATAAAGGAGAAAGACAAAATGAAGTGCTCACTCACTGGGTCTGATTGTTATGACAGAAAAATGACATTCTGATTAGCAAGAAAACCCAATCAGCTCTATCAAAGTAACTACCCAACACCTCTTCCAGAAAATACTAACAAGAAATTCTCCAGAGTGGCAGCATTTGCTATGAACATTCAGGAAGATACTTGGAAGTATAATTTTCTCAACTGTGTGATTTTCCCTCCACCCCTCAAATAATTTTAAGTAATCCAGTCTACTTTTTTAGCCTAGCATCAACTACAAAAATTCTTTCCATTATTTCATTTATTGATTACATGTAAACTCTTATACAAAGTTATTTCACTATTTCTGCAGAAGACATAGTTTTCCCTGTATTTTTCCCCTTCAACAAAAATTCACTATGCCTACTCTTATTTCCAAATAATCATACTCAGTAACAGAAATTACTGTAATTGAAGTTCTGTACACTTAGCTTTTTGAGTTTGTGTTCCAAAGACACATCCATCTCATTTCTTTCCACCAATGTCTTTAAAATTCTGTAGTATACTGCAGCATACTAACTGAATTGAACCTTATTTCAAGATTAACTACTGTGTTTAAAACAATAGCAAAAATTGTGAAAAAATTAATGTAGCTTAAAATTTTGCATAGATTTCTGTACATGTACATGGTCATAAGCTGCAATGCACTAAAGAGCTTCACAGAAATGTCTTCTACTTAAAATAGTATACTTTTAATGTCACCAAGGTTAAAAATTAATACTCTATATTTTGAAAGTATCATTTTTAGAGTTTCTAAATCCTGCTTAACAGAATTTTGCAAATTTCTTCCTAGGAAATGAGATGGATTTCATAGACTTTTTAACTTTTTTTCTTTCCAAATCTTAGTAAGCATTATTTAAGTGAAAATGGTATTGTTGTTATATAGTATTCATAATTTCATAAAGCATGAGTATGTAAGCATGTACAATCATGTGTATCTCCAAACAGAAGGAAATCAATAATTTCTGAGTTGTTTGGTTTTATGTAATCTTCAGAGGTAGAATACAAGGCCTGAATTGTTAGCATGTTAGGGGGGTGGAGTGGGGGGGTGGGGTCCGGGGTGGGGGGAAGGCAGGGAAGCAGTTATATTTTTAAAGTACAATTAAAGCTTTTCAAAGTCATGGATAATATAGAGGCATTTGTCACTCATTCTATACCCAATCAATCCCACCCACATATATCATATCTAGGTATGTTGGAAGGTAATGGATAGCACCAGTAACTGCAATAACACTCTGCTTCCCCAAATGTTCCGTATCCTTAAACTTGGAACAGAGAAATACAGTTTCTCCCAGGGACTGGGAGTCTGAGGAGGTATCAGTTTTTTTCACTGCTTTGTGAAATGGGATGTTCTTTCTTGCTAGACTATACTGTGCTCTAACTTAACTTTCATATATGATACATATATGATGCTGGGTTTGCATATTTCTTAGAACTGTTAAAGTACCAGCTCAATAATAAACCCAGTTGGAAGCCAGGCTCTGAGACTCAGAGAAAAACAGGAGAAAGATTAATATTACAGCTCTCTTACAAACTTACCACCTATCGTGGTACAGATCTTATCTTAAATTATCTTCCTATCATGATGTGGATCCTTCAGATACACCTGGACAGCTTTGCCAGAGAACTGAGGGCTTCTAAAGATTGCTCAGCACCAGGAACTAGCAGGAGTATACGCTTGGCAACAGCTGCTGTCCTACGGCATCTTCTGCAAATGGTGAAAACCTGCCACTAAGTTTTCCAAATGAGGATATTTGATGAAAATCTATTTTCTATTACAGTTGTCTGAAATATTCTAGACAGAAGTGCCCAGAACTACTTTTAAAGTATTTTATTCTTTCTCCAAGATATGTCATTTTGGTATTCAAGTGGCAGTTTTTTGTACTTTGGAGGAACAGAAGAGATGGATAAGCATTGAAATATGACTTCATTTGTACACATTAATCACTTTGTGTGTTCTACAGTTGACATTATGTTTACTCTATACGCTCATGTATACTCTGCAACCAACTGCAAAGGAATCCCAGACCTTTATAGGTTTCAGATCATAGGAAATGTGTTCTCATTATTGTAGACTGACTGTGGAAAATCCCCCAAAGTCTCAGAAGTCCCCTCTATAACCCCAAGATGAAAGATTATGGAAAGAAATATGCAGTAAGTACTCACAGTAAGTTATGAAGTGGCATAAAAACTAGGTTGTAAGTGCCAAGAAAAGGAAGAGGGATGAAATACTTTGATAATTAAAGGGAGGGGGATAAGCAACAACAAGCAGTAAGCTATGATGTTATTTCAGGTTTTAAGCTCTGACTTTGATCTATTGTCTTGTCTAGAATAACTTACTTTAACAGGAATCATGAATCAATTTATTTGTACAAACATGAGATTTCAAAAAAAATTGAATTTTGCAACAGCTACAGGGGAAAAAGAGAACAAATAACATTCATGCACATACACCTTGAGAATGTCTAAAAGATGATGACCTGGTGGAAACACTTGACCTGGTCAAGTGAAAAAGATAGGCATCTTCCAGTCAGCTTCTTCAAGGAAGTCCCTTCTTAATGACACAGAAACCTCAAGAGAAGATGATGTAATGATGATGTAAGCCCTTTGCCCTCTCTTAATGAAGACTTTTCTCAAAAGTACATGTGGGGCGACATCTGCCCTGTTATCCGTCCTTATTTATTCAGAGCATTTTTACATGGTACTAAATCCATTAGAGGAGGCTTAAGCTCTGAGTACAAGCTTTATGGCTACCATTTCTTATGGTGAGAGATGCGTGACAAGGAAGTCACTGGAGTTTCTCCTTTTGCTTTACAACTAGATGGTAACTACACAGCATAAACAAATACAACTTCAGAGTTCTGATTTTTCTGCCTTCTACAGATAAGCACATAGAGTTCTCTCTCTCTCTGCCTTCTAATGATACAACGATTAAGCAAAATAGGCATAGAATCAGATTTTTTTTCAGTTTGAGTCATAATCCTGGTGACAATTTTCTTATGCACAGGCTGAAATTAAACTCTCAAAGATCTCAGTCTGACCATGCATCTGTTATTAATCTTTTTACATCTCTTGCTACTTTAATTGACTACATTTCAATCTTTTCCCCCCTTAATCAACTTTGACTGAATTATTAATTTTGTTCTATATATTGCAGAATATATCATGGTTTAAAATACAAATTACATATAGACAAGTGATTGTAACACATTTTTAAAGCATAAAAGGTGCTTTTAAATAGAAACATTGATTAGCATCAATTTTATGTTGCTATATTTCAGCATCCAAATATCAAAACATCTATTTCTTATTGTCTGGGCAGAGACTGAAGTATAGAGGGTTTACATAAACCCTGAATCATCAAATGGGGAAGTGAGCCTTAATACGACTGCTTCTACAGCTCAAGTAAAATCATATTGACAGTGATATTTTGTCCCAAGCTGAGCAACCTAGATTTGTCTACTGATACCCTTTTTGCATACCTTTTTAATATATAGTACAGGGACTCACAGCCCAATTAAGACAACATCTTCCTCCATCACTAAACTTCCATTTTGAGATCTTTATGTCCTACACCTTGCCAACACTCTCACTATAAATTTTATTTTGAGAGCTGAGGGCACTTAATCTAACCTTCCCCTTACAGCAATCTTCTCTCAAGGTACTTCTTCCATAATACTACCAGCTTCAGATTGGTAAGTGCTCATAGTATGTATAGGATTACTTATGCTGCATAGTAAACTTGAGCTAGAAAGGAGCTTTTTAATTGGCTGCCCTAAAAGTCTGACCACCTCTTTTCGTCTTGTGTGTTTCCATCTCCTTTTACAGAATTATTCTTCCTTCCTTACTCACACTCCTTCATTCTCCATCAGCATAATTTCTGTGCAATGCACTGTCTTAAACCCCTCCTCATCTTCCTTAAAATATTCCTGCTCCCAAGCACCCTTCCTCCCATGCACATTACTTACCCTCTTTTGCTTGCTTCAGGAGAACTATACGTACCTAAAGTCTTTCCTGAGTTTGCCAACTATTTGTAAGTGCAGCATTAGTAACTGAATCTCTGCTGCATCTCAGTTTTCTAACCAGTGAGTACTGGCTTACCCCATCACATATTCACAGCTGAACTGTTGAAACAGAATGAACCCTATTCTCCTAGCTCTCTGATTGATTTGCAGATAACTGATCTTTTTTGAAGTAAGAAAATTCAGGCTGGCAAAGAAATTGCTTGAACTAGTGTTGAAAACATGTGGATTGTTTGTTTCACATCATATAGGCCTGATGCAGAGGCTAACGCCCTCCTCCGATAGCACTTATTGTCCCACAAAATACCTTTTCGCATGTAGACCAATCGAATTTTTTTCCACTTAACCATTCTTCATATTTATTTCACTTGTTCATTGAGCAGCATGAAGAAGACAGGAGCAGATCTAATGCTCTATCAGTTTATCAAAACAGATGATAGACTGCAGTGCCCAGGAATATTTCCTGGTACCCTCTGATTTATTACTAATGATTAATTACTGCTAAAATTTAAGTATTTCATCTAATGATTTTGTCAGATAAAATTCATAAAATACTCCTTGAACTAAATCAGTTCCAGATAAATCTCATGGATTTTATTTTAAAGGGGAAGCAAGCAAGCATACCCTTCAGTAAAAATGCCACTAAGAAAAGAGAGAAAATTGTGATGATTAAATTAAGGTTGAAATTAAGATTAGCTCAATTGTTTTAAATTATTCCATCACCTAAATTACTACAACAGATAATCAAAATAAGTTATGACACTAGAAGAGATTATTACATTGTAGACTCAACTTGGGAAATACAAAGAGAAGTCTTCTTTCAGTTTATATCCCAGCCAGTGTTATTATCTAATGCAACATACTGGTTTAGGTAAGGACAAGCAAAATTATCTACAGATTACCAGTGTCACTTGTTTTTTGGGGGTTAACACCATTCTAGTTTGCTTAGGGCAGCCATAATTGTATCTTCTCTATACTGTAAGAATCTAGGTTGCACTTTCCCACATTAGAGTACGTTTGCTTATTTTCCTTCCATTCACATAGGTATACAGAATACTGTCGCACACTGAACCCAAGTGTGGCTGCTCATTTTATGTGATAGCAATGTTTTTAAAAGCAATATTTTTAACCCAGAAAGAGCTACTGACATTGTAGTGACTGACACTTAGATGTCCACCTCACAGCCACTGGGTCGTCCAAATCTGTACACTCACCTATGCTGCCTAATCAGAGTAACAGAAGATTAAATCAAAGAACAAATAATTTGTTCTTTGGGTTCATGGGATTGTTATTTACTGGATGCTGAAGGTTTAAAATACAGGTGAGTTTTTCCATCAGTGTTTGGATGGGTGAGACAGATGATTAAGTAGTTCACTCCCTGTCCCAACACTTATCGAGAGAAGAAAGAGTGCATGGGTTCAGCTGTTGTTACAACAGGGATGGAAGTAGAGAAAATAAAATCCCCATAACATTTGCTATCTTTATTTTATAGGAATTACTTCCAATTTATTCTGCCTCGAAAAAAATCTTTTGTGACTCTATGACAAATTAGATTAATTGAAATATTAATTTAGAAACAAGTCATCCTCTTAACATATCACCTAAATTTGTAATACTACTATAAAATATATCTCTGCTAAGAGTTCTCTGTTGATTCTTTCTTTGGTCTGTCAGCTGGCTATGTCCTATATCATATTAAATTCTAGAGATGTGTTTCTTGTTTGGTGATGTTTTATTTTTGGCTTAATTAGAATATTATGCTGTTCAAAGTCATATACATTAAAAAGCTCATTTATTACATCTGATCAGTTTATTTTATATACCAAATGTTCAAAGTCAAAGTAGAAAATCCAGATGGACAGGACTTATGTAGCATAACATCAAAAGGTCAAAAGTAATTAAATTTTTATAATTTAATTTTTTTAAAGAGATTCCAGAATCAGCTTTTTTTTTTAAAAATAGTCTAGGTGAAATTTATGTCAGACATGCAGGATAACTGACCTTTCCTTTTATTTATTTCCTTTCAAGTGCCCTCAATTTCTCCCCAACTTTGTTTTACCATCACCAGTTCTAACATTTTAATGGTCCCAATGGGGATGTTTACCATATTATTTAATAATCTTCTCCAATCTCAGATTCATCTACATTTTATAATTTTATTTCAAGAAGACAGGACACAATTCTATCCTACCTTCTCAGTACTCCAACATGCTTTGAAAATATGGAATTACTGATGATTGCTTAATCATTTTCTTAATTGTTATATAACCTTCCATGGCAGCTGCTTTATTTCATGCATCAAAATTATCAAATGCGTCCTTTCCAGTTGTCTCTTCTGTATAAGACAAGCTCATTTATGACTGATTTGCTGTGTTTCCTTTTTTCTGACTTCCATACCTGGAAATAAAAATCAAAAAGCAGAAGCAACATGAAAGAAATATGTAGACAGTACTAAAAAGATTTTGTTTTGTTTTGTTTTAATATAGTTACTATTCTAAAAATCATCCTTTTGGCTTTTTTTTTTTTTTTTTCTACAACCAACCATTAGGAGGACAGCTTTGATTTTTCATGGGCAGTTTTCTTTCAATTTACCATAGTCCTACAGGTTTCAAGAGCATTATCTCTTGAGTGCAGGGACTTTCAGCTGCAACAGTTTTTATAGTAAAAGCTGACTTAAGGTAATTTTACAACCCGTAGTTACATTTGGTGTGAAAAAGCTGAAAAGTAACTTAAATTTATTTGTGTTGAAAATTAATAGCTTTATGACCCATGGATAGCCCTTTCCATGTTCAGATCAGCTTGAAAAATGTGATGACTTTTTCTTGGTTAAACATTGTAGTTGCCAATGGATTTATGCCTGAAACATATCCACATTATCCCTGATAAGAGGTGATTTAAAAAACAACCCATATCCCTTTTTGCCATCAATATTTCAATATGAATAACAGTTAACTTTTCCCACTTGAAATTCCTCCTACATTTTCAGTTCAACAAAAAAAAAATGTAAACAGGAAGTTTATACACAAGTACATACAATTTTCCAAGAAGCTTCAAATACAGACAGCAGTTTAGTTGTGAAAAGTGATAGTCTGCTTAATGTACAATAAAGATAGTTTTTTCATCACTATCACTATTAAATCTCCATAATGTTTAACATGGTGAAGTATCCTACATATATATAAACAATAAGTCAAAATTTATCCACTATCCAAAATATAAATAAAGTAGCAATCAAATCAAGGTTTTTCCATAAGTGTGCTTTCATCTCCTTCAGATCATATGAAGTATTTCAAGTAACATGAACATAATATTATACAATTATTTCCTTTTTAATTATAATAATTAATTTATAGTGTTCATTATGCCCTACATTTTTTAAAGTTTCACTTCTTAAAACTAAAGAAAAATAATAGTTAATAATTAACCACTCCAATGTTACAGAATACTATAATCTCTGGTTTAAAGGGCTTGATCCTTTAAAACATCTTTATCTAGACCTGTTTATTATTCTATGATTTGACCACAGACATATCACCTTCATCGTACTAATAAATGAGTCATAAAACTAATAGTTCTTTAAATAGGGGGTGCACTTTAAATTAATCAAAGTACTTGAAAATAAGTCATTAGCATGTATGTGACAATGTGAAATGTGAATGAGTAACCAAATAAGGCAGTGAGGAAAATAGTGTCAGTAAACTGGAAAGCTATTTGGAAAGCTTTATAAAAAGGAAAAAGTAATACAGGGAAGCATATTTAAGTTAAATTTTGCTTGAAGTCTCATTGGATCAAATTTTTATTACTTATTTCTGTGTCCTATTTTTGTTTGATCATTTAATTGAATACAGTGAGCTACAGCTCTCAGCTGGGTTTGGTCCATTTAACTATGGCAACATGTGCTAGACCAAGATTTAAAGGACCTGCCACAGATGAATACAAGTGAGGCTTTGTTTCCTGCCGGGCGGATCAGAATTCCAAGAAGTGAGAGGTTCAGCTATACTGATTCCAAGTTAAAGGAAAGACTATTCATCAGTTCTGTTAATTTCTCGACCTGAACATTTTTACAAACATACACTTTTTTATAAAATCCATTAGTTTGTCATGGGCAGTATCATTGTACAGAATTTGTATGCATTTTTTAATCAAGCAATTACTTATAGTCCTAATTTTTTTAATCAAAAAGTGTTTTCAAACATTTGGAAATACATTGCAAGATACAATGCTCTTTTTTTTTTTTCTTTCATTTTAAACTATAAAAAGATACACAGAGAGACATAAACTGACAAGAAAATGACAAGAGATTCCTATTCCTATGACAGAGT
Source organism: Microhierax caerulescens (assembly GCA_035590215.1). Taxonomy (NCBI): domain Eukaryota; kingdom Metazoa; phylum Chordata; class Aves; order Falconiformes; family Falconidae; genus Microhierax; species Microhierax caerulescens. The sequence continues at coordinate 6,051,991 of JAVJGJ010000037.1, forward strand.
AATGAAAGCACTCCATTTTCAAAGGGTGGCACAGAGAGGAAATGTATGTGCAATTTATGAGGATTTGCACAGAACTTGTATATGGAGCTTAACATGTTATTTGCCTCACTTAATGTACAAAGAAATATAGATTACACTTAATAAGGCAGAGGTCTGACAGAAAACTGACAAGTAATAAAAATCGGTGCAAGTGCTTAGGCTCCATGAAAAGCAATGTTACTTAAAGCCAGATCTTGGAAGGCTAGTACCTTTTTAGAGCAATGAACACTAACATAAGGTATAAACATGCACATACACAAGCACACATGCACACATTCAGAGACTACTATATTCCTGTACTTGCTGGTTCGAGCATTTTGCAGAAGCTGCTCAGTACCTTGCTGGACTGCAGCCCTGGTAGCAGTGCTGAAGCTATCAAATGCAAGAGAATTGGATGACTCTTGCTTTATATGGCAAATGGCATCACCTGCTGTAAGATCATGTGCCAACATCTACAGTTGCAGACTCCTTTCACAAAACTCTTGGAATGAGACAAAAAAACAACAACAAAAACAACAAAAAAAAGCCAGGTGATGAACTCAGTATTAATGAATCAATTATAGCTTTCCACTTAAAATTACCTTAGAACCAATTTACCTTTCCCTTACCTAAAAAAAAAAATCACAGGCCAGGTATTCATTAAGTGCAGAAACAAACATTCAAGCACCAGAATCTGCTCCAAAAACAAATACAAGAAGCACAAGCTACTTTGTTGCCTTTTTTTATCCAACAGCATAAGACAAATGGATCTCCAGTAGATCGACAAAAGGCTCACCAAAGGAGTAAAAGTGTGCAGTCCTCCCATTTGTCTCATTTGCTACTGTGCTGTTGAACTATCATCAAAGCTTTTCAATCAATTCAAGAGTCCACCAGCAGCAGGGATATAGGAGGACAAGAGACCATCAAGACAGTGATCTGACAGAAGAATGGGAGACCCCTGAAAAAGTGATAATTTAGGATTCAGAAATGGGTATGCCATGGTCCCCAGTCATGATGGGGTCTGAGAGCTCATGGCAATATGTAAGTGAAAAAGAAGTTAAGGGCATGCAAAGAGTAAGGCCAGAAGAAAAGAGTGAGAACATGGCTATCCTGAGTATTTAGGTAAACAGGGATGAAACCACCAACGCGGATTCCTGGCAATTATTCAAAATTGTAGGAGGAGAATCAAGAGATGTCAGGCTTGCAAACACTCTTATAAAATCATGGATGTCTAGGAGAAGATGACTTTTATTGCTGATGAAATAAATCAATAAAAAGGCTTCAGGTCATGTGGTGAAATACAGACTAAAACACTCAGCCAGAAATAAGTGCTAGAAGGTGTCATAAAAGGATTTTCAGATGAAGTGGATGGAGTAGAAACTGAAGCAGTATGATCTGTGTACAGATGGAAAAAAACCCTATGAAAGCAATTTATTGAACCCATCCATTTAGAAATGAAAGAAGTGTGCATTGTTGTTTGTTGAGGGGACAAAAGAGGGTCAGCAGTCACACAGGAGACACATCTTGAAATTACCGAGGAAGCCCCTGTTTAAAAAATTAGTTGCCTGTGCTTATATGCACAGTCACACAGCCTGAAGTTCCAACTAACTTCCTATTTTTTGAACACATTGTTAACAACATGGCAGATTGATATAATGCAGTCAGAATGCACCTCAGACTTTTAAAACCAATTAGTAATGGTTTTCCCACCTAAATATGCTATTGTAATTTATTTCTAGTTAATATCACACTTTTTTTTCTTTTTAGCTTGAGTGTTCCTGGAGGCTTCTTTTAGGCTAGAATGACAATGTGGTATATAACTTATTGATCACCCTAGCAAGATGCTGCTTGCTTTATTTGAATTAATCAGCTGAATATCATTCCTCAGCTCTGCCTTAAAAAAGAAAAAAAAATCCCTGTTTGATCTATAGATGTTTGACTCAGTGAGCTGATGAAACCTTATCAGTGATTTTCTTATACAGTGACTTTCAAGTGTGATTATTTAACAAAGTTTCAAAATGCACATGAAGAGCAGTCAATATTTTAAGGGCAAAAATTACAGGAATAGCTACCAATTATTTTCATAATAAATGCCAAGTATTCAATGGAGAACACGTATTGAAGTTATTCTATCGTAGGTTTATTCATTCCTTATTCTATTTTTGTAACTTTAAAAAAATTATTTATTTTCTGTGTTGGCTTCAAGAGGTTCCTCTTTTAATTTGGCTTGCCAACTAATTTCCTAATAAAATCATCACCATCAAGTAATTTAGTCCAGTTAGAATCTTAACTATAATGTGGGGTTTTGTTAAAATTATCATTCTAAAAAAATCTAATAGTAAATATTATAAACAAACTGTCCACAATCACAATTTCTATTTCATTTTATCAGGCAATCAATGAGAAACACATAATGTGTTACTTTATTTAGTATTTCTGTCCTTCTATCAAGACATCCACCTTCTTCAAAAGTGCTTATTTCTCCCCACTGATGTAGTTTTGCTGTATACACAATGTTGTAAATTCCGTAGCAACTACTGTTATTTTAGGCAAAATCCGTTGTACCTTTTAATTGCCTTCATCCACGCAAAGCGTTATACCTGTAGTGTTACACAACAAAATGGACACCAAGGGTCTGAATCTCAGCTGTTGCACTGACTGGTCATAATAACTTGAGTGACTTTATTCACCTGGAACATAGCGAGGGTACGACTTGGTCATGCCCTTCATTATACAATCACGTAGCCCAATAACGCAGTGCTGACACTGCTAGTACCAGGCCATGAGCTTTGTATTGAGCTTGTAAGGCCTCAGTACAAAGGCTTGTCAGACCTGCTGCATCTGAACATCGCTTGATCCGCCAGTAGCTTTGTTTTACTTGTTTTAGCTGTGACAGCAATTTCTCTAATTCACCAAGTGTCTGGCTAATTTGCTTTACTTTTGTTTATCTTTGTATGCTACATTTGAAGTGTTAGACTGCAGTAACAAGGAGGCGATGCTATCTAGAATGAGATATTTACAACTCTAACATAATGGTGTAGTATGGAGAAATACAGGCCTGGTACAATAACAGAGGCCTCGAGGAAATGGAAGCACAAGGTGGGGTGTAGAGGAGTCTCATGGGATGAGAAGAGAGGGGACACAGCCCTGGCACTAGAGATCTCACAACTAACAACTCCGCAGTGTTCTGTTACAGAAATGCAGCCCAGGGATGGGCATACCTGGTGTTAGGGATAACAAAGAGAACACGGCAATAGTATCTGACGTGTAAAATCCACCATGTATGTAGTAAAAATGGATGTAACATGGAACTGTAAACCAAAAGAGAGAGAAAGGTATAAAGGCATGTTAGCAAACATTTGAAAATGACCCTAAGTAGAAGAAAGGGGGAAAGGGGGTGTGGGGGGTGTGTGGGGAAGGGGGCAGGCAGGGGGAAGGACAAGACAGGAAGAGAAGAAACCATCAACATGAACCTCCCAGTGAAGGACTCTGGTTGCTGGCAACTGACAGTAGCCAACTCTAACACTAGTGTGAAACTAATGACTTCAGCACCTACAGGAGCAAAGAAAGGGTAAGCACAACATCCAGAGAAATGCTAGAAACTCAGAAGTGAGTTACAATTTTAACTGTATTAATGGTACTCATGCAACTTTTTCTGTATTTAGAGTACCTTCATTAGTATTTTTTTTTCTGTAATACTTGTGTTTAGACTATTAAGATTATACTAACAGTCAATTGCTTGCTTTAATTATGTATTGATAAAGTGTACCTCCTTTTTTCCCTTAATGCTTTGAATCTAACAACAATAACTTTGCACTGAAGTTTGTAAATTCCATTTGAGAAATAAAATCTGTCATATTCTTTATGCTTACCAGAGGGTAAACAGAAAAAACAGAGATTAAAAATCCTGTTCCAAATGGAATATTGGCAATGATGGCATTGTTTGCATTAGAAGGTACAGCAGTTCAATAAAGTCTGTAAAACCCTAATTTATCCCATCGTATATGTGTAAGAGAGACTTGCAAGGGAATTTGAAATGGTGAGATGTGTACTTGTGGCTACTTATATTTTCCCTGCATTCTTATTTCTTCACAATAAGCTTCAGTTTTAGATTATTCCCTGACAAAGCAATCTAGTCTATTCAAATGGTGTTCCTGGATATATTTCACAGTTCGCTGTCAATTCAACCTCTGTAATTTACTTCATATATAAAAGCAAAACCAGCAAAATTCTAAACCAACAAAGCTGGGGTTAACAAATATTTCCCTCTGCTGTAGTTACACTTATGTTTAGCCTAATTTTGAGGTTATTTTCAGATTCACATCCTCTATGCATGTCCCTTATTGTGTATTTTCAGTGCTGTGCTTCTGCTTATGGTCAAAAGCCTCTGTACACAACTTCAAATATTTTTATAAAACACAGATGTACTGTTAGAATTTTTCAGTTTTTAACTTTAAGATTATTAGGATGTTACTAAATCTGTTTAGCACCTTTGTGAACTATGTTCTATTTTGGAAACCCAATTCAAACAATATAAATTAATTTTCCAAAGAAACAGAGATAAATGGTGTGAGGTAATATTTGCATTCCGAAGTTTCTTGATCTTGCTAGATGAATAACATCACACACAGAAAAATGAAAATGGGTACAACAGTTTTATAATTTCCTATGAAAGTTATTTCTTGCTGTGCAAAACAAGGCCATTAAAAAAAAAAAAAAGATGAATGCAGAATGCAGTAGTTTGTTAATAATAGTGCATACAGATACACAAGAGGGAGAGGGTAAATTAAGGTCAATCACTATGTAAATGTAGTATTTCTTAATATATGAGCAGTTGCTTTTCAGAAGAGGAATAGTTTTCAAATTCACCAGAATTTAAAAATAGAAAAATGCAATAAGTAATCCATCTTCACCTTGTTTTTAATACATCAGTAGGATATGAATTAGCATGAATCCTTAATAACCAAGCTACCAGAATAAAAGTTATAGCTGGTAGTACAGGGACTCGCTAGCCCAGGGAGAGAATGAGAAATGTGTTGTGTCTGGGAAACAGTGTGGGATTAGTCTACTGTGGCACACACTCATTTTTCTTCACCGGTTAGGAGCCAGAGCAGCACAACTTGCATCCTGAAACTGTAGGGAGTGGAGTGCACTCCTGCGTGTGCGTAAATGTGCATATATATGGGTTATTCCAGGATGAAAGCTCTTCCTCTATGACTGCTCCAGGTGGAGTTTTCTGCCTGGGCCCGAATCTTCATGGTTATTTAATATAGCAGGCTAGCAGATCCCTCACAGTTGGACAAATTAAATAAAAAAGCACCTCAGAACTGCAAACATCATTCAACAATACTTCATGAGAAAAATTCTCTGGAGATCTTTTCTGACCTGCTAAATTTCAAGTGTTTAGCAATTTATAACTCTCCCTAAAATTATAACTCTCCACCAAAAAAAGGTCATTTACACTGATAAATGTTACTCACACAAAACAAGTGCTATCAGCCTGCCGTTTTACATAACGTATTGACACAGCTCTGTCTCACAAAGGCACCACAGCTGTTCTGTAGGTTAGTTAAGGCTGATTTAGATATGCAGTTAAGCACTCATCACTAATTCCTCTCAAATATTTGGATTAAATCCCTGCTTACATATGGATAGTATTTTTTTTCAAAATATATTTTTATAGTCTTCAGCAAAGACCATATTTTTGGTTTATTTTCTTTTGCATTGAGATAATATGTTCAGGTGCCACTGTTGCAGCTGCTAGAAACTACACAAATAAGCATCCTTGTCTCTGATTGCAACTTTCCTATTTTGTCTCTGCTTAATAGTTTGCTTGATATTAATTATTTCTTTTCCTGAAATGTTAGAAATTTCTTACTGAGGCTTAGACAGTTCAGCAAAGAAATCCAAGTCAGAAAAAAGTATTCAGGGCTGTAGAGAAACATAAATATGGCCACAAGAAAATGACGAAAGTGTTGGGTTGACAGTCTTCAGGAAAAAGATCACAAAAGAAACTCCAATCTCATCTTGTCTCTATGAGCGTATAGAACATCACATAATTTACTGTTCTCATGTTTGCAGTTGATATAATGTACCCAGGCTGGGGTAGGGGTTAGAACTTTGCATGCAAATGTTCTTTTTCAGGTTTGGGATACATATAGCACTGTTTTTCTGCACTGTAAAGGAAGGTATTATGAAAATGGAGAAAAGGAACTATTTCAGCATATCATATCTGAACACAAATAATTTTTTATTTTTTTTAGGCTACTGATTTGTTGATCTTTACAGTTCACATTCATAAAGCCTAAATTTTTTGAATGCTTTTTATACAACTATGTTCATGTTCTATATAAATACCATATAAATGAGCAGCTACATCTTTTGATATGTACTGTTACTATATTATCACAAAGACAGTAATTCCATTAGATTTTGAAGTATAGACTACTAATCTGAGTATTTCATGGAACACTAACAATTTGAAGTATCAATATTGTCCCTTAACAAGAAAATATAAAGTAGTGATGTTGATAAACTTTTGATACAGTGTTAGACGTTGACTAAATATTTATATTTGAGGAATACACCAGATAGCATAAAGACAGCATTTTTTTTTGGTTGATTTTGTCATTCAGTGATGACCCCTGAATTTTGTATCATAAAAACACCAGCATGGCTACTATTACCCCTGCATGTTGTGCAAGGGGGAAAATACTGCTGTGAAATATTTTGAGGCTATTTGTAAGGAAGGTTAATTCCTTTCAGTACTGTCTGAACCTGATAGCACATGAAAAACAATTGAATAGATGGAAATGACAGTTGATGTAGCTGGTGATATAGTACTACTCATGACAAAAAACACAGCAATTATACAATGCTTGAATGAACACTTAAAATTATTCTTTTTAGTATCTAAACCAAAGTACTAATTTTCTTTTCCAGCCATACTCTATGCTGCTTTGCTATAAACTCTAATCAACAACAATATAGGTAAATATGAATTTAATGGATTACTGGGTGAATGAACACTGGTCAAGAATCATATTAATTCCTGTGCATTGATAATATTCTATATTCCATCCTGTACTAACAATTTGAAACCGAATTTTCCTGAAATACTCTGACATACAATGAGTTTTGCTGTTGTCGTTCAAGGAAAATCATATTATTTGATTATGAAACTACCAATTTTTTACACACACACACACACACACACACACCCCTCTACCTTTCCCACTGTGATATATAAAAGCTATATAGCTGGACACAGAATTTCAGAGGAACGGTCAGCAATGGAGACATGACAATTTAGTTATTTTGGACTCCTTCCTGAAATTCCAAATACCTACTTAATTACAATGCAGATGTCTACAGTGATTCCCTTTCCTCTGTTGCACCAAAATTTGTGATTTACACACTTACTGTACCTGAGTTTTCAAAGGAAAAGAATCAGAAAAAGACAAGCGAAAGGCAGAGTGCATGAGTGGAGATTTGGGTTCTCCAGTACAAAGCAGATGTGGACATACTAGAGTGAGTCCAGCAAAAGGCCATAAAGATCATTGAGAAACTGGAGCATGTGTCATATGAGGAAAGGCTGAGAGAACTGGGATTGTTTAGCCTAGAGAAGATAATGCTCAGGGGGTACTTATCAATGTCTATAAAATAGTTCCTGAGATGGAGTAAAGATGGAGCCAGGTGCTTCTGTGTTATGCCCATTGACAGGGCAAGCGGTAATGGTCACAAACTGAAACATCAGAGACTACATTTAAATGAAAAAAAGCTTTTTTACTGTGAGAGCTGGACTACATGACCTCTACAGGGCTCTTCCAACATAAGTAATTCTGTGGATTTGATGAAAATAAACCCAAATCCAGCAATAATCATGGATAACTTTTGGAATTTTCAGAATTTCATTCAGAACCAATCCAAATAAAATGAAAGTGCTTTATGTAGAAGTTCTGTATATTAAAAGTCAGTCCCAATCTCATGCAGAATAAATATTCACTGTAAATTTTTTGAGAGATGATTCATATTTTGATGTAATTATGGTAAGAAATGCACATGCAAAATTGGCCAGTTAGTATACTATAACTGACTATAACTGGCATTCTTGGAGACAGGTTTGAGTCATATAATAAAAAAATGTTTTGTGACTTTGTGTTATTGATATGTGTATGTATAACAGTCATAAAAGAACACTATGGAGGAGCAAAACTGATATATTTTAATATGGGAAAATAAATATAACACTTGCAATTTTAAATTACTACAAGAAATATTGCAGTACAAGGTGGACAGCTGAGAAAAATCAAATTGGCAAATAACTTATTCCATCCCACCAAAAAATGTGTTCTCAATAAAATGTTTATGCTTTGCAAAATTGCTTTTCAACTCACGTTTTATTTTTAGAACCCTTTAAATTATAAATTCCATATTTTTTGTAATACTTAACAAATTATAATCTTATCCAAAATGTGTTCATTAAAAAAGCATATGAGTTAGCAGCTCAGACAACATAAAGCTGTTTTGTAAATGATTTTTTTCATTAATTTTTTACCTTTGGCAAGGTTTATTGTTGGTCAAGAATCATTTTGGTTTTAAGGTATGTTCTGTTAACTGTAGTGGGGTGAGTGAAATTGCAGTATCCAATGGGATTTCTTGACAGGGGAGATACACATAGATTAAAAAAGAAAAAAAATAAGTCCTTCTTCAGCCCTTTGTTGCAAGTTAATAGACAAGGTTTCTTCAAAAATTAGCCTCTAAATTATATTGGCTTCTTTAATTCCCCAATTTGTTTTTTTATTTTTTTTTAATGTTTTTTGGCGTTTTTTTATTTTGGTCTTTTTCAGCCTCATATATCAGCATCATAACATTTCCAAAATCACATGATCCTTCATATCCTGCAAGAACAGCCAAGGCCCAATTAAATCAAAATAAGTCTTTCAAACATGGAATTATAAACAGTTCATCACAATAATCTGAACTCCTACTTATGCTTCCTCCACAAATGACTTCTGCTGGTTACTGTTTGGAACTAACACTTCAGTTACAAGCACATTTTAAACAGACATTAGAAAGAGTCGATCAAATACATCATATACTGTTCATTTCAATGCAAGAAGCAGAGACAACCCTTTCCTCAAATTACCAACACTATGCAGTGGCATTATTTAAGAATTATTTAAGAATCTACCCATTTTAGTCATTACATTCAGTCATAAATAAGCTATAGTGTCCAAGATCTACATCTGTAACCTGTTTATCTTAAATAGCTGATCAAAGTATAAAATCATAGGCCAGCTGAGATGAACTAAATGAAAAGTGGTTATTGATTCTCTTATTTATAATGGAAGTACTCAAACTTCCATTGCTTATATACCTTCTTGTGTCCAATGGACTATATTTATTTTACTTACAAATTCAGTATCTCTGGAAAGGAAATTGCATTGTCAACAATTCTGTTCCGCCTATTAAAATGTAAAACTACACCCTCCTGTAGTAATTGTGCTAGAGAACATTGGAGTCTGGAAATCAGCATCTGCATGACTGAGGCCTGATTGTGTCAAAAATACATGTCAGCATTCAAAAATAAATAATTTTAATAGCTGGATGATATTGTTTTAAAAAATAACAAAGCAAGTTAATATCTGAGCAGGACTTTGATCTTGGGAGAGAACATAGTATATTTCAAGCAAAAAAGCTCAAAATTATGGTCAGTATGGTGGATTAAAACAATACAACAACCATATAGGGACTTCTGTGACTGTAGGGTAACTATACTTCTTCTTATGTTTTTATATCTATGTGCATGAAAGTGATAGGACTCTATATATTTAGGCACAGCATGGATTTTAAAAGTGTTAAGAAACCTTATTTCCCAATGATTTCAGATTCCATTTTGGATTAGCCTGACATATACAAGAAAAGAGTTTAGTATCATCCCTAGAGTGCATTTATAGAGCTACATATATAACAGTTACTCTAAAATTCACTAACAGACTGTGGAAATGTAAGACGCACACACAAATTTTTTTTATGCACAACATAAAAGCATGCTACTCTGGCAGCCTTGCTCTGGAGTGGAGGATCGTACCACAGGGCGGTGCAGAGCTTTCTGTGAACGAGCAAAACTGCAAAATGAGGACAGAGAGAGAGAGAGAGAGGATGCCCCCGGCCCAAGCCCTCAGTCCCCCACTACCACCTGCCGCCTTAGAATGGGAAGTGTTGAGACCCCACCAAGTGGCAGCTCTGACTCAGCATAGACAGGGCCAGGAATGGGGGCAGCCAAACCCCCACACATACAAAAGCAGCCCCCAGCGCAGGAGCAACCAGAGCACACCAACACGGCATGGCACGACAGTTCGTGCAGGGGGGCCCGTCACCCTGAGGCTCAAAGAGGAGAGCTCAAGTAGTGGTCACACCCTCCCAGAAGAAATTTAGTTGTGGTCTCCACTCAACCAAAAGCCATCACCAGAAGGCATGTGGTGACCCAGGCGGAGCAACCACATAAACATGCAGTTGTCCAGGTCAAGGACCTGGGAGGTCCCTGAGCCTGTCACTGCTACTGGAGGGCAGCAGAGATAACACCTGTGTGAGGTGCGACCAGGTGGATGATCTGCTCAGCCTGGTGGCAGAGCTGACAGAGGAAGTAGAAAAGTTCAGGAGTATCAGGGGTTGTGAGAGGCAAATAGGCTTGTGGAGCCATTCTCTACGGTAATCAATGAGGTAAATGCACTGGATGGACACATCACAAGAAGTGCAGGACACCCTACACTCCTGTACCAGGCAGAAAGAGGGGACCTGAGACATGAGGAGGAATGGAACTCAGGGGAGAAAGGAGTTTACCACCTTGGTAAGAAGAGGCAGGCACCTCTGGAGGACTATTTGGATGTTGAGAAGTTATGCAAGGTGAAGATTAGAGAGGTGAAAGCCCAGCTAGAACTCAGGCTGGCCACTGCTGTAAAAAAACCCAAAAAAATGGTTTTCCAAATATAGAAACAAAAGGGGGGACAAGGATAATCTGCATTCT
>JAVJGJ010000037.1:6066060-6089149 GCA_035590215.1 Microhierax caerulescens
CCTCCCCCCCCCCCCCCCCATCTTCTTCTTTCTGCCCCTGTAATAAAAAACACAAAATGCCACCAATATTGTTTTCTGTTAGAAAGTAGAAGGGGAAAGCATTGCAAAGGAAGAATCAGGTTTTTAATCTGTTGGCTGTAGTGAATATAGTGAGTCAATATATAGTGAGTCAATACAGTGTTATAATATTCTAAAATAAAGGAAAGCCAAGAGCAAAAGTACAGGAAAAGGACTATAAAATCGAGACTGGTAGGTCCAGTGTGAAGAACAGATGCTACAAAAGTGCAAAACAAAGCACTGGAGACAATGGTGATGGATAAAGCTGAGAGAAGAAAAGTTAAGTGTCTAACACAAACACAGCTTAAGTTAAACGGACACAAAAATGGAGGAAAAGAAGAAATAAAGGCAATGTGTTAAAAGGCAACCAAGTAGAGAAAAGAAGCAAACACAAATAAAATGGTAGTTGTTTCAGACATCAAATAGTCAAGGCAGGACAGCTGAGCACTATGACCGAGCCTTTTCTCTAACTGGAAGTATGTCTGTTAGTTTTAATTTTATGCAAGACAAAGAAATGGAACAAACTATGTCCTGTAAGAAAGCTGAGCTCAAAATCTTGGGCAGCTTGCCTTACAGTGCAAATATGTAGCATAAAAGAATGAAAGTCAGCTTTAGCTAGGGTTAAAATGTTCTGGTTTAAGACTGTACCTACTTTTCTCACAATTCAAAACAGAGCCTGAGCAATCTTCTTGAATATTTTTCTGGTCTCTTGTTTTAGTCCTACTGCAAATAACATTAATCTGCTGTAGATTTCAAAATGAAAAGTATTTAGTTGCCAGTCCCAGCTTTAGGTTTAACACTGTCTAGGCTGAACATAGAAATGTTGTCACTGACAGAATGGTCCTAGAAGACACTTTGTCTAAAAGGCATTTTAAAGTAAGGTTAGACATACTCTTCTGATCTAGTGCAGAATAGTTTGACATGAAGCACAGTTGCCTGTGGGAAAGAAAAGCACAGAGAAAATGGAAAAGGGAAAACATTCATGCTGTGTTTTACAAGGAAGCTTCAAAATAACTATGTTAGCACTGGGGATGGATTAGCTCCAAACTCAGAGATGCTGTGCTCTAACTAGTACTGAAGTGTATCAAAGAAGGTGAAAAACAAAGTGACGTGACTGGGCAAAGATAGATAATTCCTGAAATTCAGCAGCTGGCCGCTGCTATGGCAGCTGAGCTTCAAGAGCAGGGAAATGCAGTTAGCATAATCAGATCGAGCCATCACTAACAAATAACCCCATCTACAAGAGTTGGTATAGTTAGCTAAAACCTGGATGCTAATGCTGGACTAGCATTTCACCAGGCAGTAATTATCGTTCTGGCAGTGAACAGTGGTCTCAGATGAATTGTTTTCTTGTCACTATCATTTCTGTCTTTGCCATCCCATAACATATTGCTTTGAGTGGTTGCCATACCCATTTTTTATTCACTTAAACTTTTGGTTTTGCTGAGAGTTAATGTAGCACTGTCTGCCTATGCCTCACCCTGCCACAGAGCACATTTCTGCTTCTGGTAGATGTCACTTCCTGGTAAAAATGAAACCTTATGCTCGGCTGCATCTTTGCAGAGCTCTGTATGTGACAAGTCAGGCTGGAGTCAGTGCTTGCTGAAAAGGGAGGCAAATGGAGCAGATACTTATGCCCAACAGCACTGTGTAACGGTATTTTCAGTAGTTAATTCAGATCCTTCCTTGCATGCCTGTGGAAATCCACCACCTATGCCTTGCACGTACTGGCACTGATTTCCAAGGTGCCCAGAAATGCGAATAAAGGCTGGAGCAGGGAATTTAAGCACTGTGCTACTATGGTATTACAGCTACGCTGCAATACAGAAAACAGAGCAACATACTGCAAGACTTCACTGTTTTTGAACACAGATTCAATTTCCAGGAACAATTCCTATAAAATTACTATAACATCATTATGGTAAATATTACTTCCAAATAGTGACCACTAGGTATAATCTCTATTTCTCACTGTAAATTGGTGTTATTAAAGAGTTCGTTCAAAACAAGGTTAAATCTCTCATAGGTAGACTATATAAACAAAGATCAAGTCACTCTTTGGTAGGTAAAACTTGGATTAAACTCTTAGGGAACTTCTGTTCAACAATATTAGTTATTAAAGCAAGCACAAAGAAATGACCGTTAGCTAGAAGAAAGTATGGTAGCATAGAAATGATAATTGCCAAAAACATGGCTTTTTAAAAATTATTTTTTTTCTGTGGTTGCAAAGCTTATTTCTTACAAGAATAATAACAATAAACAATGCTATACATATAGCATGCTATACATATAAAATTATTCACAAAATAAGTGAAACATTTATTGCACAAAAGTTTAAAGTGAATGTGTGAAGTAGACAGCCATTTTGAAAACTGACATGAAACACCTGAAAAGAAAGTGATCCACCAGGGTGCAATGAAATAAATGTGAGCTGCCTTAAATATCTTAATGGTGATAGCTCTAAAGCTTGTGTACTACTTCTAAGACATTGCATTTGTTAATATAGGAAATACAAATTACTAGATGTTTCTGAATTTGTGTAATCAACCCCTTGAGTGAATTGTTCCAGAGACTTAGGTGTTCACAAGATAATTAGCAGTTATGTCTGGCTTTAGTGTCATTTAGCAATCCCAGCGATACTTACATTTTCTATTTTCTCCATTAATGAGATGACATTATGGGAAATGACATCCTAAGAGTAGTTACTTTATTGAGAATGACTTATTCTTCTTAGTGGTAGAGATAAAAAAAAAAAATTATTTCAGGAACCCACTCCTCCTTTTGGGAAATCTCTAATGTGGTCACCAGTATCTCTTCTTCCTTCCCCTATGCTTAAGTGATAACACACACAACTGAAGGCATATTTCTAACCACAAATGAATACATCATTGGAGACTCCCCTGAGACAGAAGTGGTGAGTGAGAACTGTGCTGCCTGACAGAGAGATGTTGAGATCACCAGTTAGGACAGCAGTAAATCCTGGTTTACCTTGTAAATTTAAATCAAATGGCAAAGCTCTGAGTATCTTCAAGACGAGTTCCCCAAACTTTTTGAGAATAGTAAATTCTTATGCCAGTTAAAGTCTAACCCCAAAGGTTGCTCAGTATTTGGTTTCTGATTTTATTAACATTCTTTAATAAATGTCCAAGGAAGTATTTGTATTTGCCTAAGGTTCACTTTATTTGGAATCCTCTCTCATACTGGATTTGACCTTCACAAATTCTGTTCCATAACAGATGACCTTTAGATTAGCCTCCCGTGTAAAGAAGTGACTACGTTATCTGATGCTTTTCATTGTGCAAGTTACTAAACCAAAAATACATTAATAAATTTAAATATCTGTTATAAATATCCCATTTTGATAATGTGTTCCAAACAAAATAACATCTTTTCTAATATGTTCAGGGTCCCAAGAGTATTTTTCATTCTTTATTTCTTAATAACCTCAAAAAATCTAAAACATTTTCTTATATACAATTTTCCTGTGTTTATCTGAAATATGAGCACATCTGGAGTGAAAAGTTTCATGAACACAAATTCAAATCAATTATTTTTATGTTTCATTAAAATATTAATATTTTACGAGTATTTCATTATAAACATATACAGATGCCAGAAAAACTGGAAAAAAAATCTTTAGTTTGAGGAACGTGCACATGTTGCTGTTGAGTCAAATGCTGGCAACAGTAACACATCAACGTATTTAGAGTGTGTTCTTTAAAAAATACCACTTCAGAAATGTTAAAGTTCTGAGATATGAGAAATTAAGAGGCATAAATAAAACAAAAGTTGTTTTGAGTTGATAAAGGCAGGAAAAAAAAATTATGCCATGGATAATGATATGTTGGAGGTTGTTGCCCACACAGGTCATGCGGTCTCCATCCTTTTCCAGATTTTCAAAACCCAGCTGGACAAAGCCCCAAGCAACCTTTTCTCACCACATAGCTGACCCTGCTTTAAAGAGAAGGCTGGACAAGAGGTCTCCCTGGGTCCCTTCCAGGCTAAGTTACCCTTTGGTTCTAAAGAAGTTGTTTCTATTACCCAGTTTTGTCTGCTAGTGGGAAGCCATCATCAAGTATAAAGATTCAGTTTA
This sequence comes from Microhierax caerulescens, assembly GCA_035590215.1. NCBI lineage: Eukaryota > Metazoa > Chordata > Aves > Falconiformes > Falconidae > Microhierax > Microhierax caerulescens. Next base: position 6,070,211 of record JAVJGJ010000037.1, read on the forward strand.
TATCTCTACTCAGATAAACTCCACTCAGTGACAAAATATCGTTGATTTAGGAAAATGGATGGAAACTATGTTGTATGTATGTATCTCTGTGAGTATGAATACATAAGGCTTTCAGAATGTATATGTTTAAGACTGAAATACCATGTACCAATAGTTTCTCCACAATATTTTGAAGCTGCCATTAAATACTGTAACCAAAGATCAGAGAAATAGAAACACTAGAAAAATGAACTATGTTGGGTGAACCATAATGGTTATTTTTTTGTAGCTGGACTCCGACAGTGGACAACAATTTACTCTGGTCTTTATTTTATATACATTTTACTAATTTATGTTGCAGACATGGACTATGGCCACTATATAAATAAAAATAAATATTATTAATTGATTCTTAGGTATTATAGATATTATGTAGCATCCTTGTTTCATACATATGCTTATAGCATAGATGAATATATCACAATGAATCTCAGGAGTAATTTCTATGTATAACACAATTTCAGTCTCATTAATACAATACAAATATTAACTTCTCTAACCTATTTTCATATATATAGTAAGTGTAAAATATCTTACCTTGTCTGTTCAAGAATCTTAAGACAGTAAGAACAAGTTTACCACTGTAAGTGATTATTCATCCTATGATGTCTTTATATGCCAGCCACCTGAGGCAATCAGTTCTAGGAGTGTGCGACTGTCAGACTGCAGCCTTCTGAGGGGCTAAGGTAACAGGAATCTCATTCCTTTTGTGATGTACATCTGGAATAATTTCTATGTAATACTGTGTAAAAGCCCTGTCTCTTTCATACTGTACATCAGTTTGGATTTTTTATTTTATATCTTTTTCTTTTTCTTTGTTTTCTTTTTCTTTCTTATTTTCCTGTCTTTTTTTTTCCTTTGTCTCATTTCTGGTACCTTCTTTATATCATTACAAGCTGAACACAATATCCAACACATTTCACTCAAAGGACAAAAATATTCATGTGTCAACCCCTTGAAGACCTCTCACTCACAGAGAACAAGATGACAAAGGTGTCTACAAGAACCAGATTTTTGGTGTATAGAAAGACTTTGCCTCTTAATATAATCTTAAATTTGTGGAGAATATCTGCTACCAATGATATACCATATGCAAAATACTAGAACATAGTCCTTCCCAACAAGAATTGACAGATGCAAGCATTTTTTACCATTCACCTTTTTGACACATATTTCAACATATGTCTGATTTTTTGCCATCTTTTGGCTCTGTAAAACTTTGTTCATTCTATTGAAGAGACCAAAGGTCACTAGCAAACAACAGCTTTTTGGTTCCAATAAATCATTACTGTAATTTTGCTGTCACAGTTCTATAAATTAGCTTCAAAGACTGCATGTTGACACTGATGATCAGTGTACATTACTGTAATATGTATATTGTATTTGTATTTTTTATTGTAAATAAAATCCAGATAGATTAGAATTAATAAATAGAAAAATACATCATTATTAATATATATTGTTACTTGATAATGCTACTAAAATGTAATTTAATTAGCTTTTAGCAATCTCTAAAATATACTTTCCTGCCCACAAAATGCTACAGAAAGTAATTGCCTTAAATTTTGTTTGAAAACATGTTTTGGGAATCAGTCCTACTATATATGCTGAGAATCTCTAAAGCATCAGTCTAAGCAAGTTCTTTTTACTAACAAGTATCAAATATTTAGTTCTGTTTAAAGAAGAAAAAGTATGAACTTTTGTCAGCATACTTTTTCTCCACTGTCCATCCCCTGCCCTTTCATAGACCTATTAATGTAAACACTGTGGATTTTTTTTGCTTTTGAGAATAACATGTTGCAACTAAATTAACCTTCCTATTCAGCTGCTTCTATCTGATCTCCCATCACACCTTTAATTAAGAATTTCAGAAATAGTATTGTGTCAATGATATGCTGTCCAGAATATTAAGCAAAATTATAAAGCATTTTTTTTAAAAAAATATAGGGTTTTTTGTTTAATACAAATAACTGTAACTATTCATGTATGGATAGAATGTACTGCTGAGATTGACAAAGATGTTTAGTAAATACAATAGCAGAACTCTTTTTATTATATTTATACTGAATTATAATAAGTATAGTACATCCAGCTTTCCTGAAAAAAATACCAGAAAAGGGATATATTTTTCTTGGTGTGTGCATTTGGAGAAACATCAGTACTACGGGTGTTGATGTGAAGGGACAGTTCTGTTTCTCATGGTGCTTTGAGAGCGTACTAAACCTTTCAGAAGTTTGTATTATTTTTCAGAACAGAATGAGTTAATGAAGTTCGAGGACCATTGTATATTAGAGATTTTTAAATGGTAGTCCATCAAACATGGAAATTCTACAAAACACTAATGTACAGCTACAGACTTTCCGGGTCTTGCTATTTCTCCTTGTTTTAAAGTAAATTATAGGCAAAGAAAACAAAACGTACTAAAACCATTTTGAATAAGAGCTTTTCATGCATCAGTTGCTAGGATTGCCAGAGGACTCTGAGATGGTAAAATGACCAGAAAAGGTAGCTCAGCCAAGAGAATCTCTCTTAGGGTATGGTTTTAATATCCTGAGAGCTCAGAAAATGCTTTTTAACTGTTGAAATAGCACTTCTGCCTACTCCCACATTAATGGAGCACTTCTGCCTTGCACTTGTCAAAAACCATTAGGCCTTAAAAAAAAAAAGTCAGCAACTTTAAAAATACAAAATAATAATATCATATTTCTCTAAAATTCTGTGAAATCTCTGCTGCTACTTAGAGACCCTTTATCATGTTTCTTTACTATATTGTTATGTGCTGAAATAGTAAATGACAATTATTGGTCAGCATACGAATTTTCTGCCTTCTTATGAGCTTTCAATAAGACAACCCTCTGGGCTCATTTTAAATTCCAAAGAGAATTCCCCAGACAGGTGAAATCAACTGAAGAAAATAAATTGAAACCTACATTGTAGACATACCTTGGGGTTTGACTTGGGTAATGAAGTGAAATATAAAGCTGCTATGTTCTGCTTGCAAGTGTACCTGAACTGTAAAGAAAGTGTGAAGTATATCTGAAACACTAATCTAGATAGAAATCTAGATAGAAATGCTAATGGCACCATTCAAGTCAGGCTTTTTTCTCTATGAAGTATTCCATTGGCCTGCACAACAGATACTGGTCAATGCCACAGCTTTTTATAATTCACAGATATATATTAGCTTGACAGGGCACACCACAGCCTCATTAGAAGTGTACAAACAGACTTTGAGTCACACAGATTTAGATTTAATTTCTACAGGCAAAGTTTAAACCTGGGGACATAGGACTTTGGACTTTTTTACATTCATTAAGAAATAATAATGATTAAAAAACATGAAGCAAGATGAGGTGTGGTGAAGTTTCTTCAGTTTAATCTTTGGTTTAGGCTTTCAAGCAACATCCAAAAGTCTGTGCCAATACAGCAAAACACATAGATTCAGCGTATACTTCTACTTAAGTGACTTGCTCTTATAAACATTTTAGAAGTCTTTAGTACCTATTCCACCCAAGTTTGTCATATAAGTGTACCAGTAACCATCTGCTCTTCCTGACAAAGGAATGAAAGAATGTGAACTATTAATTTGATTATTGGAATAAAGAAGAAACAAATAATTTCTGCATCTCCAGATACATTTTTTAAACTAAAATAATATTGAAGGATATTTTTCATCATACATATATGGATTAGTTTGTGTGTAAAGTGCAAAATGAAGAAATTAAAAACTACTTTAACTCTAGCCTGATCTCGTTTCAAATCATTCATTAGAACTATGTTAGCAGTGACAATACCAACTAGTAAAGGACAGCAAAATGTTTCAACACCATCTATAATTTCTGCAGCAAAATATTGAATTACAAAGCACAGTATGGACAGTGTTCAAATCATTGCTTTTTATCATGGGAAGCAGCCTCAATGAGAGCTGAGCAGTAAAAAAGTAAATTTTATCGAAGTTTTTCACATTTCAAAGCTTGGTTTCATTCATAGTAGCATGTTTTTTCCATTATCCCTGAAATTTTTCTTTTAAGAGGTTTTGAAGAAGTTCAAGAGGTATACTTCTAGATATATTGCTGCTTACATTTCAGTCTATTAAAGATTCTCTTTAATCCTCATTAACTGAAAACCAAGTCCTCTTTGAGAAGCATGAGAATAATGGAAAGAAGATTACTGACAATATAAAAATGTTGAGTATTTTAAAGGACAAGGGCAGTTAAAAAATTTCCCTCAGATAAGATAGGAGGTGTTTTCCTAACATACACATTCAGCTTTGACTTTGGAAAATTTACTAGTGTCAAGAGAAATTGATTCTCTTATTAAAAAATATTTTAGTAATGCTGTGGAAATCAAAAGGTAGATTTACAGTTTCTCAACAGAAAATCTTGAAATAGTTATAATAGGGAAAATAGTATGAAGAGAGACAGTATGGACCACTAGCTTACCCACACTCTGAGAAAAAGGAAGAAAAAGCCTGGGGTTATATTGGTATTCTGGTAATGTAGTGTTGGACAGACAGTTAAGACAGGTCTTTTATCAGCACAAGTAATTTGTGTTATTTATATCCTCCTCTACTAAAACCATAAGGTGACCAGAGCTGACATGGGTGTAGGAGGCAAAAACCACCTTAAGGTTGGCTGCTTCACAAGGTACTCCCTCTACGGTTGAGGTTATAGCAGCCTTGAAGCTACTGTTTTATAAAGAAATTGTTACTTTCTCCAAGCTGGTAGATGTGTCCACAATGGGTTGTTGTCTTTTTTTTGGAACCCAAATCAGTGTAAGTTTACTGTTCTGTTAAACAGAACAAAATGTTGTATTGTATAAATGAGAGGTGAGTCTTCCCTTCCATTCACTCCCTATTAAGTTGAGTTTATGAAAATTTACTACTGTTTAATTCACAAGGCTTTACCCCTTTGTTCGTTGTGAAATAAATAGCAGACTATGTTTTTTACATTAAATATCTCCCTTTTAAACTATGTGAAACAACAAATTACTATATAAGTCACTGGGTTCCCCAGTGCCTTTTCTTTTATGTGAGGCTGGATTTTCTCCTTCTTTTTTAAGATGTGATTCATAACACATCTTAACACATCTTAAATCTTTATATATTATGTTCAACCTGCAAGTAGCATTTTATGCATTTAGACAATATGATGTACTTTTTGCTACAGGGCTCTTAGGCAGAGTTTACTGCTGCACTGTGTACAATAAATATATAAATAATTTACTTGCTTTAGTCTATATAAATGATTTGTTTGCTTAATGTGTTGGAAATAATTTGATGCATTAAAGTTGCTGTTGCACCACATTAGTACAACAAGCAAGATCTATATCTCATTTGTTCTTCTGGAAACAATTTGTAAGTAAATGCAGATGTTTGTCTCTTTATTTTAATGTTATTTTTACAAGTTGTCTCCTAATACACAGTTGCATTATGCCATGAGAAACAAAGACTTCAGAAAGGAGAATTTCTGATTAATCAGTCTCATTCGCATTTAAACCATTATTTTCAGAGCGATATCATTCATACTCTACTTTCAGTAACATACAGCATGTAAGAAAAAAAAGTAATACATGCAAAATGAGTAAAAAATAATTGTAAAAAACACCTCTGAACAACATAACAGAATTTTGACACAATCTCACCATTTTCATCTTTGTGCATACAAATCAGAAACTCTAAAATAAGTCAGGAGAGTTTGCCTATTTTGCTTCCTATGAGCAATATGACAGAATTTTCTTTCTTTCCTGCTAAGAATCCAAGACTCATTTCCATATTCAAATTACGGAGATACTACCAAAAATCAGGCACAAAACTCTCTAATACTCAGTTTGGAGTTTTAGAAAGCAGGCACTCTTTATTTTCAGCACCAGATGCATGGGAATAAGTTTTGCCCAACATGCTTACTGACTTTGTTCTCTGTTTCTTTATATGGCTGATCTATACATATTAATGAATTTCTGAGAAACTATTAGCATAGTCGTTATAGTTCCATGAACTACTTATATCTACATTCTTACTACACATGTGTGCCCTAATGTGTTAGGCCATTTGGGACATCTTTATCCTTTCTTCATCCTCTCGTTGTCTTCCTCTTCTCAACCTTTTCATGACCTTCTCTTCTTCTGGCCCTGTTTCAACACTCTTGGCTCATGTCTTGGTTTTGGACTGGTTCTTATCTACTTCATAGCTAAACCATACAATGCAGCATTCTACTAGTAGCTAATCTACGTAAAACAGTGTTGTACAGCTTGGCCATGTCATGGATACATAGTTTCAACATTTACGGTTAAGCACTGGTAAAATTCCTCCCGTATCGGAGACACCAAGATTTCTCTCATAATTATGAATAGTCCGTTGACCTAACACTTGTTATGTCAGGAAGACCAGAGAGCACCTTTTGTGTGCACAACATCTATTTCAGCTTAAAATAGCTTTCAAGGGCACTGGAAGGCAGACTATGTAAAGTCTATAATTCAGCTGCTACTATTCTTTACTCTCTTGCAAGGAGGAGTTCGTTTTCTCCCTTTCAGTCTGTGCCTCCTGGTCTTACTCTGCACTATTTCAGCCCTGCTTCAAATTAAGAGTTACTAATTTCTGCACGGCTTTTCTGTATAATCATGAAAAGAATAAAGTGATAAGAAACATTTTAATGTTTTCATATTCTATGAGAGGTCAGTGGGAAGCTAAGAATCAAGCAGGCAAACAGCTTTCACAACTTGTGTCAACAGAATTCACACCAAACAAGTAAGATGGGTTTGGAAGCCAATGACCAAATATTTTATCTATCATTTGTCAGAAAGTAAAGTCTTAACTGACTGTCAAGCAAGTAGCTTATTTTTACCCATGTATTTTTTCAAGAAGGTAACTGTTAGTGAAATTCTGGATGTATTTAGAATTTATTCTGGTCTTGTGGTCAGGAGAACCTCTTTCAGAACAAATCTCTGGCACAATTTTCTTCCTTATTTTCAAAATCACAAAGTACACCAAATAGACACTATACTAAAATTTCTGATTTTCCATGGTATCTGGAAACATGCAGGAAAATAATAATAATAATAATAACAATAATAATAATAATAGAAATGTTACTGTGTTTCCTGAAGAATCAGAAAGCAAGTTGTTCATCTCTGATATGTCTGCACTTTATTGTTAAAGATCTCAAAAGAAAGGACCTATGCTGAGGCTACTGCTGAAGCCAATTTGGTTTTGAATTTGTCTCTTTGCCTAGCATATTTTTTCCTATGAAAAGAAGAAACATTAGCAATATTTAGGCAAATGCATTTGTTTTCTTGGTGGAAAACCTTAGCACTGGCTTCTTACACTACACAAATTTACACCTTTAACTCAACTTACCAATGAATTAAATTTGTATATTTAAAGGGATCTCAGAAGTCTGTAGAACTGTACAGCTGTTTAGCTTTAAGCTCACATGCAGCAAGTCCCATAATGAATTTGTACTATTTCTCCCTTACATTGGGTTCAGGTGTTCAGGTGCTGCTGGTGGCAGCGGTAGCAGCAGCAGCACACAGGCCCTGTGAGGTGGTGCCGGGGCTGCCCTGTGCCAGACACAGCCGGTTCCAGCCAGTTCCAGCCGGCTCCAGCGGCCCCAGCGCAGGGCACAGCTGAGCCCCGCAGCCACGGGCAGGCACCTCAGGGAAAGCCGGGCTGAGAAAGGGCCAAACGGTGCCCAGCAGCCAGGGCTGAGGAAAATTAATTTTCCCCATGTCTCAACTCATGAGCTTTTCCATCTTATTTTCTCCCCTGTCCCCCTCCCCTGCTGAGGAAGGGGAATTGAGAGAGCAGCTGGGTGACCACCTAGCAGCCAGGCAAGGTCAACTCACCATACCACTTCTCTCTGAACAGTATCCATTAAATGTATATAATCATTCTGAGACTACTTGAACATCAGTGTACATTGTGTAGCTTGTCACTTCATTTGTTCAAATCTAGCTGCTGTTTTGTTCATTAGCCATTTGCAAGTTTTGAGCACTTAAGTAAGAATGACTTTAGCTTCTCAAGGTAGTTAGCAATAAAAACAAAGGAATGTGCAACCATGATGACCTAATAAAGTACATCTTAGTGGGTTTTTCTCTCTGGCAATGCAATTTTCAAAAGACATATTCAGATGTGTTCAACATAACATGCGTTTTCTTTTCCTGCATTTCTGTGCCTCATTAAGGACCCAGTGTTCAAACTGGATAACAGCTAAAGTATTGACACTCACCTATAATAACTTATTTATTCAAACATGTAGTCTTACTCTTTCATTGTTATATTATATGAGTCTTAGAACACCAGTCTATTTTCTTCCACATCCTCTTTCATTTTGGATTTTTGGCAGTAAATAGCTTGGGTTTGCAATGTGAAGCCTGCATGCTTAACTGTATTTTAGAAAGCTTTTATCTAATCTTCAAATATCAATCAAATCTGAGGTAGACCACGCGAGTAGAGAGACAGGGAGCATGATCAGATTTTCTTCCACTCCAGAAAAGTGCACGGTTCTATGTCTTAGCGAGTAAATTGCTGGTAGGAGCAATGGAGAAATAAGTTCTAGATGAGTTCAACAAAAGGGCAAAGATGTCCAAGAGGCAGTATGGGCAGAAGACTGAATCATCCCAAAAGGGACTCTTAATCTGTTTCCAGCTGCTGAGTTTGGTGAGCACCCTTACTTTTTCTCCCTGCCTGCTCTTCTGTTTTCATGACTGGTCCTTGAAATCTTTGTTCTCATGCTTAGTGGTCAGCAGCAGAAAGAGGGAGCAGAAGAGCAGGAAGTGACTGCTGAGTTCAACAGGCAGAAACAGAGGGCACTGGTTATAGTGGCACAGGGATCAGCCACCACTCTAAACACTCATTCTCCTGAATGATGCTGAGCTGTCCTCAGCCTTGCCTGTCACACTTCTCAAACGACTTCAAGGCAGAATGCATTTCAAGAGAACTTCAACTCCCTGTGGATTTTGAAGCATCTGGATCATTTCTCATCTTTAAACAAAATTATCTCAATCGTAAAAGAACTAGTGCTCTACTATGATAAACTAAACCAGCCATGTCTAATTCACATAATTTTCACAGAATGTACTCCTACTTTGTAATAACAGCATAAGAACAGCCAGACAGGGACAGAATAAAAGTGCACGTTGCTCAGTATCCTGTGGAACACTATCCCTCCAGTGGAGGAAAAAACAGAGCTTGAGGAGCTATAAAAAAAAGGGCAATCATAAAAGGATAGTGCCCCCGCCCCCTCCTTAGTACTCCAAACTCCAGCTATTTTCAGCTCAGGGGACTTTCTGAGCAGAACATAGTTCCATATATGTCATTACTTCCACAGATTTTTCTTCCATTTACTTGACCTGTCTCTGCTGGAATCTTAATGGGTCATGAACTGGTGTCTGCTTGTGTATAAAAATAGATTTTGGCCTATTATTTTCTTCTGGGTGTGCACACACTTCCACAACATTATACATGCATCTTGTCTCAGCAGAACTCAAAGTGAAAAATTGTCAAATACGTAGCATTGGGAGTGTGACACAAAAAGACAAATTTTAAGACCATGTACTGTTGAAATGCTGAAATATCTGTACCTGCTTTGTAGAGTTAGGTTAGTATCTGTAAGGAACTGTTCCTATGGACTTTGAAACAGAAATGTAAACAGTACAGAAAGTTGCAAAAATACATTCTGGTTGGCTATGGTCAGAAAATATCTACTGTTTCTCTTATTCAGTAAAAAATTCAGAATTATGGAAAGCATTTACTGATTGAAGATGTAGTCCATAAAAAGGAGACTTCATCATAATTACATGCAGAAATATTGTAAATCTATTTTTCTTACAGTCCCTACTTAAACATTCACTATTGGATGGAATACTGAAGCAAATGAACCTGAACGTATTAACATTTTCTGATGTTTCAACCATCTTCATTACCTAGGGAACATTTAGCAGTTATTAAGTTAAACTTGAAATATTCTATAGTTACATATGTTTAAGTAGAAAAAAAACCAACCAACCAACCAGCACCAACACCCACACCACCCCAAACTCAATGAACTTATAGAAAGGTCTGTCTTATAGTCTAAATTGCCAGATTTTACGCAGACTAGCTAGTCTTGACATTAGGTTATTAAATGAATGTGTAGACATTGTAGAAGAAAAGTTTTATTTTGAAGTCCTTATTACACTAATCATGTAAGACATGTAAGTACCTGTAGCGTAAGCAGGGCACAGAGTGAAGAACTGAATTAATCAAGTGTTCAAAAGTAGAGTCCGCAATGCCAGACAATGCTTCAAACAATGTTCCAAGTTGAATTTCTGAGAATACAAGAGCATACAGATGTCAGTGGAACTTCTAATACATAAAGAGAATTTCCAGTTTAGGGACAACTGATTCTTAGAAACAGGCTTATTTATTTTCTTTTCCATAGAAAAGAAAAGATTTAAAATTTTAAATGGTCAGACACAGAAAAGCCACAACAAAATAAACATAGAGAAAAGTGAACTGGTGTAAACTGCAAAAAGCTAGAATAGGTTTATCAACTGTATTTGCAGCTATATTTGCAGATTTCCCCTGGTTTGTGGAAACACACTCAGTATCACATTCAGCAACTAGCTTTGATGAATACTGCAGTTATTCAGCACCACTTTTTATTGAAATATGTGTGTAGTTTGTTAATGGACATTCTGTTGGATCTCCAAATTGGATGAGCATTTCGGAAAAGAATAATGGATGAATAATCAGTAAAAGTGCATACTAACAGGTAGAAATGTACCTGTAGTACATGGGTTTAGTATTCCAGATTTGTAAGTATTTTGTGAATGCTATTAATTGTCCAAATATTTGTTAGAATGAAACTGAGCCAGCTCTGTTATGTGCCACTGGCCTTCAAGCTAAACTTTTTCTTTGAAGGATTATTTGCAGTTTAAATGGTGCATAAACTTCATGTTTGCTGTTGATAAAGGTGTGAACTGCATGTGTAGCAAATACTGTTCTTAAACATGTTTACCCGATTCAGTTACCAGTTGAATTAATGAGCTTGTTCTTCCTTTTCACTTATTTTCTTACTACTTTTGTTTGTACCACTGCTTCTGAAATGATGGTTTCTTATGTAAGAAAAACAGGTCTGTGGGTCCTTGATGGAGATCTGTTTATTTAAATTTATTTATTTATTTGTCTGCCATTTATAGTTTTCTTAAGCTTTAGTATACCTCAAAAACTCAGCTTCATTTAATAACGTTAATTTATACAATTGATCTGGTTACTGCTATGTATCTCTGGAGTCCTTTAATAGTTTTGTTGCTTTTTTCAGTTATTTACTGCAGTGAACCTCACTGTGAGTGTTAGGATTTTGGGTGTTATTTGTTAAATACAGAAAAACAGCTATTTATGTAAGTTTTCACAAAGATGTGTTGATTTTACTTGCTTGTCACCTGAACGAATATGGCTTCAGGTGACTCTTCCCTTAGACAACTTTGCTGTACATGTGTAAGTCAAATATCACTCAAGGAATTTTACATGGTGTTTACTTATGTTAATCTGCATGTAATAAAAATATGTATTTTATTATAGTGTTAATCACAGATAAATAGTATAAAAAATACTGGAGTAAGTCTCTTAGTATGTAAGTTTATTTTCTTCTTCACATGTTTTTTCCATAATATCTGCAAGGAAAAATGGGATGAATGCTGGAAATGTATAATTCAGAATTAATGAAATATTGGGAAAGAGGTGAATACCAAATAAGATTTACAAGTTAAAAAAAACCAAAAACCAAAAAACACAAATGACCATCTCTGAGTTCATTTATTTTTCTCAAAAATGTTTTTGCCAGGTAAAAGATATTATCAGTCAAGCAGCATTCTGAAACTGGGAGTCCTGGAAATGATGCTGATATTTTCACTTCTTCTATTTCTTTTTCTTTTTTTTTTTTTTTTTTTAATTTTAACTTTACAAGTAAATGGAATCTGCTTTTTCTACTATATTTAACTTGTAAATTTCTGTCATTGTGAGCCCAGTTTGTAATTCTCTTTTTTGATTTACAGATCTATATTATACTTATTCCAAGCAATTTTTAGGCAAATGACATCAATTACATTTGATGGATTTTTATAAAGACATTTCACATTACTTTTTTATTAGTTATTTGAACTTACAAACCAGTTTCTCCTAGAGAAGCTGATCTGTAGCTTAGAGCAGTACGTTCCTGTAATTTCTTATGCAACGTTTTGTGAAAGTGTCAACTATAGCTAACAGAGATAGCACATACTGTCATATTTCACTTTCCAGCTATCCTAGCACAAAAAAAGTACATACGGGCTGTGAAAACCTATATCAAAGCTATTACTTAATAAAGCTTAAAACTGAGATTTCTTTTTACATAAAAATTAATGAAACAACCCTCCAACTTTTAGAAGAACCAAGGGAAGTTATGCTATTGCTAGCGCAATATAAGATTTCAAGAATATTCTTACTACAAAGTTCAGTCATAAAAATTCATTACATCTTACATCAACCTTGAATGGTAGAGCAGCATGGTGTAAATGTACAGCTTTTATACTGTAATTTATTTTACATAGGACTATCTTACTAAATGCAGTGCCATGGCCCTGAGGCCACTCTTAGTCCTGACTGTCCTTGTCCAGCCCTCTGAGGGTCCCCACCCTGCCCACAGCCTAGGACCCCATTTGTGGCTGCTGGGGGCTGTCAGTCCCTGCTCCAGCCCTCTGAGGGTCCCCACCCTGCCCACAGCCTAGGACCCCATTTGTGGCTGCTGGGGGCTGTCAGTCCCTGCTCCAGCTCCCTAGAAGGGCCAGTATGCAGATCCCACAGCCCTTCTCTGCTGGGCCCATGCAGAGGTCTACGTAGATCCCAGCCTGTCCTTGGCATGTTCCCATTCCCAAGGAGGTACCAACACCTGGGGCTGGGGCTGCCCAGGTGCTGATTGCTGATGAAGTGTGGTGGGAGAAGCCCTGGCTGTCAGGCCCTGCCCTGAGGTATATGCTTCTGGTGCCCAGCCCCCACAGTAACCTGGCATATAGTTCTACCTAAAATATCTCTTTTCTGGTTTGAATTCACAATTAGGTGGTGTATGTATTCTCAGGGAGCAGTGACATGAAACAGTTGGTTTAGGCTGTGCACGCCTGAATCTCTATGTTACCTGCTGAACTGATCTCCACAGTAGTTGTCTTTGAAGAACTTCAGATGAAAGAAATAATAGACTCCGGTAATATGAAATGTTGCTGAGGGGGAAAAAATATTAAAAAATTTAAAGTATTTAGACACATAAATTAGTTAGGGTCAACAACAGTCAAATGTAAACTTACACTTGATAATTTAATAAAAGCTAGCATTTGTTATCATCTCTGCCAGATTTATTTAGTGGACAGACAAAATATTAGTGTTGTAAGATTCTTTTAACAATTTTAAATCACTTGGGAAATGGTAACAATACATCGTGTTTTGAGAACATATTTCCAGCTTCTGCAAATGTAAATGGAAGTGATATCAGTCTTTCTTACAAAATTCTGTGAAAAACCTAGGGTAGATATTAGAGACTGTTTTTCTGCAGACAAAGAAATATGATGAGAATGGAAAGATGATGCTATGTTGAAAGCCAGCAGCTGGATGTACGGTTCCTTGAAATTGACCAAGTTCTTTGAGACTTATGTCTGAAGTACCACAAAAAAAATTCTAATTGACTATCAATGGTGCTATCTATCTTTAAGTTTAGCTGCTACTCATGGAAACACTGACTACATTTCTTCTCAGGTCTCTAAGAAAAAGTCTTACATGACTCATCCCTTTATATCAGTGTGAAAAGGATCCTTTGAACACTAACTTGGCACACTCAAGTGGAAGTTATGTAATTCCAGTGCAATTAATTACTATAAATTAATCATGTATGTGTGTGTATGTGTGTATATCCAAAACCAACCAAATTCTTTGTGTTCAAGTAGTTTATTTTTCCATCTGCATTGAAACATCTATGAAGATTTCTTTATAAAGCTTTTATTTTCATTAGTATGCAAGGCTTATCACTTAAAATGTGATCCCTGAAATCACATAGCCTGAATGTGCAGAATCAGTATGAAATTTAAAAATTATGCTTACATAAATGTGTGCATTAAAAAAAAATAACAAAAAAGCACCTTCTTAAGAGGTACAGGTTAATGCAGCATGAACTTTTAAGAGTTCTATATGCTGGTCCTCTTTGTGATGCATAAAATTTCATCCAGAACACTAATTTTGTTTCTTTTTTTGTACTTCAAGATTATTAAAAAGGAACAGAAAACCTTCCCGATTTAAAAATTTGGGTTTTTTTTTCTCTTCTTTAAAGTTATCCTGTAAAGTAGCATTAAAATTTACTCATTATATAATAACTTACAGTTGTTATAATTAATATTATCAGTTGGAGATATTTTGGTTAGTCTTTTGCTTAGAAGATCTAGATTCATCAAAATCTATGAGTATGACAAATCAGAAAGCTAGTGTTTTTTGTGAGAAAAGACTGAGGATTCAGAATGTGACTATGTTCAAACTAGGTGGAAGTGATTCAAGATGGTGGAAAATGTATTAGTCTCAAAATATTCAAGGCCTTATTCTTTACACCATTTCCTGCATATGAAAACCACGGCTCAAGTGTCTTAAAAGTTGGAACTGAGAACTGAAATAGACTTAAAAATCAAATTGGCAGTGTGTAAAGTAATAACAAAAATATTTTTTTTCTCTTGCAGAGATGAAAAAGTAAACATTTCCTTATGTGTCCATTGCTACAGGATAAAAAATAAGTGAACTTTGCCTATAAAATTATCAAAAAAGTAATACAACAAAATCAGACTCTCACTAAAACACAACACAATTATGAAAAGTTTAGGAATGTGAATATGGAACATCAAACAAAAATTATACACTCTACTAATATTTTGAAACTCAAATTAGGGTGTTGTTGATGAATTTAATAAGGATAAAAGGAACAACATTAAAATGGTGAAATTTCATAATTAATTTAAAATAAGAATAGGCAAGATTCTGCAGAAAGATTCCAGAAACATCACTAACTCTACATATCTCTGTTACAGGGCAATTCCATAAATGGATATTAATAGATATATTTTTAAAATTAATCCCAAAACTGTTACAGTTCTGCTCTGTATGTGCAATAGTTTTGTTCACATGGATATGGAAAGTGTATTACAGTAACTTTATTTGTAAAGGATGCAGCTGTATTGGCATTTTAGTTTGGCTTATTAAAGCGATTATTTTACTGCATTTTGGTCACATCAGAGACTTAAATTGGAGCATACAAACTGGATCCTTTTGAAATAAACTAATGCAGGAGATGAATCAGGATAGTACCATGTCACCAAACACTAACAGACGTTCAGTCTGTTCATCCAAACTGGATCTGGTCCAAATGATAACCCTCCAAAATTATCATACCGGGGACACTGGGTTCTCAGTACCAATTGTTCAGTCAATAGCTCCACTCCCATTGCCCTGCAATACTTTTGAGTGTGAACAGACACAAAAAGTGGTAGACAGCTGGCTGCTGAATTTTAAAATTTTTTTAAAAATTACTCCTACTTAGATGTTCTAATAATTTTTCCTGCTCAGAACTTGCAGTAGTACAACAGGGTGTCTTTGCAACCTTAAGACTTCAGTGTACTCAAAGGAAAACACATACTTTCCAGAAATCAAATGTGAGCTACAATGCTCTCGATTCCTTTTAGTATATTTTGAAAATAAAAACATACATAAAGAAAAAGTGCTATGGTTTCATGCAGAAAATTAGATTCATTGTTTCAAATACATTTCTGTGTGTCTTTAAAATCAGAAGAATAAGAAATAGAATGAAAATTTAGAGCAAGGTATTGCTACCAACAGTGATAGAAACAGAACAAATATTGCAAATACTGAGAAAAATTTACAGGTTTTAGCTATGTGAGCTTCAAGATAACATTAACATATCTGAACATAAAATTAATTAGATCAATTTAGGAAAAAAACAGAAGAACCAACAAACAACACCCCCCCAAACCAAACAGAAAGCAAAAGAACAACATGATGCAAGATGCTACAAATTCCATGGGGAAAATTTTCCTTTACAGTTTGCAAATTAAATACTTTAAAAACTAAAACAGTTGTTGCTTTTGAAAGCCATACAATATTTTCCTTAGTAATATTTAGCAATTCATATATTACAGGGTATCAACAATTATAGCTATGATTATCAGAGAAAATGTAGAAAGTGGTAATTAGTAACTAACTAAAAAGTCACATTTCATGATTATGTTTTTCTGATAATAGGTTCAGCCTAGTTGGTGACTGTTGCCCTGACGTTGAAATTACAAATAAATTACAAATAAAAATTTGCCTGTTTTTCTTGTGTCCTACTATGGAATGGCCCAGAGATCCAGACCCAAGTTGTCCCTGGAATGCATGCATATATATGATGCAATTCAGCTCTGGATGCTGTATCATGCTATGTTATGATTGATTCCAAGTGATTCCAAAATTCTGGGCCTCAAGTCTCTGGCACTCATTACTACTACCAAGTAGACAGGCTACTTGATGTGTCAAGGATCGGTAATTTTAGCCATTTACTGGTTGTGTAATTACAACAATACATTAATAAATCATCCAGTACAATATTTTTCATTCAGGAATCCAGGAACTAGAAGGGTTTACCACAGTCATGAGGTTCCAGAAATGGAAATTAATTATTACTGTCGTCGGGAAATCTGTCCTTTGATAGTGCACAGGCCTGTGACCTTAAGGAATACATTGTACCAGGCAGTTAAAAAAGTATGACTTTTCTAAAATATTTTTTGTTTTCAACACAACCTTTCTGAAACAGGTAAGTTTCCTAATGCCTAGGGAGTTATTACCATAAGTGCCTGGCTTCTCACTAGGATTATTTTGATAGCAGATTCCAAGAGTTCCACTCTAAGACAGGTAAGCAAAGTGTTTATTTTGAACTCAGATATCACAACCAATGTTTGTCTCCCTCCTACCTCAACATCCTACAGTACCTAGTATAGTAAATTGATGCTTTAAATTGAAGGCAACTAATAATAATAATAATAATAATAATAATAATAATAATAATAATAATAATAATAAAGCCTAATTATTTCCCCCTAACATATATGTACATGCATTTTGCAGTGAGTTCAAAATTCTGATTGCTGTTCTGGGTTAACATCACTGTATTCTTGCTGATGTTTATAATCAAGATAAAAGAATTGTATTTCTTCATCAGTCTCAGCTGTAAAAAACCCAAACCAACCATTTTTTTACTTAGATAATATACAATTAATTATCAATGAAATGGAAATCAAATATCAAATATGAAAGGTAATATCAAGCAATAGAGAAAAGCCTGCAAAGATTAAAGATATTAAGAGATTAACTGATCCCACATATCATGTATAGAAACAGGACAAAAACCAGCCTATATGAGTAATTAGAAGTATTCTCTTACCAAGTTTCTTCATCTTTCTTTTTTCATTCTAATATATTTTTAAAACAACCAGACTTGAAGGAAATAAATTTATATGGGTTGACTTAATAACACTTTAATAATAACTTTACAAAACAAGACTAAAATATTAATTAATAATTAACACATTGGTTACTAATATAATCTTCATGAACAAGTAATTATTTCTTCTATAGATGTAGTAATGGAAATAATTCAACTTTGAAATAAAGTAGGATTTAACCTACTTTGGGGAAAAATATATGCTTATAGAAGAATCAGATCCAGTTGTTGGCAGTTTGTGCTTTAGATTCTATGATTACATCTACAGTTCGCTGCTGTTGTGGTCAAATGGGTGTAAAAATTGCCTCAGGGGATGGAAGCCCCTTCATTCTGTCCCCATTTTAAGTCCCACATTTATGTGCTGGCTCCCTACAGATCATGATTAGTCGTCTACTTGGACACGCCTAATGGCATATCACACTTCAAAGAACAGTACCCCCTTTCTTCTGGAGGCCAGATTCTGTTCATTTCAGTCTGAATATTTAATATGTGCATGTTTAGTACATTCATGAATTTTGAGACTAGACATAAAGGAGGCCTTAAAAAGCATTATAGTTATCCTTTTGATATCTACCAGCTGAGTGGAAGCTAACATGTATCTGAGTAACATCTACCAACACATATGATCACAAGTAGCTTCTGTGCTGAGAATTTCCTGTAACTTAAAAATAAAAATCAAGAGATAAGCAGACTCATGAAAATGTTGATCATACACTATTTTCTCACTGGCTTTCTTTTATTGAATAATTGGAAACAAGACAAGAACAGCACACAATCGCAAGATATTGAGGATTTTTCTTTTATTAGAAATGAAACCCAATGTGCCTATGATCTGCTAGTACTTGAACTTTCTCAGAAAAATACTGAAAATTCAGGTAACTGAAAATACGAGCATCCACATTTGTGCTCCATAACAAACATAGATAAAAATATTAGAGTGGATGATATTTCTATTACTGTATCATGGCTCCAAAGGGACTGTTCCTGAAACAGGATAAACTATAAGACATTATTTTAAAAAACTGAAAATGCATCTTACTTTAACTAGATGAAATCTGATAGCTTACTACTTCAAACATTTGACTAATGCAGGGTTTGATTCTAGAGCTAAAAAATGCAAATAAAAGAAGACATTTTTTTCAATTGTTTTAGACTTAGAATGTATCAGATCACCTTTAGTGTCTCTATTAACAGTAGAGTAGAATAGAATAGAATAGAATAGAATAGAATAGAATAGAATAGAATAGAGTAGAGTAGAGTAGAGTAGAGTAGAGTAGAGTAGAGTAGAGTAGAGTAGAATAGAATAGAATAGAATAGAATAGAATAGAATAGAATAGAATAGAATAGAATAGAATAGAATAGAATA
>JAVJGJ010000037.1:6089249-6106564 GCA_035590215.1 Microhierax caerulescens
ACCCTCTGAGCTCTGAATTCAGCCAGTTCTCAATCCACCTCACTGTCCCCTCATCTAACCCAAACCTCCTGAGCTTAACTAGGAGGATGTTGTGGGAGACAGTGTCAAAAGCCTTGCTGAGGTCAAGGTAGACAACATGCACCGCTCTCCCCTTGTCTACCCAACCAGACATTCCATCATAGAAGGCCATCAGGTTGGTTAGGCATGATTTCCCCTGGTGAATCCATGTTGACTACTCCTGATAACCTTCTTTTCTTCTGCACACTTTAAGATGACCTCCAGGATGAGCTGTTCCATCACTTTTCCATGGATGGAAGTGAGGCTGACTGGCCTGTAGGTTCTGGGTCCTCATTCTTGCCCTTCTTGAAGACTGGAGTGACAAGGGATTTCCTCCAGTCCTCAGGCACCTCTCCTGTCCTCCCTGACCTTTCAGTGATGATGGAGAGTGGCTTGCCAATAACATCTGCCAGCTCCCTCAGCACTCAGGGGTGCATCCCATTGGGGCCCATGTATGTTGAGAATCTGGTCATGACTACTTCTAAATTAATTCTTTTAGAAAATATTTTTTTTGTGATGAAATAAAATTAATAAATCAAATACAATATTAAACATATTTTTAGATTTATGTGTATATGCTCACAGAGGTTTATAATTACAAGAGGTTTCCCATTTATGGGTGTTTATGAGCCTCAGTACACTCAATTTTTTCCTTTAAGTACAATGCTCAGATTTGCATTAGTTTCTTTAGCTGTTTAATCCAAGTTTGCTTTAAAGCTTTCTTAGTAAGATAATTAGCTATACATGTACTAGAAAGAACTGTCTTTCTTTATATGTCAGAATTGTAATTTTTCTGTTGACATCACTTCACTGCAATTCCTTTATCCTCATGGAGCTGTGTGCTTTCATTCAAAATTACAACTTGACTAGATAGCAAAGAAAAAATTCTCCCCTGTTTATCAATTACAATTGTATCTAAATTACCCTCTTGCTCTCTTTTTTTGGTAAGTTGGTTATTTGTCTTTTCCTTTCAAAATATGTTATTTCTTTATTGAACATGATTTATCTTTTCATTCAGGGAATCACTTCTTCAGGCCATTTAAAAATAGAGCCTCAAAGCATAAATATTAAAATTATTTTGTTTTACAAATGCTTTGTCAAAAAAATGAATGTGGTTACTCTGATTATTTTAGATGGCTTTTTTTAAATTTGCATGGGGGAAAATTATTCTTTGAAATGTTAAACTCTTATAATACTTTATTTATTTATTTATTTTCACACAATCAATTACAGTTATTTTCCTTGCCACCAATGAAAAGCAAATAGATCTAATTATCTTAGACTTTGGTGTTGGTTGTTTTTTTTTTTCTTTTCCAATGTATGTAGTTCAAATTCCATTATTGTCAGAAAAGGGGGTTATGTTCTTCACCTGGAAGTTGTGCTTCCTCTTCCTTCCTCTTCCTGTTATTAAATCTTCAGAAATTAGAGAAATCCTTCCAGTATATATATATGTGTTTATTTTTGTCAAGAACATTGTAGGTAACTTGTTTTAATGATTAAAAGAAATTTGTCTTCAGTGTATTGTCTTCAGTGTAGAAATTCAGTCTTCAGTGCTGTAACCAGGAAAAACTATGTAAAATAAACATGAGAATTCCTATAGGACAATTAAATTATCCAGTAGTGGAGTTTCTGAAGCTGAAGCTGTATTTTTAAAGAACATCACAGAAAGTCAGGGTAACAAGTGAAGGTTATAACTCTAAAAATATTTCCTGTTGAATCTATAATATCTTATTATTTTCATAACTTTTAACTGAAGAAAATAAACCACTGTTGTTTTAATGACGTCATGTGGAATTTAAGTAAAATATTTATTTAAGGAAACTTTGACATTTCAGTACAGAGCAAAAATGAGAATCTGTTTCTCAATTTTTAGATGTAGATGCTGGACTTGCCACTACCTCTGACTTAAATTGGGCTGACTGGTTCAAAATTTTCAGAAAACCTGTGTTTTAAACACCTACTCTATCACTGGAAATCAAACAAACTGAAAAAGACAGTTCAGAAACATGCATGGGAGCAGATGTACAACACAATTACCCATGATTAGCCTGAACTACTGCTAAATTTAACCTTCACTTCACAGAAATATGAGTTAAGTAAACAGCTTTTCTCTACAGATGAACTAGAACTAAAGCACTTCCTACCTTCTGCTCTGTTACCTGCAGGTGTTTCCAAAAGGAGCTGGTACATAAATACCAGTGTTATCATGCCTGTGCCAATGAAAATAAGGATGAGGTAAAATGCTCAACCAGCGTCATCTACATTTCTTATCTATGCATGGTTAATATCTGAAATTTAGCTCTTTTATATACGGACAAGATGTGAACTGAAGTTGTTGATGGTGGAAGTCTAATTTGGATTTGTTTTATTGCAGAGTGTTCTGAGGTGTCCGTTCATATTCTTAAACTTAAATGCCCCTGTAGACTAAATAAAGTGAAGGGTATGATGGCAGAAAAAGTGGACAGAAGAATGGTTTCATAAAAGTCAGCGGGAAGTGAGAATAAAGGTCACAATAAATGGGAGCAATCCACTAATGTTGCTTCCCTCCCTCCCAAACCCCAGTATATCCTTCTGTGGTGGTGCATCTCACTCCTTCCCTGGGCTGCTGTATGATCTCAGCAATCCCCAGTCATGACACCTTCCTCCTCATGCTTTGCTATTTCATCATATTTCAAAGACATATCTGCAATATCAGAGTTTATTATTATTACCATAACTGACATTTTAGCTTGAATTGTAAAAGGGAATTACGTTTGTGGAAGAGTAAGATTATGGCATTCTCTCAAAACTCTCGCTGCATGGAGTGCATAGATGTTGGAGAAGCAGAAGAGCAGGACGACAATATTGCCACAAGAATAAGTAAATATAAATTGGTCACAAATAAGTGAGAAATATAAAATTATATTCTTCAGAAAAGATTACAAGTGTATTAAAATTTATTAGAGGAGTTACATGAAATGGATGCCTATGAGATCGGGGGACTGAATAGATTGTTTTGTGATGTCATTTTCAGTCCTTATGAAAGCCTGAGATAGGGAACTTTTGGATTAATGATAAAAGGTTTTCAGGAAGGCTATTTAACACATCTTATAGTCACATACTCCTTTTTACATAAGATCTACGACTACTTCATTAATATTTTTTCCACAGTTATATAATTTGTTCATAAAACTTATGGCCAGATTATATGAGATTTAACTACAATAGCCATATTTTTTTTTCAAGCTGTAAAACATAAAGGCATCTTTGCAAATGAAAATGAAGTTATGTGCAGATACATTTGAGCCTTCCTCTGAGTGAGCTTGTTGTGAAAATGTAATGAGTGTTATCACAGCACTTGCTTGGGAAAGCCAAGACAGAGGTAGCAGCATGTTATTTTAAACCATCTTTTTGTGGGATCAGTATTTCTGATATCACTGTCCTGAACTGTATAAGGAGACCAGTTCCAGTATCCCATGTTGGATTGTAGTCTCTGTATTGCATTAATCAATGGAAAAACACAAGACAGCATACAGAAACTACCAGGAAAAGGCATAATGCAAAAGCTTAATCTGGTAGAAAAATGGACTGGAAAAGTATTATTTTAAACAGAAAAACTATGCAGTTAGTTTTCAGAAACCGCTAAATGCTTTGCTGTTAAAAAAAACCCACAGTGTCATTGAAAACTTATATTGTCTGAACTGCTGGGTATCCCAATGAATACTTCCAAAACTTGTGGATCAGGAAAGTTAAGGCACTGAAAAATGCTACGAACATAAACGTTATGCAATACCATATGTAGGTTATTCTAATTCAGACCATCTTCTCCCACTTACAAATTTAAATAATCCAGAATGTAGGTACTTTTTTTAATGTTCTTTCTTTCTTTCAACGTACCTGACTTTTACCTTTTTTGATGCAGGCTGACTTGGCTTGTATATTTAGAGGATTTGACTTCATCTTTCAAATGCAGTTGTGTAGCTGTGGTGAAAATCATGCTGAGCATGAAAACAGTAAATGCCACTTGAAGCCTTCATAGCCTTACTCCAGCTTTGTACGGCTTTGCAGCTGCCAGAACAGTGAGGGCTCATGTCTGTCTGATGATCATGCATTCTCATTTCTTCCAGGACCTCGTCACTGTCATTAAGCAATATCTGCCTCTGTGGCAGTAGGACTGCCCCAAGGTGACATCTATTCAGATTCTGAGCTGTTGATCACTACTATTTGAACCTCATGGTCAAACAACTTTTTCACTAACCATGTAGTTCACTATTAGTCCGTATTTCCACATATTTGCTCCAAGTTAGTTCAACTGCAACACTGCAAAAAGGAATAGTGTTAATAGAATTCAGGTATCACGCTTTTAAGTCATTAACATTATTTCAACTTCTTTTTTTTTAGACAGCCTGGAAATAAAACACAGTGCCACTGTGTGAGTTTGTCAGGGTTGTTGTCAAATACATAATTAATGTTTTAAAACTTTTTTAAAAAATTATGCTTATAATAAGCATTTTTGTACCATATGAATAAAAGTTTACCCATCTTTCTCTTGTCATATCATTGTCATATCATTTTCTCTCTTTAGTAAACAGAAAAAGTAGAATGTTTGAGGGGAAAAAGAATATAACTTTGAGGGGAAAAAATGATCTGTTTAGTTAGTGTATCTTGGATTTTTTTATACATTGGACATAATTCCTTTTAATCACTCATGTTTCCAGCTAAATCTTGTAATCTTGTAAATCTAAATCCAGCTGGTAAAAGGCTTTTACACTTTGATATTCATCAAAGTCCTGTAGAGAATGATAAAACATCAGGTAGACCTTTTACTGTTGCTCTGATAAGTTCACTTGCATGCATAAAGGAGGGAAAGGGGGAGAGATAGGTATTTGTAGTCTTATTTTTGTAGTATTTTAGTTTTTCTTTGATATTTTTTAAAAGATTTCTTAGAACAGTTTGCATTGTGAGTAGACATGAAATTGTATCGATGGCAAAGAACTTTTTGAATTTTGACTGAAAAAAGATTGGTTGTCCTTACTTAATGTAAAATAAATCTTCAGGGGTTTTAAAGTTTTAACTTTACTCTACAACCATGTTCATCCTACAGAATCATTCTTTGCTACAGATCAGATTCGTAACAAAAAGTTTTCATAAATGAAACACTACAACCCAATGGAAACACTCAGATGAATCAGTAAAACCACATCAGAAGAGGCCATGGGACTGAAAAGAAATTATGAAATTGACGTTACACTTTTCCTTAAATTGTGTAACCCATCTTTCTACAGATTTTCCTATAAGCTTGCTGTGATAGTTGCAACATCATGAGTTAAACATGTAATCTTTCAGGTAACCCAGTTAAATGTA
This sequence comes from Microhierax caerulescens, assembly GCA_035590215.1. Taxonomy (NCBI): domain Eukaryota; kingdom Metazoa; phylum Chordata; class Aves; order Falconiformes; family Falconidae; genus Microhierax; species Microhierax caerulescens. The sequence continues at coordinate 6,094,650 of JAVJGJ010000037.1, forward strand.
ATGTGCTAAGGTCATTTGTCTAGTCAATGAAGTGGTCCATGCAATGCAGCTTCACAGCTTCACAGTGGAAAACCATGAGCAGTACAGATGCCACAGATAAGAGATTTCGGAAATAATCACTAGGTACGGCAGACTCTGTGTGATACATGATATTGTATTTTTTGTCACAGAATTACACATGCTGGTGGTTTTGGGGTTTTGTTTTTGTTTTTTGGTTTTTTTTTTCTAAAGTGAGCTAAGGATTCCATATGTCTTTATATTCACTGGAATTAGCCACTGTCTTTTGATGCTGTTGAAAATCTAGTCTAACATTGCTCATTTTTGTGTAATATAAACAAGCTTCAGGAATATTATAGTGGGATAAAGGTATGTGTTCAGTCATACACAGCTATTTTCTTCTTATTTGATGGGATACCCTAGTAATATTTTGTCTGAATCTTTCTTGCTTAAAAAGAGTTGACATCCTAATAAAAATTAATATTCTCTGCTTTTGTACTGGGCCTGCCTCAGATATGGTTTTCAAAACTTTAGAGTGATGCTTTGAAAATACTTAAAGAACATTTGCTTAAGAAAGAGAAATACTTCTTGAACATGTTACTTTCCCTGTGTATTCATCTGTATGTATGCACTTCTCATTTGCAGGAGGTTAAGGCTGTGTATGCAGGAAACAAGGAGTAGCATAGCCAGGACTTCTTACACATACCTCATAATAGTAATTTGTATTATTAGTTGAGGATTTCAAAACTTGTTGGAAATTTGGAACTGATGGCAGTTCCCTGAAGAACCACAGCTCCTATCTGGCAGTCATTTGGTAGCCATTTCAAATATTTGCCATTGTTCTCACAGATACAATTCTTGATAACTGCAAGGCACAGTCCTTAAAAGATTGTGAGATACGTTATCAATTAGATAAAGGAATTCTGCATTTCCAGATTCAGAAAACAAGTCTAACCCACAACATTCTTAATATATAGAAAAATTTGCAACAAAATATTTGAAGTGTCGGTAATGTGCAAATTATTTCACATAGTCACCTATCATTTTGTGATTTTGTATATAGGAGAGTTGTCATCCAGGCTGAAATCTTTCATAGAGCAAAACCAGACCCGCGGTATGATATTTCTGTGATAGTCTGTTGCCAGATAAGCTAAACATAGGCCACAAGGAACAAAGAAAACAAACACCTAAGTCTTTAAAGTCAAAGATATAAGTTAAATAGGAGTTGCCAAAGTTACAAATGAATTAAAATGTGCAAAACATATTAGCAGTTGTCAAGTAGTCAATAACTACAAAAATGATATTTTAAAAAAAACAGCCAGACAAGGCAAGAGAAGGAGGGGTTATTCTAGTAGAAATGGAAATAAGAAAAAACTAGTTTTGTGTAAAAAGCAACGTAAATGTTTTCTGTGAGTCTTTGTTAAAGACTCTGAAACTTTCTGTGTAAGCAAAAGCAAAGCAGAGAATGGAAGTGAAAGCATGAACATGGAAATTTCCATGTTTGAAGTGGATGAAAGATTCAGGAGGCTTCACCTTTGGATACAATTTCAGCCCATGTACAATTATGCCTCACAGCTTGTGTACTGCTGCCTAACCAGGATTAAGTGCACTAAGTCTGTCTTTATCATGTAATCTAACAGTGGGAAGCATGTGAAGTATAGGAATGGGGCAGGAAAGCACTCAAGGATTTTCATTCTCCCTGAGAATGTGCATGCCTTTCCCTTAATGCACTCAAATTGGGATGATTATATCATCTGTGTGCCAGAAGGAACTGGCACATGAAATTGCAGGTCTCTTGAGAATATTCATACATCAAGTCAAACATCAGGCCATAGGAATGATTAATAATAAATATAGTACCTGCATTTAAAAAAAACTAGGCAGAACAGAGTTGTTCAACAATAAGCATTTGTTTCACCTCAAGAGATTTTAGAGGAAAGCATAATATAGAGGTGTTGGAAGTGAATAGAAAATGCTATAAAATTCATCACTAAAGGCACAGTTCATGTCAGAAGAACTTAACAGAATAACCTACTTTCTAAGAAAACAAACCCAGGGTAGTTCTTGATATGGTGTTACACAATAAATTATTTTAACAGAGGAAACGGATAAATAAGAGTGAATTGCAAGGAGATGAAATTTAATTAAGGAGATGGCAACAAGTATTACTGAAAGTAGAAAAATCCTGGAGAGATGTTACAAAAGTAACTTATTACAAGAGTAACAGAAAAGGGAAGTGTAAAAAAAATAAAACAAAGAACATGTTTTGGGGCACTAAACAAAAAAATGTTGGCTATATGCTTGGAAAAGACCCTAGATTGATTAATTGATTATTGGAAAATTACAAAATAACAATTTGGTGCAGCTGTAAAAAAAGAAATGCATCACTATGACTATTTCCATTTGAAACAGTATCAGTGACTGTAGAAAAGCCTAATGAAATCCTGGCTGGAGTACACAATATAATTCTGGCTACTCATTTCTAGAAAGATGTTATGAAACTGAAGGAGACACAGAGAAATTCAGAGTATAACAAAATAAAAAGGAACAAGAGAAAAAAAAAAGCTAAAATCATTAATAAATTTAGAATAGGAATCTCTAATAAGTTCTATAATAATCACCAACAAAAGAAATACAGCCAAAAAACCCCCACCCACTTCTAAGACATATTTTGTTAGAATTGTGATGGTCTTAATGACCTGTGATCTTCTACAGCCTGTGAAGAATATTGGTCCAGAAAATCTGAAAATTTGCAGCCACTGCTTAGGAGGTCTGGGTGATACATCAGACAGCAGTTAGGTAGTCTGACTGCTCTTCAGTCTCAAGTTTTGTGTGTTTCTGTTGTGAATTGACTAGATGTTGTCATTCACACCTGTACTGTTCATTGCTCTGGATGTGTTAAAAATATTACACATACAAACATGAGATCTAAAACTTACTGTGAAACAGTATTACCAAAATTCGGGCAGAAAATATATTGTTTGTTTGACATTCAATTATTCTGTTTGAAAAGTATGCTGAGCAAAATAGGAAGAAAATTTTATTGGCCTTTTCCAACTTTATAAATATTGAAAATAATAAAAATTAAAATATAAGAAAGATTCCATGCCTAAAGCTTGCAGTCATTATCCATACCATGAATACATACCTGTGAGTAAATGCTATCAATAATTATATGAAACTAGAGTTAAGATAACCTTACTATCCTGGGTTTATTAAATTATTATTATTATTATTAATATATTAATATTAATATTAATATTGTTGTTGTTTATCATCATCATTATCATTATTATCATTATTATACATGATGGTGATGATGATGATGATGACGATGATGCTAACCTTATTATATAACAGTAGTATTCACATTAAATAATCAGAAATGGAAAAGTTTTTCTTCACAAACCTGGGGGGACAGGTCCAAAGTGGCAATGCTTACACCATTGCATCCAACTGGGGAATAAGTCCGGCCATCCACAGCAGCAATATATGTCCTTTAGCTGTCTCCCTAACGAGTAGTAAACCTCAGTACTGCCTGAGGGTCAAGGGAAAAATGTTTGGGGTTTTGTCCTCACTGAATTGAAATGGGTAATAATAAAATCACTTCTAGTACCTCTTCCACTCTACCACCCACTCCCAGATAGCACTCCAAGCTGGCAGTTTGCTACTTCTCTAAAGACATAACATATTGCAACGCATCCTAATGATGCTTCTCAATGACCAGAGGTAAAAATATGACACATTTCAAAGGAGCTATGCAAATATTACAGGTAAAACATTATCCCCTTACAGACAGCAGAGACAAACATAACAGTATTTGTGGACTATGTTAATAGCTATCTCCCTATGCATACCTATTGTCAGAAGGCATTGTTTGAACTAGCCTTGTGTGTTTGGTTATATGAAATGGCATATGTCTGAACCCAGAAGGCTGTACAGCAAACAATGCCTGTCATATGATATGACATATGTATGCACCCGGGCTATGGAGCCACCACATTAATAAGGGCTTTGCTAACTTAACAGATGAGCTTTCTATTTATACGATACCTTTAAAAGAATATTTCCTGCTCCTTTAAGCTTATTTGTAATAGGGAAGCAACAAAAACCTGAAAGACTAGGAATAAACTCTTTCTTACTGTTGCCTTCTTCCTCCATTCTGTATTTTTTTAAGTCTATCAGCATAAGAAAATGAACGCGATACTTAAGATGTCTGAATTTAATTCAACAATGTAATTATGGTTTCCTAAGAGATGCCATTTATATGATACTCTGCCATTTGCCGAAATGATGCAGTTAAAAAGTTAAGTATCTTGCAGAAATTTCTGATAACGCAGGAGCTGTGTGAGCTAATCTGATGCAATTCTATCACTTCCATGGAAACATATAGTGGAATAGCTAAAATGTTATTAAAGCATTGCACAGAATATTTGCTGAGTGAGCAATGACTCAAAGAAAAGTGAAGGTACTGAATTTAAATGTGTGTACTTTCTTCCACCTGTCTTTGAAATAAACAGTAATCCAAACAAGAACATATATTAACTATGAACAATGTAATTTAAAAGTAACAAAATCGTGGAGATTCACTTGTAGTGCTTATTAGGACCTGAAAACCCCAACAAGCATGTACAGCTTTCAGCTTTAAAGTACTTAACACACCCAAACCCCAATCTTCCAATAAAATTATTTTGTTTTCACTTTACTGTTTAGTTATTCTGAAAAAAGCAGAAAAACATCTGTTGGCGTGCCTACTGCATGGGATCATTTTACTACTTACCAAAGACTCACAGTGTCTGCTGTGGCTGGACAGCAAGCACCCTTTCACACTCACTGGCCATCCCTGTGGCCCCTTCCAGCCTATGGGATCTTCTGCAAGTACAGTTCTGTTGGCAATGGAAGTCCTCACAGCGTACTGGCCAGACACATTTTGTGACACACAATATGGAAGTGGATGTGCTGCCTCTGATGTCATAGAGACATCGGTGTAATGTCAAAGTTCATTATTGCTAAATGTCTTATTAAATATTTCTAAAAGAATCATGAAAAGACTTCTCATGACAATCTTATAAATATCAAATGAAATGCCTCCCTGGGGCATGGATAAAGTAGTATAGAAAGAACACATGGGAAGAGACTTAAAGGAGAACGATGCAGAGAATGGGAAGAGAAGAAATAAAATGTGTATAAAACTAATGTTGCTTGGGCTGAGATTTTGGGGCTTTGGCTATAATTTTTGCCATGGTTTTTTTCATGCTCACACTTAGAAAGTGCAAGTGGCCAATTCTCGGAAAACCAGGTTTTAACAGCTATAGAAAATTTGGCTTGAGCAAAGCATTAAAAGTTGCACATGCTAAAATTAAGATATGAATTGTCCTATCTATCTTATGAGTAACCAAGAATTGTTTTCAGAACAAATTCATTGATTTAAAACATGATCTTCAACACTGGAAATTGTTCTGGTTGGTTAATTATTGTCACTGTTATAAGTGTGTGCTTTAACTCCATTTGAATGTATCCAGCTCAGTCCAGCTATTGCATCTTCTTGTATCTTTGCACAATAAGGGACACAGACAACTGGGACTGTTCAGGCTGGAAGAGAAAGTGCTTATGAGGATCTTACTGATGATTACAAATACCTGATCAGAAAGGATGAAGATGAGAGAGTCAGACTCTTTTCAGTGGTGCCCAGTGACTGGACAAGGGGAAGTGGGCAGAAACTGTAGAACGTTCACATTCCATGTGAACACTAAAATGCTCCGTTTTACTGTGAGGGTAGTCAAACACTGGCACAGTTTGCCCAGAGAGGTTGCGGAGTCTCCATCCTTGGAGATACCCAAAACCCAATTGAACACAGTCCTTGACAATCTGCTGTAGCTGACTCTGGTCAAGTAGAAGAATGCTGAACTAGATGATCTCAAGAGGTCCCTTTCAAAAGCAAGATTTCTGTGATTCTATGAAATAGTTTGGTGGAAGTCAATAGTAAAAATAATCATCACTACTTTGTTTATATGCAACATAGCAGGAATTTCCGAATCTCTGATATTCCAGTCATATTGTGGTAGAAAAGGAGGAAAAGGAAGAAATTGAGAGAGAAAAGATTAAAAAATAAGGAGGGGAAAAATGGGGCAGGGAGAGTAAAACTGGGAGAAAATATAGGAGATGAGAGAAAGTGACAAGAAAAAAACATGAAGAAACTCCTAGCAAAGAGGCAATGAATTGTACTGTCTGATGCTTAAACAAGAAATATAAGAGTGGTAAGAAAAAGCAGGGTGGGAACTGAGTGCTTTGGAAAACAAACCACAAACTATTCAATACTTACTGTTCAGGTCCCAGAATAGACTGTTAGAGACTCTTATGCTTCTAGCCCCCGCAGAGAGATAAACTCATTCTTATTACTAACAGTGATTTGTTCTCTACATGAAGAAGCCCAGATGGCACCACCCCCTCTTTTCAAAACTAAGGGCAGACTATAAAGCTGACAGCCAGAAAAGGCCACCTACCCTCTCTATGCCAATTCACATAGCCAAGAAAAGCAAACAAGGAAAGATAGTAAGAGGGATACTGGAAGTAGATACCATCGCTGATGTTATCTACATTCTCTTTCGGTATTTGTCAGCCCTTCCTCTAGTTCATATAGTTTAAGAGTAAAATTTAGAAAGTGTGTTAAAGAATAAAAATTTCTGCTATGTATCACTGTCGTCAGATTAAATTAGAGAATAAAAATACACAATTACAAACACAGGATAAAAGTGATCAGAATCTATGGGTCACCATTAAAAGTGAGAGGCTGCCTGGTTTCTCCCTAATACATTGTGGAAGGAATTTTGCATTTTTTTCTAGCACATTTTTAAATTCTCCTTAGATGGCAAGACACAGCTTTCATAGATCCTGAAGCTCATTTTTTGGTTAATGAAACCAATCCTTTATCCTTTATTTTTTCTGCTTCCCCTCCTTATTTTATCAAAGTTTTTATCATGACATTTGAAATCAAAAAGGTTTATTAGATATGGTGTACAATACTAAGGTCTGATTAAACTCTTATTGCTGTTTTCATGCAGATGAATAGCTGTTCTCATTGTCAATAGATACGTTAAGCTAACTATGAGTTTCAAGAAGCCATACTGCTAGTCTCTTTCCACCAAAGGTCTACCTTACACAATGGTAAGAAAAATAACATGAATGTTCGAGTCAGTAAATAACTTGTATCTTCTTATTTTTGAGTCAAGTGTGTTGTCCAAGGACAGTTTATTTATGCATAAGCTAAACTTTGAATAGTGACATATATTCAGTGTTAGCTATAGATACCTGTATGTCATGATTGAATAGGCCATGAGGCATATCTTGAGTATAAATTTGATGAATACTTTATTTGTAATCTCCTGATAACTACAAGTTAAATGAAAATGTAAAATGTTACATAAAAATCAATTTACATTAATGTATTCACAGTAGCATTCTTTGCTTTTGTCAGGCTGAACTTTGTCATTAAAGAGAGAAGCTCAAGCTATTAAGTTGAAGGCTGAAGTACATTCAATGAAGGGCAAAGCTCCAGTGTATTGTGAACATCTCAGTAAACAAAACTCTTAATGAAGAATTCTGTAAGTCACAGGGTAGAATATGAAAAAATAGGTCCATCTACAAAGCAGGTATTTCAACATAGCTTGAATATGTTCTGAATATCATATTTATGTTATATATGTTTTTACCATTAATAAGAATGTACTTAGAAAAAACAGAATGATGCAAAGATAACACAACCCCCCCTTTGAAGTTAATTGTTAGGAAATATCTTTATAAAATTGGCTTTTCTAAAATGGTTTTGCTGACATTTGTTTCATATTTTTTCTAATTCTTCAATGGCAAAATTAAGTCATATAATGTATTAATTAAAAAAAAAGCCACCTCAATTTGTTGTTCAGCAAACAACTCAACTGAGATATATTCCCATATGTAGGAGTTGAATGTCAAAGGACTGCTGTATAGATATATTAATTAGAGGAAACTAATCTCAATAGTCCAACATATATAATACTGAAAGTTATTACCCCGTGAGAACTCAAGCACAAATGTCTTAAAACATAACATATTCTATGTTACATTAGAATCTTACTTTAAAGGTTACTTCCTAGCTAGAAAATATATAATTGCTCCATCTGCCAACCCTACAGCGTTGCAGTACTGTCAAAAGTGCCATATGTGGAAACGTCAGACTGTTGGCCTGTTTATCTAATATATATATTCTGTAGAACCTGTGAAATCAAATGGCAACATCTCTCAAAAGATCTCAAAATACATGGGGAATGTTTGATTTTCTTTCTTCCTTTTAAATAAGTGTAGTTAATATGGAAAATTTAGAAAGAGCTCACCAACTTTATTGTTGGATCCCAGGAAGACTGATTAATTGGGCTCGCCACCGTAGACCAGAGTTTTCTGAAGAGATACACACACTGAAGAAACTTAAGTGTAATTTTATATTTTTAAAGCAGCATGAGTTTTGGCCAAAATGCTTTGTGCAGCTTCCAGTCTTTTTATTGCTAACTTATAAGCATCTGGATATAAAAGTTGAAATTTATCCAGTTAATATTGCAAACTTGCGATCAGGACTGTTAGTCTGAAAAGTCTGGACTAAAAGGAAATGTTAACTTATATCATTCTTTGGTGACAAATGATGGACAAAGAGCCTTTCTGTTCATCTTTTTAGTGTACAAGAGAATAGAAAAGGGCATGATTAATATCTGAAAGTGTAATGCATTTCTTAGATTTTTGTGTCTGGCTTTACTGTAAGTCAGGTTACTAGAACTATTTGTAAAAAGGAGTTCTGTTTCCCATCTTTACTTGAGGGAAAAAAAACCCAAACACCAAAGCCCACAACCAAACAGATTTGATAAAGTTTCCAGATCTTCTATGCTAAGTAGCTGCTTTTCTGTGATTATGGTGACTCTCTTCAAATACAACCATTACAGAAACATGATATCATTTATTGACAGCCTGCAATGTTGCATTATAAGTTATAATTCAATAAAGCTATTTATTCTACACAAATATTATCTTCCTTTAAAAGAAAGCTTATAACCCAAGGCAGCAAGTTAATACATATTTGTCCTGCTAATATATTTACAAGCCATTTCAACTATTTTGTTTGTGCATGAGAGAGTCATCTGAATAATAACTTTGTTTAGAATGACATTATGAAAAATGCTCAGTTGGAATCAAAGCGCTTTTAAAAGACATTAAAAATAGAATAAACTCTAAACTTGTGCAAGACTGCCTCTAAAGCAGGCAAAAAGGAGCATGTGAGTGTTCAAAGCTCCCTTTCTTTCTTTCTTCTTAATTCATTCCTTTCAATCTCTATGAGCTGGTGTGGGTAGTTATGAATCAAAAGCTTATATTATCAGCATGAATAAAAGCCTGCCACTCCCCTGCAATTCCTAGGCTCCATCCCAAAATGGCCATCTGCAGTCCATGCTAGGAGATTATCCCCTGGTTCCTCTGAGAAACCAAAGTAAGGACAGCCAATTTTGTGCTTGGTGTTTGTTCTTGGGTGCAGTTTTTCTGGTGGACACCTATTGTACAGCTGTTGCACTTGCCAGATGACTTCATCTAGGAACGTATGACTGTGTTATATGGTACTAAATCAAGAGATGCATGAAACAAAGGAACAAGACTTGTTCGATTTGTTAATAATTTTTTAAACATCTATTGTAAAAGCACTGTTGTGTTCCAAAAGAAGAAACATTGCATTCCAGACTGACTTAAGAAGTATTTATGAGAAATTTTCATGGATTGACATTTCATAATTTCACACTAAAACTCTCTATACAAATGTACACATGCACCCACATATACACAAGATCAGTCTTAATTATTTGACAGTATAGGGAATATCTCTCCACACTAGTTCTTCGACAGTATCGCCCTACTTCTGCTTCTTCATGCATCTATCCAATTTCTCTGCAGGATAGATCCACTCTTTCAACAGGTTTTAGAGCTGAGGGTGATTTGAGTTGTATGTTTACGAAAAATAAATAAGCATTTTCAGAACACTCATGGTGTTCATGGTTTATTTCCAGTTCCAGATAGTATTTACCAAAGGGCAGAAAGATTGATTTTCTTATTTTTTTCTTTCCCCAAACATATTTGAGAAACATGAGTTATTGTCGGTCATAGTCTAGGAACAATAAATCTCAAATACATGAAGGGAATCGGCTCCATCCCCTCACCTGTTCTGTGATCAAGTCCATAATTCTTCAGCAGTGTAGTGAGCAGAAATATATTTTTCAATGTGCAAGTAATATACCTCCCATAGAAAATGTATAATTTAGTACAAGGATTTTATTCTGAAGTCAGAGAGGATAAACAGGAACTTTTGAGTAATACTTCTGAAGTGATACAATATCACTGTAGGAACAGAAAAAATCAGGAATGATTCAAACATTTTGCTCTGTATTTCTTCTGTAATAGAGATGAAAATGAACACTAAGGTAAACAGAGATAACCATATTGCTATGAACACCTCAATTTTCCCCCCAGAATAAATAAATCTATCACTTAAATAAAAAACTTTAAAAAGAGAGCTCTGGATGACATCAAACCAGTCTTTTTATAATCCTTTCTTGATTCCCACTGTATCATATATTATAACCTTTGTTGGTCTTTTTTTCCCTCAACTGAAAGTATCTTCTTACACCATTTGCTTTCCTTTGGGTTGTGACTTTTTCCATTCTCATCTCTCCTGACATCTCTTTCCTTCCAATCTAGATTCTGATAAAATATCCAAATAAGAAAAACAACTACATGAAGGAAACTTGGGGAGTACGATGAAGAGACAACTACTGTTGCTCACTCCTCAGTTTGATAAGACCTCCTATACGATGAACATAAGTATAATGTAAAAGACTCATAAAATGCAATGTTAAAGATTCATGAAAAGCAGCTAAAATTAAACTTTTCTCTCTCATGGTAAGAAAGAGGAAGCTTACCAAATCAAGATCTGAAGCACAGTGGCAGGAACCAGTACAAACTTCTTCCTCAGCTTGCACAGCTGGGATGACCCAGAGTGCTAGCCAAAATTTATGCATGGTTCATCTGTCTAGCTAAGCTCATATTCTTCCTGACCGGTTCTGTTTGTTTCTCCAGAACAAAGCTTTCTTACTGTCAAACCTCGTAAGTGTCTCAGCAGCTAAATTTTCTGTGAACGTCAATTCCCTGCTCCTTTTGTTTTGTGCACTTTCAGGGAAATTCTTCCAGGCAAAAGAGAAGGAATTACAACTTAATTTACCAGTTTTGCCACCGCTACCTTTTTCTGTTGAACTGAGTCGCTGAGGATAGAGCTGGCAGATCTTTGGTTTGGTGATTGGTTTACAAGAACAACATGCAAGGAGGAAGAGGCTGAACTCTTTTCCTGTCTTCTCACCTTGGGTTGAGAAAAGGAGAAGAATCAAGACAAACAGGCGCACAGCCACTGGGCTGTTTCCAAACTACAGAAGATGCATGCTTTTAACTATATCATAGACATGGTCCTGTCTTAGTTGTGTAAAGATCTGGCCTCAAAGTGACACACCAGGACCCCTCCTCTCCTAAAACCAAATCACAGATACAACCCTTCTTCCTCAGGCCAGTCCAGAAGTCCCAGCAGAGTAAGAAACCATTTATCCTTCCAAATAGCCTGAGAAAGAATAATTCTCACACTTCCCCTATCAGACAGATTTACACTCTTACCATAGTGACAGGGTCATATAAACACATTTTAAGTCATTAAGATAAGACATCTGCACCCAAAAGGACCCAGTTATTACCTTTATTGTCCAGTGACATCAGGCTGCATCACAAACTTGCAAGTGAAAGGCTGTCATACCAGATGGGATTTTTCTCTTCAGTTTTTAACTTAAACTTTCTCCCCATTCTCCTACTAGACA
>JAVJGJ010000037.1:6160588-6179978 GCA_035590215.1 Microhierax caerulescens
CAGTCTGCAATGTAGATTATCTCCGCAGAGTTCAGGGCAGAGGGAGTAGTTGCAAAAAAACTGAAGAGCTCATGCAGCAGTCAGAGTGTGGCATTTTAAGAGCTCCCTTAAGTATCTTTCATGAAGTTAACCTAGGTAAGAAAAACTACTGCAGAAACAGCATGAAACTTCATTTACACTAATCTACATTGCTTTTCAGTAAGATTGCACAGTCTGCAATGTAGATTATCTCCGCAGAGTTCAGGGCAGAGGGAGTAGTTGCAAAAAAACTGAAGAGCTCATGCAGTAGACTAATACCAGGTACTAAGGAGGGAAATACCAAATACTTTTTTAAAGTTGAGAACTTGTTATAAAGAGAATAATTGACCTTCTTTTAAAAGTATAAACTATGCTTAGACAAACCTGGCTTTATCATGCTTCAGTATGTCTTGCTTCTTCAGTTTCCAACAAAAATCAAACTATAGCGCATCTGAGTAGCATAATGAAACAGATGACAACACATAAATGCTTAGTCAATTAGTAAGAACTAAAGAATACATTTGTATCTCCTCACAGCCTTCTGCAAAAGGCCTTATTCTCTTTTGATATGGCTTATTATTTACTCCTTCCAATCAGATAGCTGATACAATAACTGATTTATGGAGAATCAACATTTTGGCTAAAACTCATTTACATTATCCTTATGAACATGCAGAAGCTTACAATCTTGGAACAATGACTTTTTATGTTTGTCATTTTGGTCTCACATATATTCTTGTGATTTCCTCTAACATTTTCATATTTAGCACTAAAAAGGAAAAATTTTGAGACACATATTTTCCTTCTGCTGAAAACTCATGAGAATTAATCATAATATCTTTATCTTCCTTCACTAGTTTCTATGCTTCTTGGTAACATGTGGAATCTGCTGGTACCAGAAGCAAAAACAACCCCATGGTAATTCTGAAAAACAACTATGCTTATGATTCTTTCTTTAAGTTTGCTTTTAACCTTTCTAATTTTCAACTAGTCTCTGTATGTTTCAGTTTATGGTCCAATTCTAATGATTTTGCTTAGCCTAGATATTAATTTATAAAAGAAAACAGGCCTGGACACATAATAGTTTGTTCTTTTCCATGTTGCATTTAATATCCTTTTTAATGTTGCCTTTTAACTCCTTATATTTAGAATGCTACTCAAATAAAGGAGCACAGTCTCATGTGAAGTGTAAATTTTTATGTTACTGGCAATTGCTGTACAAATTCACTGCTAGTATTTTTCTGAGTCTTAAAATATAAAGGGGGATTGGAATAACACTGGAAGCTTAATGTTTTCTTATCTGTTTAGGAACTGACAAACTTATATCTAAAACCTGGAGCACACATATATACCTATGTATACATATATATATATATATATATATGTATACATATATATACATATATGTATATATGTAGAATCTCTGAGGCAGCTTGTTCAGTACATTTAAAGGTGTTTAGAACTTATACTACAAAATATGTCCTACAATATAAAGAAGGAAATATCCCAATTAAATTGGCTGCCATACAGTTTCAAAAATACGTATTATGTCCTTTTCTGTTGCAAATCATTAAAATTTTAAACAAATATTCTATTAAGCCTTTGTGTTTATTTGTTTATAACATTCACATTTATACTGTTTGACTATTTTAAGTGATACAGCAAGTATTAACATACTTCTACAGTGGAAGAAATTTGGAATTTGGTTTTGTATGTAAGCCTTTACTCTATATGAAATTTTATGGTACTGGAAAGCTAAGTCATGGGGTTTGCTCTCAATAGAGAAAAGTTTATCTTAGTTTGCAAAATTTTTGAAAGTATAAATAAAGTACTGCTAGACTTGCTTTTTCATTGTAAATTTTTAACCTGGTTATATATAATGAAATATTGAATGTGCTTCAGCTGCGTAAGTATTGTTTTCACCATGCAGAAATATAATTACACATGTTGCTATACACATATAACAAATCTAGACAATGGTAGCTATTTTTATCTGTCTCAACTCCACCCATAACAAAGGATTTTTAGTCACTTATTACTAACCCAGGAGCTTCTAACCACCCTCAGTATGCTAACTGCAGTGATCCAAACTTCTGTCATTCTTTATACAGTACAGAAAGCACATTTTAAAATTGCTTAGGTCAGCTATTGGACCGTATGATATTAATTTAATTACATGCTGGTAATTCATGGCACTTCTCACACCTGTCTCCACAGTCTAAACTATTTTTTTCATTTGATTTGTATGTGACAATCTTGTATCACGAGAATTGTGTAGATTCAATCTCTTTCCAAAATAAAAGGTATGATCCCATAAGTTATAACTTTACTGTCTATTTCTCAGAACACAGGATATTCATATACCAAGAAGAATAAGGTTTTTTTAAGAAAGGCCCAGAAATTTCTTTCCCCAGAGACCAAGGAAAAAAGTTATGGTGCTAGACTTTTTTTTTTTTTTTTTTTTCCATTCTGGTTATAAATTCCATCCTCATAACAAGGAGAAAACTGTATTAAAATCTTAAACTAAACTGGTGTACACCTGAGTAACTTAATGAACTGTTGTGGAGTTGGTCCCAAATCACTCCAACACCAAGAATTTGGTGTATGGCTTACCTGTTTTCTATTATTATGCTAACTTGTGTCTGAGTGTGTCTAATCGGCTGTAAGGTTTTAAGTTACTGATGTTAAATTTTCATAAGAATGTCACATTTTCATCTAGAGTTGCTCTGTAGTTCAAATGATAGGGAAACGGAAAAGAATTTATGTAATACCAAACACATTGTCCAGTAAAACATTTCTACTACCAAAGTCAACATGCTTTGGATAATATTTCTGTTGAAGAAAAAATTGTGAACATTGCGCAGAAGTTAGAGTATCTAAAAAAGACATGAAAGGTGCCTTATCCATAGTGTATGCCACACACTATGAATTATAGCCCCATGACACACAACACACCTGTCTCAATAAAGCAAATGCTACCGCATTTATTTACCATATGAACATATTTTTGTAGCTTTTGGTCAGAAAGGGATATATTCCTGAGAATTAACAGTCTAGAGTTGAAAAGACCAAGGATACCATGTCAACAATTGCTGTTTACTCTGTTAACAAGCTTGCAATGTTCTGAACATTTGGATTTCTTTGTGTCATAGCTATTAATTTTCCCCTTTCCATTCTTTTTGTTGCAAAGAAGACATAATCTCTTAGTTTAGATGAACAACATATTTTTTGTGTAAATAAATAATTTTTTAAAAAATCAGAAACAATTGTAGAGCTACTTTGTGATATTTTCTCACCAAAAAGACAGCTCCCAGTCTCTCCAAAGGCATGTTACATACCACTGAATCTTTTGCAAAAAGCCCCAAACATTTGGGATCTCCAGCACTGGAAGGTGTCTCTGCATTGCAATGAAACAAACCTGTTTCCTTTTTTGACAGAAGATCTTGTGAATACTATGAAACCAAAGATGTATGTTGAATTGTTTAAGGTTTTGAGAAAGTTATTTATGACATAATCTCATAAAATATGGAAATATGGTTGATGAAAATATGCAAGGTATAAATATTTGAAGTTGAAGATTATATTAAAATTTGAAACAGACATTTCTGAAGATTATATGAGGCTGGAGCCAAGCACATTAGACAACAATGATACAGGTTCAAACTAATTTAATTTTAGAAATACTGTGTGGAAATAAAGCTATATTCAGTGAAAAGAAATGGGAAACACTATACTTCAAAGGTGAAATTGATATAAAACGGAGACTTCTGAAACAGCAATTCTGCAGGAAAGATTTGGAAAAGTATAGAGTAAAACTGTGTCACACTTGGCAGTACTAAGGTCATAACTGGAGCATGACATTCTAACACTGTTCAGAATAAAGCTCTGATTTAACATACTTTTTTTTTTCCTAGAGGTGGACAAAATCACTTGAGAATTATAAGTAATACTTTAAGGGACTTATTTAGACACATTAAGAGTGGAAACAGAAAAGCAAAAAGAAAAGGAAAAAAGACACCAGCTCTTCTAGTGATTCCAGTGAAAAGCTGCTTAACACAGCTAATGCAGAGGAAAGTTTGAGAATCTTTCTGTAACTCAGAAATGAAAGAATAGCTTTTTTCATGGTTTGCTAATCTTCAGAGTTCTGAAGGAGGCAAACATTCAAACACAGTGTTAAAGGAGAAAAAAATTTTATTTCTTCTCAGTGTTAAACTTGTTTTCCAGCCAAAAGAAAAGATGTGAGAGAAGCTAGGCATTACAGCATGGGGGGTGGGGGGGTGGAGTGGGAAATCAGAGTTAAAAAAAGCAAATGAACCAAAGAAAAAATCTAGAAACAAGCTATTGAGAAGAAAACACACATTTTCTCAGGACAATAGGTTACAAATCAGCTAGTAAAACTTATCAAATTTTTCTATCATTTTTTCTATCAAAAAACGAAGAAGTGAACTAATATCAAAACATTTCTTCAATTGATTGAGACTTCTTTAATAAAACTCAAACCTTTTACACAGTGTAATATTGCACTTGTTTCTCTTAACCTAAGACATCAGTAATATTTTTTCAATCTCTAAAATTCAGTATCCTCTGACACTTGATCATACAAATTCAGATGTAGCATTGTAAAATACATATATGCTTGATAAACTTGAATAAATTACAATAAATTTCCTTTTGTATTCCTTAATTGATTACATTTGTTAAGAAAACCAAGCTCTAATAT
Organism: Microhierax caerulescens; assembly: GCA_035590215.1. Lineage (NCBI taxonomy): Eukaryota > Metazoa > Chordata > Aves > Falconiformes > Falconidae > Microhierax > Microhierax caerulescens. Next base: position 6,165,327 of record JAVJGJ010000037.1, read on the forward strand.
AAAATATTTGTAAGTGCCAGCAATATTCAGTGTGTAGGTATTATATACATAGTGTTAGTCCTTGAGGTATTGGATAAGACAGGGATATGTTTAATAAGCAGCTTCATGTTTGGTGTAAGACTAACATGACTGCGTTCAGTCTACAGATGTTGCTCCACAGGCATCTTGCAGTTTTGCAGCTAAAGACTGTAGGTAGACCATTGTTATTTAGTTCCACAAAACAGGTACCCAGTTAGATTCAGATTTGCTGATAGACAAGTTGAATTTAACTTACAAAACTGCATTATACCCAGTTAGTCTAGATACTGCTATAATTATTCTGGAAGAGGTTCTTTGTCCCAGTCAATTTCTTTTATGCTGTTGTGGTAGTGCAAAAGGAGTAAAACTAAACTGCAAGCCTCCTCTCAGCGCAGAAAACTACTAACCAAATACACTCCTGCTACTTTTATCTCCATAGCACTCTGCACGGGGAGAGCATCAAGAATAAATTTTAAGAGAAAGTATAATAACTTAAGCTCAGCTGGGAAGATGCCAGTCAGCTGGGGAGACTGAAGTCAGCTGATACAACTTAATGCATGACCCAGAGTCACAACTGTGCTACAGCAGTTAGTTAATGAGCTGTAAAAGGTGGAACAGAGATAAGGGAAGGTAGCCAGGGGTGTTAATTACAAGCAATTTAACTCTACCTTTGGAAAGCAGAATGATATCAGCTATTTGTTTGATAGACTTCTGCATGAACAGCTCAAAACTGGAAAAAAAAAAAAAAAATTAATCATGTTTCAAACTTATTTTTGCTGACATTTCTTCTCTTCTTTCTCATTCTCTGATTTTAAATGTTGATCTAGAGGGCTGGAATTCAACCACTGGTCTAGTTTTAAGAAAGCTCGGAGCTTGCATCTTGGTAGCCAAAGTGGTTTAAGGCACCCAGTCAAGTTCAGAAGTAGCCTTGGTTGGCCACAGGGTGTTTGACATGGGGAGCATAGGTGCTTCGATACAACTAGAGGAGAAACTAGCTATCCACTTTTGTAGAGAGGTGGTTTTGTTTGATAGTGTCAATACAAAATATCTAAGTAAGTAGAGCAATACTAACATTCATATAGAGATATTTTTTCTACAGTATTCTTCAATTTATGGCACAGAAGCCAGAAAGCCTTGCCATAGACGTTCTTGTACTACTAAAAATGCATAATTTATCATATCATATTAATGCAGTTGTTATTCTCATGTTTTTTTTATACCAGTAGCAAAGCTGTTATTTTCACAGGAGTTGGGCATTGCTTATATGGATATAACTGAAACTAGAATCAGTCCTTGTATATGGAAATCATAATTAAGAAATTAATCCACATTAGCTTAGTAAACATCTAAGAACAGTAGATATGTGAAAAAACATAGTAATATTAAAATACCAAGTAAATCTTGCATCATTTTGTGCTCCCTTGTGTCAAGTATATAAAATTGTGGAACGTGTGATCTCACAGGAATTCAAACACATTAATTACTAAATAAGTACAACAGAAAATAGGTTGCAGTAGCTTTGTTTTCCTAAAAATCACACATTCTTTTCTACATGCAGTTAGAAGTACCATTCCTGTTTATTACAATTCGTTGCCATGTGCTGTATATCATACATAATTCTGGGTTATTAAATTCCTGAAGCATGCAATACAACGAACTTAATAGATTTTATGCAAATCATTATATAACAAAATAAGAGCAGATGGTCCTCATCACATCAGAATCTTTCCATAACAGTTTCATATTTTGTTTAAATTAAACAAAACTTAAAGGTACCTCTGTGGCACCTAACTTATTTTAATTTATTCTACCCCACTGTTTTTCTTGCAGTTTTCCTATTCCTTTTTATAGCATTTAAGTAAAATATTTGTGTTAGTGTTCCTTAGTTATTTAGTTGTTTACTATTTCTGAATTTTGCTGTGAAACTATACAGATATTTGTTTATTCCTATTTTTCCATCAGAAGAAAAACTATTGCTATCAATAGAGTACGTAATTCATCTCACAGAGTTGCCTAGAGGAAAGAAACCAAGCTTTACACAGGGAATCTTAAACTAGTATCTTTTAAGCTCTATTGCTATACAATTCTATAACATTTCCCTTAATACTTAGTCATTTTACACTCTCCCTGCCGTCAGCAATGTTACAAGAAGAACAAGAAGATAGAGCAAATCCACCTAAAAGAACTTCTGAAGACAAAAATTACTGAAAATAAGGAACTGAGAAAAATAAGAGCAATATAAATTTCTTGTGTCCTGAGAGACTTCAATAGTATATTGGAGGGTGATCTTTCCTATTGCCATGTAAAATAAATATTTTATGACCTTTTATATCTATTGCAGCAAATGTTCCAAAACCATGTCTGATCTATTTCCATGACTCTGAACTTGTGCAATAACTTGTTAGTTTTGTAATAAGTAATGAACGAAGTAAGAAACAATCAAGAACGATTGCAAAAACATTATTCTCAGTCCTGTTTCGAGCAAAGATGCATAATATTATAGATTAATCTTTGGGGGTCTGTCGATTTAGACTGTCACATACTGCAACATTTTTCAGGAAAAAGGAGAGTCTTCCTTTCACTATATCTGTCAGTTCTAGAAACTCCTACTTTTATTGGATTGTCTTTAAGATTACTTGCTGTATCATTTCAATTTTTTCTGAAAAGGAATAATGTAATTAAGGTACTAATTTACTAGGCAGTATACTCCCCTGGAAGTGGTTCAACAAGTGCAAGGGCTATAAAGAGCATAGTTGAAATTGAGTAACTTTCATCTCTTTCCCTCTTTTTCCTTTTAACTCTCTAAAACCCTTGGCTGTGCATAATTCTATTCTGATATATGATCATAGATTAACTGGAGAGAGGAGAAAGCCACATTCCCAGCTTTGATTCCAGCCAAAGGACAATCATGTTAATGGTTTTGCCACCTAAACCAAAAATGACTAATTTTTCTAGCACAACCTTGATGAAACTACTTGTGTGAGTTTTCATATGTATTAGGATTTTGACTGAAATGGTACCATGTATTCTGCAATAAATGTTGTAATTTTTTTTCCATTGCAGCATAATTCAAGAATATTTTCCCAGAAGCTATATCTCAGCATCTCAGGTTTTCTAAATCCTACTAGAAAGTGGGAAATAGTCATCACTAACAGAGTTAATCTGCACAAGCTAAAGAATTTAATGTCTTTTTTTTTTTTTTTTTAAGGAAAAATAATTACTCTCTGATTTTCTTAATATAAAGGAATAATTATGAACAAGTTCATGGAAATCAGTAATCCAAAGAACTAGTCGTGCTGTAAATTCTTATGAGATTGCACCCTATTTACTCTGCCTTGGTCCCAGTAGAGATACTACATTCCTGTTCCAAGGGTACGTTCACAGTTAATAGCAAATTAAATTACTATTCAATTCAAAGTCATCAGTATTGGTAATATCAGAACAGCAGGGTCTGAAATAGAGAAAGCCACGTTACCCAATGGTTTTCCCCTTCAACAGCAGGATAACTCTACCCCTCAAAGAGGGAAGAGGAAAAAACCCCACATGGCCTATCTGGATATCAAAATTCCTTATGACTTTTCTGCTCCTAAATTCCAGAAAGCTCTCAAATCTGCCCCAAAACCTGGATGCTAGAAGCTATCATCTCAGTAGGAAGAAATAATACTATTTCCATCCATTTGTCCCTCCCTCCCTCTATCTACTCATTAGTGCCACATTTTTCAGCTTCCCCTTAATTGTGTGAGCTCAGTTGATTGTATCCTACTGCAAAACAAACCAAAATGTCTGATGTGGTATAAAATACATTAGGTAGGTATCCAAACAATATTCATTATGTAGAGGTTCAACAGATAATTCTATTTTGGGTATAAATGATAATTTAATTAAAATCCCACAAACTTTGCATAATGTAAAGAATAAGCAATGATATACAATGATGCTATACTAATTTTTTTTTTGCCTGTCAAAAAAAGTCCTGAATACTGTGATTAGAGCCGGGTGGGGTGTTTGTTTGTTTGGTTGGTTGGTTTTTACTGGAATTTATACTTTTGTAGCTGGCAAACTTTTCTTTGTGACAATATATATTTATGTCTTCAACTTTTGGGGCTTTAACAAATACGTTCTTTGTATGACAAGATAACTGAATGTACAATGTGTGCTTTGTGGAATATTTTTTCATAAAAAAATCCATTTTTTTTATAAAAGTTAATGTCACATGACTGTGTTGAGACTGGCCTTTTCATGGTTGAGGTGAATCCTAAATGAAAGTTTCAATACAAAAAAAAAAAAATATTTTCCTTCTATTTTCCTAAATTTTTTTGTGGTTATATCTTTTGCTTTCAAACCAGAAAGATTTATTTTTAAAAAAACCTTCAAGTTTATGTAATGTGTTTTGGAAATATTCAGGAAAAGATATATTGCTTAAAGGACAGTCTGGTTTTCCTTTAATTCTTGTAAATCTATTTAATAGTCTTTTATGCAGCCTTTAAGTCATTCAACCAGTAATACTTCTATTATGTAAAAGGAATGTTTTTTAATATATTGGTTGCAGAGAAGTGAACCTGAGAGAGTCTGGTAAATGCTGAGTATGCTAGATAACTATTAAATTCTCCTTCTGTTTGCCCAATTTAAAATGTCTTCTACAAATTCATATAAGCTTATATTTTCCTTCTACTCATCATTTTAATCTCTATATCCACTTATGTTTTCAAATACACAAAGAATGCCGTGAGGTTAAGATAATGGTAAGGACAAAGAGAGGAGGTAGATAAAGTAATCTATCATTGGACTGAAACCAATAAAATATGCTTGTTCTAATGCTTAGGCTGTCCAAAGGAGTCACAACAGCTCAGGATAAAACTTTGAGATTGATTAGTTGTGCGTTTCCATCATCAGTTTGGCCACGCTACATTAAATTAATTCTTTACCAGCCTGTTCTTGGGATTAATCACATAATCTCTGTAATGGCTTTTTATTCTTAGTTTATATATGTCCTCTGCCCTGATGTCATTTTAATATATCTTTTTAAAGAACATAAAAATATATAGTAGTTTGTGTTTCACGTGTTTGTGTTAACAGATATGTACACAAGACATACATGAAGATGCACAACACAAGTTTGTATGTTGGTCACTCTATTTTACAGTCTATACCTTTGAAAGTAATGAAACCAATCACAGAAAGTGCCATGCTAGAACAAATTCTTGCTTTGCTTTGTGTGGTAATGCCATCAATTGCATTCAGCTCCCTCATGGTTCTTTCCATATTTTGTTCACAAACTAAAACTTGAACAGTTTCAGCTTATTAAGTCTCTAAGAACACTACCTTTGAACATTTAAAGGTTACTGATCAAAACGAACTTATACTTCTTACAAGCCACAGCCAAAGGTGGTACACAGCATTCGTGTAAGCTAGAAAGAGGAAAAGGGTAGATTTCTCTAAAATCTTTTTATAATAAATACTTTTGTCGTGGCTTGGGATTGCTAATGATGTGATACATATATACATTACTGCAACTCAGGAGTTCTGCAAGGATTTCAATTAATAAAAATATTCTGCATCAGTTTTCTGTTCTGATTCACTTCACTACAGCAAACCTAAACCTGGGGTTTTTTTCATTCTGTATATATTTTTCCATACATGACTGAAGCTAGTCTCAGTGAGGAGGATACAAGTAGCTCTACACTGTCAGTCTCCCAGCTTTTGTTTCCAGTTGCATTACAAACAGCAGAAGTTGCTGGGTAAGTCCTGCTCTGTCCTTGCAGGTTTCAAAAGAATAATGCTCAGTCATTCTGCGAGTGGCACGTGTCAGCTATCTGCACATGTAAGTTACATAGGCTCACATAAAAAAATTGTTACTGAAAAGGTAGCCTCTAGAGTCTTACCTTGTCTCTGTTAGGCATATATGGACTGCAATGGTTCAGTTTTATGATTTAGACAAATATTTACAGTTTCAGTAGACAATTAAGAATTCAGCAAAGAACACACATGACTTCTGATCTGCCAAAACCTTGCTTCAGAGAGATGTCCTTAAGAATGAATTAGTTGCAGGCCAATTATGTTGTATTACTAGTTACAATGTTACAGACTACAGGAATGTATTTGTGGAGATACATCACATGTGCTTCCCGTCCACATACTCATTAGTAATAGTAAACCACATTCATACCAGAAACAACATGGAAAATTTATCAAATTAAATTTCAGTCAATGTAACTACAATTTGGCATAGTTATCTGTAACTAAAAAGAAGCTATTTCCATGAAAAGCAACAGAACACTCTAAATAGTGAATACATTAACAAATTCATCTGTAATGATGAAATTATAGATGTTTGTATGACAAATAAAAAGCAAGAGATAATTGAAATTAAAAAAAAAAAAGTTAGGAAATAAAGAAAACAAAAGAGTTGATTTACAATGCAGTTTTCAAAAGCCAGAACAGATTATCATAAAAAAAGAATAACTAGATTGAAATAAAAAATAAGCCAAAGCCAGGGAGAAGTGAAAGCAAATAAAATACAATGGCAAAGAAAACCAAAATAATAAAGGGACTACTGAAAGAACAGCATTAAACAAGATGAAGTGTAAAAATGGAATGACAGACAATAGGTAGCAAAAACCATCTGCATACTGGACACATTAAGAGCAAATATAACAAGATAAATTTTCTTCCTGATAATTTTAAAACTAAATAATACTTTACTCTGATGGGTTTTTTGGTTTTGTTTGTTTGGGATTTTTTTTTCGAGTCAGGATTCCAAGACAGTTAAAATCTTTGAAGAGGTACTGCTTGAAGTGAGAGTACAAACACAGCAAGTTTGCAATCTCCTAAATTGTGTTTTGTTACAACACAAATACAAAACCCACTACAAGTCAACCTTTTCAGCAGACTTGCTGTGGTAAAACATAAAAAGTTTGAAAAAGATTTCTGCTCTGCACACTGTATCCTCACAGAAGCAGAATTTTTCCTGTGATTCTTCCTTTCTGCACTGATCGTTAGTTGTTTTCTGTGTTGCAACAAGCTCCCTGAAAACAAGCAAAAAAAACCAAACACCAAACTTTTGATTCTTAGGGCTTTCACCTGTTTGAAGGCATGGCTTTTGCTCTGATGCCTGCTGGCTGCAACTTCCCTGTTCATCTCGGGAATCTCAGCTCAGACACATAATACAGGATCAGGGTACACGGAAATATAACTAGTCGTTCCCAGAGAAAGAGCATGCCCTTTATCCCTCCTTCCAGAAGATTGCCTCTGCTTTGTAATGCAGTTACAAAGACAAGGTGGACAGCCACATTTTTTTAAATGGAAGATGAGTCACATAGGAAACACATGGTAAACTGTGAACAAGCCAGTAAGTCTCCTGTCATGCATTTCTACAAGCCTGAACTCACTTGAGTATGGGAGATATAGCAAAAGAAAAACTGTAATAACATTATCAGCTTGTCAGGGAAGGACCCATTGTGCCTTAAGTTAACTGTACTGAAGGAGAAGAAATGCCTAGAGATAAAATCATGCTCTTTGCTGCCTAGAATTTAAGCTAAATACAACTGCTTAGCTGCTTCTTGGAGCAGTTGTATCCCACTACCTACCGAGTCTGGTTGTGTGTTTTGGAATGCACCTCTCTGCTGTAACAACATAGCAATTGGCCTATGAGTACCAATATATGGGCTCTTAATAAAACTATTAATCAATTTAATCTTCAAACAAGTCTTTCTTGTAAGGCATGTGTTTTATAAGCAGAAGTCCTTTGTCACAGCATTTTTCTTGTGGTCTACCAAATGGTATCTACTGTCCTAATTACACATGTAGCATTGCCACCTTAGGGTCTACCCTGCCATATTTTCATCCTCCCTTTCATTTAACCTTATTGAGTACAGTGCAATGCTTGCTATAAGGAGCAAATTTTTTTTTTTTTTTTTTAAGAAATAAGAGAAACAACAGCCAAATAACAAAAGTGAAAAAAGATGGCTGAATAGAAAAAGAAAAAGAAAAGTAGATGAGACTCAACCCTAATAGCCTGTGTGAAGGAATCATATTTCCTACAATAGCTGACAGCTTTGCAGAATTTTTGAAATCTTATGAGATGTTTTACTCAGTGCGAAAATTGTTAAATTTCTGAATAAATGGTTCATGGCACTGATTTTTTTTAAAAAGCTGTGGTTAGAGGCACACATTTTTATTTTTTGTCATAATCACTCTGAGTAGGTTTAATTCTGAATGCAAATGTTTTCTCTGCTTACTGTAACCATGTAGCCCTGTAGAACAGTTTTGCAGTTGCTAGTAGCTGGCTATAAGCTTTGTATGGAATTTGCAAGGCCTCAAGATCAAGGTGTCTTCTTCAACCTCCTGTAGCTTTGTTTTACATAGTGTAGCTGTGACATTTTTTTCTAATTTGCCAGATATCTAAGGGTAATTTTGTTTGCTTTTGTTAATTTTGTGTGATACAGCCATACTTTTATACAGATAGCTGTAACAAGCAGGTAGTCTATGTAGAATGGCATGCTTTCAATTAAACTAATTATGAAGTATAGAGAAATACTGGCCTGGTACAATAGCAAAGGCTTTGAGCATAGACACACAATGAAGTACAGAGGAGCACAGATGTGGGAAGAGATAGGGCACAGGGTCAGCAATGGAGCCCTCCACAGCAACAAACAGCTCTTCAGTGGTCAGTTAAAGAAATGTAGACCTGGACCTAGACAAAACTGGTCTTAAGGGTAACAAAGATCTAAGAGATTATACATAAAAGGCATTTGGATGTATCATGGAGCTGCAAATCAAGGGAGAAAGGTGTAAAAGCATGTTAGGAAACAAAGAACAACACAAAAAAAAAATGACCCCAAGTGGATTCTGTAATGAGGAAGAAGAAACTATCAACATGAATATTATGTTCCTTCTGGAGAATGACTCCAGATGCTGAAAATTCACCCAGCAGCTCCCAACCACTACCACCATTGGAGCAAGACCACTGAGCACCCAGAACAATAAGTGAAGTAGAAATTAACACCAGGGAAAAGTGTAGAAACTAAAGTGTGTGCTTGTTATAATTTTAACTGAACTACTTTTCTTCCTTTTTCCTTTAACAATACTTGATTTTACTTCTTATATATAAGGTCTGCTTCCTCTTTGGTGATGAACAATGTTTGCAATATTTTGAATGTAACATCTTCAGGGATACATTGTGGTTAAGATTCCCCAAAGAAGGGCCCTATGTGTAGTCTGTGTGTATGTGTAAGCTATCTGTAATGCTGCAGAAGGCCTGATATAAATAAAACAAGTTGTACTAAAAAGCAGACCTCAGATACTTTTTTTTTTTTTTAGCACAGAGTCAACATATAAGTCACCAATATTTGCTGCCTCTTCAGAATTGTGACTGGCTGGGACAGCCATATACCAGTCAAATTTGTAATGCTATAAATTAAAATGGACATAAAGGTTCCCAGATTTGTACTTGGTTTTCTCTTGAAGGGATTGCTGAGATATCATGAATATTAAAACTTACGACTTGAGATGCCAGACTTCTTGAAACCAGAATAACTGTCACAGGAAAGACAGTTTAGAAATCTGAAAGAATTTAGTGACATTTTGGAATGAAAAATGAGATTTTTAAAATTGTCTGCAAAAGAGAAACCAAAAAAGTGAAAAAGACAGTTTAAAAATAAACATGAGGGTGAAAATGACTCTGAATTCACAGCTCAGACATGAGCCCCAGGGTTTCTAGTCCTGTAGCACAGCATTATGGAGGCAAATGAGAAGTGAGCTGGAAGCCCAGAAATCTGTGAGGGTTAGGAGCCAAGGCTCCAATGAAGGCTGGCAGGAACCCCAACTGCCTCTGTCTTATCAGAAGTTCAGCATGAATAATGTATCCTCACTCTTCTCTCACTACTCCAAAATCATTTAATCGTTTTCTGAATGCAGCCTGTGACACTTAAAAACTTCCAGCCAACCCTACTGCGTTGGAAATGAGAGTGGTACTGATTACATGGTTGACTTACGGTTCTGTGGTGGGTTGATGCTGGCTTCGCGCCGGGCACCCACCAAAGCTGCTGTATCACTGCCCCTCCTCAACCAGACAGGGGAGAGAAGATATAACAAAAGGCTTGTGGGTCGAGATAAGGACAGGGAGATCACTCAGCAATTACCATCATGGGCAAAGCAGACTTGACTTGGGGAAAGTAGTTTAATTTATTACCAACCTGATCAGGCTAGGATAATGAGAAGCCAAATCTTAAATACCTTCACCCCACCCCTCTCTTCTTCTTGGGTTTAGCTTTCTTCCTGATTGCTCTACCTCCTCCCTCCCAGTAGCACAGAGGGATGGGGAATGGAGGTTGTGGTCAGTTCATCCCATGTTGTTTCTGCCACTCGTTCCTCCTCAAGGGGAGGACTCTTCACACTCTTCCTCTGCTCCAGAGTGGGGTCCCTTCCACAGGAGGCAGTCCTCCACAAACTTCTCCAACATGGGTCCTTCCTACAGGCTGCAGTTCTTCATGAACTGCTCCAGCATGGGTCCCCCCCACAGGGTCCCAAGTCCTGCCAACAAACCTGCTCCATGGGCACCTCTCTCCCCACAGGTCCTCTCAGAAATCTGCTCCAGCATGAGCTTCCCTCAGGTCACAGCCTCCTTCAGGCATTCACCTGCTCCAGTGTAGGGCCCTCCCCAGAATGCAGGTGGGTATCAGCACAACTGTTAACTTCCATGGGCTGCAGAGGAACCTCTGCTCCAGCACCTGGCACACCTTCTCCCCCTCCTTCTTCATCGATCTTGGTGTCTGCAGAGTTCTCTCACATATTCTCTCTTCTGCTGCAATTGCTCTTGTGCAACTTCCACACTCTCCACCCCCATTCTTAAATGTTATCCCAGAGGTGCTCCCACTTTTGCTGATTGGCTCAGTCTTGACCAGCAGCATCTGGGAACCAGCTGGCATTGGCCCCATCGGACAAGAGGGAAGGTTCTAGCAGCTTCTCACAGAAGCCACCCCTTTAGTCCCCCCCACTACCAAAACTTTCCCCTACAAGCCAAATACAAGTATTCTGTTGCTTTTCACAAATAAAAACTTTCCCCTGGCTATGAAGGAAGTTTTATTACTCTCAATTTATCTATTATAAGATTTATAAAATAGCACTTTGCTGTTATCAGATTGATAATGCTGAATTTGCAACTGCCAGGCGTACTTGCAGATGTACACAGGGTATATGCAGCCTGGAATTTGGTATAAAAGTTGGTTTTCTCTTGGAAAATCTTCTTATTTGTGATTGGGAGTATTTGTTAAACCCTGATCTAAGGAAGGATTGTGAGTAGTTTTGAAGGATGATAGGGGCTTTGATGTACTATGGGATCAAGGGGAGTAATAGAAAGGAAATAACTTGTGTTATAGACAGGGTGTTCTGCTAACAATAATAACTATTAGCAGTCTTCAGCATTTTGTACTCAATTAATTTGCACTCAGTTAATTTTAGCTACTATATATACCTACCTTTTTCTTCATGTTTCACAGTACACTTATTACCAGACTGTCTCAAAAAGAATATGAATAGATTAGCTCAGGGAGAAGGCAAGGTTGTACTGGTTACACATGCCATGTTAGATTGTCTGAACAAGTTTGGAAAAAGCAACCCCATGGAACTGCACAAAGCAAAATATTAACAACATTTCTATTAGAATATGATAGGGTTTATGAGTCCAGATGCAGACAGTGTAGGAATTCCCAACATATACCACAGGAAAATAATAATATTTTGTGACTGACATAGCATTTGTGTCTTCAACATGGGAGTGCACAACTTTGAATCAAAAATGGGGAAATGAAAAAGAAAATAGATGGCTTTAGTTGTTGCTGGGTGATGTTTATACTCAGTCAAAGACTTTTCAGTTTCTCAGGCCCTGCCAGCCAGAGGGCTGGAGGGGCATGGGAAATTGGGAGGGGACACAGCCAGGGCAGGTGACCCAAACTAGCCAAAGGGATATTCCATACCATATTATATCATGCTGAGTATATAAGAGCTGAGGGAAGAAGAAGGAAGGGGGAGATCTTCAGTGTTATGGCATTTGTCTTCCCAAGTAACTGTCATGCATGATGGAGTCCTCCTGTCCTGGGGATGGCTGAACACCTGCCTGCCCATGGGAAGTGGTGAATGAACTCATTTTGCTTTGGTTGCATGTGCAGCTTTTGCTTTCCCTATTAAAGTGTCTTTATATCAATCCATGAGTTTTCTCACTTTTACTCTTCTGATCCTCTCCCCCATCCCACTGCAGGGGGAATGAGTGAGCAGCTGTATGGTGCTTGGCTGCTGGCTGGGGTTAAACCTCAATGGTCTGTTTTATTTTGGGGAATGTGCAGAATGATTCTTGCCAGAGGTATTTGAGAAATATAGATTCTGTGTGCCAAAACTTTAATCAAATTTTACATACTTCTGATGGTTTTTATTACATAAGGAATTATAATTATGGCGTATGTTTTCATGCTGTAGAGCAAGAATATCTCCCAAAGTTAATTCCATGGTTATTTCCAAACAAAATCTCTGGTTGTATCTAACACCTTTAAACCTCTGTTACACATCCCGAAGCAACTGCAAAGGTTTACCTGACATGTTTCTTACTTGTTAAAAACATTGTTTCAATGACAGAACAACAATGCAATATGTCATACAAATACTGACTGGTCTACATTTAGAGGGCATAAATAATATGAAGTTTGTAGAAAAAGTAAATGACAATGGGAGTTAATGGCCCAAACTATACATTGATTGCATTATGGGGCATGGGAAGTTAAGGATTCAACCTGGGATGCCCTGGTTGTTTTAATAAAACAAAATCTCCTGTCCTTCTGCATTTATTATTGTGTTGTTGGTTTGGTGTTGTTTTTTGGTGTTGTTTTTTTTTTTACAATAGAAAATGAGATGTAATTTTGATGTTCTGCTAACAGTTGTCTGTATCTTGGATTATGGTAAATAAACTGTATTAATTTTATAGATTCTTTCACAGCTGCCTTTTTTAAAAAACTGAAAATTCAGTGGCTCTTTGATTAAAATGAAAAAGAACCAGAATTAAATTTTATTTGGTCATACAGTGTATTTTTCTCCTCTTAAGGATGTTAATACTTGCCATGATGATTCTCTCAGTAGTCCTTCTATACTTGAAGCTGAAGAGACATTTGTTAAATGGTGTTGTTGACAAGCCAAAAAAAAATGGTGAAATACACTCTGCTTCACTAATTTGCCGTATATGTATGTTTCAACTGCAGCAATACATCTATATCACATGTATTTATACGTTTATATTGCATTCTAACTGATTTTATTTGAGCCTTCTTATTCAGTGATAAGACTTCTTTTGTTTTGCTTTTCTGTAACACTAACTATAAAGCAGGTACACATTCCAAGAAAAAAGTAAATTTAGTGTTTCTCCCTAACAGTTATGTAACATTTTTTATCTCACAGGGAAAATCTTGGGTTAAATGCTCTGGATTTTATAAAGTGGGTACATGTGATGATGACCTCTGCAGAAAAATCCTGCAAAAATCAGTAAATGGTAATGGTAGTGTCCCTTTAGGTGATTTAATCCTTTATACAGTAATGTTAAGGATCCTTTAGTGCTGATTCAGAAGATTCTTGAAGGCATAATGCTAAGAATTCGCTTACAGAAGTAGGATGTCTGAAAATTAGGTAGTGTGATATCCAACAAGGAGGATCATAAGTCCTTTTTTTGTATCTGGGACTGTTTTTTCTAAGGAAATTCTGTGATCTGAAAAAGTGACATATCCAGCTGCAGGTACCTATTAATGGCATGCACTCTGCCCTTACCTTTTTGTCACTCAGAATAGTACAGCATAGTACATTGAGTTCAGAAGTGACACTGAATCAGTATCAGATAGCTGGGGAACATGGACTGTGCCATAATATTGAGGAATTCTGATAAATACTTTACACAGAGTAGTAGAATGGGATACATCCTAGTTCTTCCACATAATTTCACGAGCTTGATCTTACAAAAGACCATGCTTGCTTTCATCCTTAAACAAGAAAGTCTATCGGTAATTAAAATAAGTAATGCTTCAGCTACATGAGAATAAGTGCTATTGTACTTTCGAGGAAATCTGCCAAAAATCTTCAATTCCATAGAAGCACAGGTTACACTCATATGTCTGTAAACAGTCTTTTCTTTCCTCACTTCTACTTTTTCCTTCTTTCCCTGGCTCTGAGATCTTTCCCTCACATAGATGACATGAGTATATGATTATCTAATACTTTTATTCAAGCAACAATGTTTTAGAAGTGTTGATTATCTAAGACAGCTTGTAAATATGAAAATGAAGTATCATCTTCATTTGCAGTTGATTAAACTGCAGAACAGAGAAGTGAAATTACCTTGTTCAATATCCTAAGTTAAATGTGTGGCCGTAACAGGAAACATAGAATCACAGAAATATAGAATAGTTTGGGTTGGAAGGGCATTTAAAGGTCATCTAGTTCAACCTCCAGCAATGAGCAGGGGCATTTTCAACTAGATCTGGTTGCTCAGAGCCTCCCTCCAACCTGATCTTGACTATTTCCAGGGATAGGGCGTCTATCACTTCTCTGGGCAACTTGTTCCAGTGTTTCACTACCCTCATCATAAAAAAAATTCTTCCTTCTATC
>JAVJGJ010000037.1:6180994-6191743 GCA_035590215.1 Microhierax caerulescens
ATGTTTCCCCTTTTCCAGTCACGGGGGGCTTCAGCTGGCTGCTGTGACTTTTCAGATGTCATAGAATATGGCTTGGCTACTACATCAGCCAGTTCCCTTGGGACTCTGGGATGCATGTCATCAGGTCCCATAGACTTATGTATGTTCAGCTTCCCCAGGTGCTTATGAACCTGATGTCTTACAGTTGGAGGAGAGCATAGAATTCCTTCTGCCCTTAATGCCTTATTGTTGGTGAAACACACACTCTTTATGGGTTATACTTCCCAGTAATTTTGATTTGATTCTCACTAAGAGGCTACTATTGGGTAGAACCTTATTCTAGAAACCTAAGGAAATATTAAACAAACATATATGTTCTGAAATATGATGTAGACTCATATTTAGAAGAAAACAATGATGTGTCATTAAGTAGTTGTCTTCTCAGTTATGACAAAATTGAAAGAATGATCTGCAAATGTACTGAAGAAAGTAAATCTGGCTTCATCAAAAAAATGGGTATGAACAATGGCATTCCTTGACATGCTGTCATGCTTTAACCCCAGCCAGTAACTAGGTACCATGCAGCTGCTCACTCACTCCCCCTGCCCCTCCCTCTGCCTAGGGGCACAGGGAGGACAACAGGGGAAGAATGTAAAACTCAAGGGTTGAGATAAGGATAATTTAATAATTGAAATAAAATATTACTAATAATTATAATGGGAAGAAGGGGTAAAAGGAGAGGAATAAAATCTAAAGGGAAGTGAGAAAACAAAACAAATTATGCACAATATAATTGCTCACCACAGTCCCCAAGCCTGATCAGCAAGCCCCAGCCAACTCCCCCTAGTCTTAAACTTAGCATGACTTCCTATCTTATGGATTATTCCTTTGGTTAGTTAGGGTCACCTGTCCTGGCTGTGTCCCTTCCCAATTTCTTGGGTCCCTCCAGCCCTCTCACTGGTCCTTGACTTAGTATAAACATCACCCAGCAACAACCAAAACCATCAGTGTGCCATCAACACTGTTCTCACATCAGAGGCAAAGCACAGCCCTTCACCAGCTACTAAGAAGAAAATTAACTCTATGCCAGCTGAAACCAGGACACATGATTAAGTTGTATGACATGCATTTTTTATGAATGAACAAAAAATTCATTGTTCTTCACAGTTTTCTGCTGCATGCAGTTTATTTTTTTCTTTTACTGTTCTACACAACAGAACCGCAAATAGCCTGTTTGTCATTTTACTTAAAATAATTCTGTTGTCACATTAATTTCAGTACTTTTTTCTGCCTGACACTTATATTACATAAGGATACCTTGAGATATATGGTTAGTTGTTTCAGCACCTGATGTTGTAGAAAAACAACAATAAAACATTTAAATATATTACTGAATTTCATTTTAACATCACTGCTTCCTCTCAGGTCCATTGCTGTTCTGCTGTGATTTAATCAAATTCTAAAGGAAAACTGTAGAGTCCAGGAATTATCTTCATTCAAATACAGTTCTGAAATCAATGAACTGGAAAAATGTCTGCTCATGCTTGGAACACAACTTAGCTGTATGGTAATAAACATACAGAGAAGGTGTCATGCAAACAAAGTCATAGCCTGCAGCAGCAAGTGATAGTTCTCTGAATTAGTATCCTTGTCCGTGAGCTTAAATTTGGATATGCTTCAAATGTTTCTGATAAAATGCTTGATATTGTACTGTGAAGTTAGCAGATTAATACCTCTGGTTTTGCTAGATAAAAATGACAAAAAGTGCTATGAAACAAAAAAGGGAGGGGGGAAGTTCACTCAACTAATTTTTTTCCCTTTGGAAACAAAAATGTTGCAAAAGTTATGGTATTCCATAGAAATGTCAGCACTGCAATCTGTCTGCAGAAGTCTGCATAATTGGGAGAACTTTCACTAAACACAATGTAGAAGCGGAACCAAGTAAAAGGTCATGTGTTATTATTCACTGTGTAGTGCAAGAGGGAAGAGCAATTAAAAAAGCCAGAGGGAAAGGCAAAAGCAGCAGTAGTGCAGCTAAAGCTCTTAGCTAAATTTTAGAAGTAGCAGAGTGGGAGAATACCATGTGTATCGGTCCCTAAGGCTAGCATCTTTAATTTCTGGATGAGATGAATCAAGGTAAAAACAAGAGTCACAGCCTATACTATCAGCAAAAGTAACAATTTATTGGGAAAAAAAGGATTTATTAACCAAAAATACAGTAGAAGACTAATAAGCTATAATGAATCATTCACACACACACACCCCACCGACACCACATACAAGTCCTTACTACTATGGATAGGAGAAAGCTTTTAGCAAAATGAGTGCATCTGCCCAGATTAATGAGTATTTATGTGTTTTGTGAATTCCTGGATAACAGTTATTTTCAGTTTTTAAATACATCTGAAGAATCTGGGGTATGCAGTTACTGGGTTTTGTTTATCCCTATGCTCACTTTTACTTCACAGTAGTTAATTCTTCATCCTCGACAGTGTAATCCACTGCTAAGAGGGATGTGACTGCTGTTCATGTAAACTAATTTTCTTTCCTCCCTGTCAAATCTTTTTTACCTGGTGGGACAAAGATGGGAAAACCTGAAAGGCATTTCTTTTAATAATCATTAAGACATGGAACTACCAGCTAAATACAACTTGGAAAACACATGCATTGGAAAGATTGGCTCAGTTTTCCAAAGTTCACTTAGTCTGGAGTTTCAGTAATGTGTTGTAACTATTTCAGAGGTCTGGGACTGTTATATACAAAATCTTGTGGGCAAAAGGAAACAGGTATCTACTTTACAGGTAGAGCCAATAATGTTTTGCTGGTATAGCAGAAAACAAAAATATAATCAATTCTTTTTAGCCCAGATTTAATTATAACAGAAGAAAAAAATAAATTAAAGAATCCTACTGTTACAGAAGGTTTCAGTGCTAATAATAGTTAGAAGAGACATACATACACTTCCTATTATACATCTCTCTTTCTGGTGCTGTGTTCAGCCTTCCTCAGCCCTTCTGGATCCTTGGGTAGATAGCTTCAGTTTGGTTGTCATGTATAGCAGGTTATCAGGATCTGAAGTCCCCTGCCAGGAGGGGTATGGTGCTGGTGATTTCTTCTTCCTCACCCTAGGATTCAGTTTGAGTCACTTCTGTATATTTGCAAATGTACTTTTGCAGGTCCATGTTACACCTGAATTTACTGTGCATGGTAAATTTTACATACCTTACATACTTGTGTTTCCTTACCCCAAGACTGGTTAGTCTTAGCTCTAGGTCTGCTTTTCTTTAACAGACATTTGTTGAGTCTTTATCACCCTGGGGTCTCCTGCTTTTACCCCTGTTCTTTGCACCTTATGCCTGCACTTTTACATGGCATCCTGTGTCCCAGCTTTCAAGGCCCACATTGTTATACCCGGGCTGTATTCCTTTACACAGGGCCACTATATTAGATTTGTTATATTTCATTTGGCACAGAATCAGTACTTGTTACTACTATTGTATAAAAGTGTGGTTATATCATAGGAAAATAAACAAAAATAAAACAAATTGTAAACCAAATCATAAGTAGCTACCTTGTCATCAGGAAAAAAATCTTAAAGTAAATCTTAAAGTAAAAATAAAGATCTAGAAGGGGCAAGCTAAGACAAGCTGCAAGCCTGTTTTGCATACTCAGTGCAAAGCCAGTGGCGTGTTACTAGCAATGCTAATATGATACGTCATGTGCTCAGTTCACTTTGTACTTCAAATATTCTGAGTCTACACCCTATAGGAAGGGTATAGCAATAATTATATCAGGTCATCATGTGTAGCCTTTGTGTAAGAGTCAATTCTATAACAAGTCCATAGATTTTAAAATAGACTATGCATGGCTTTTAAGCAGGCTGTGCAAGGATGAAAAGTTCTTATACTCATCTAATTGTCTGTCAGATTGGTCAGGAATCAGCCATATGCTGTGACCAGAAACAGAACATGAAATCATCAGATTTCAGTTCTCATGAAAGAAATTAAGAGAATGACAAACAACCCATCAGATTTAGACCTCTAATGCATTCATGTTTAATATATAGGCTAATATTGAAATATGCAGGAATTTACTATGCTGTAGTTAGTCTAAAAAATAAAACTATATAGCTTTAATTGAAAAATTCCAGAGCACATGGATTTTTTTTTCATTAGCTTGAATGTTAGTCCCAGTAGCTGTAATTAGAGCATGTTTAACTTTAATTGTTGATTAACATATCTGTTATGTTTCAGTTAAATGATACAAATACAATTAATTCTTACAAAATCATTACAGATCCTTATCTTTAATTGATAATTAAAATAAAAATTTCCACTACCTTTTTATTAATAGTGTATATGAGCCATAAGATAGTTTATGTTACAATGGGTTTGGTGGGTTTGTTGTTGGGTTTTGTTTGTTTGTTTTTTTTTTTTAATTTTTTTACTACAATAAAATACCTTGTTAAAATATTTGATTGGCTAATAAACTCCAAAATAACATTTTGGGTAAGTATATGGTCACAATATTGCATTTAGTTTTCCTTTTTCCTTTAGCTTCAGAAAATCTTTATGAAGTATTATTAAAAAATAAAATATATATAAAAAAAACAAAATAAATTACAATGAACCAGAAAGTTTCTTTTTTTCCAATGACATGTCAAGTCATATGTCAAATGCAAGAGAGACATTTTATATAGGTTTCAGTAAATTGGGTTGCATTGGTTAATATTCCTTACTGCTTCTTGTAGCAAGTTACTCATGGTGTGATGAGATTAACTACCTACTACAGTGATTCCTTTGTGCTACAGTACTTGATAATTCATTTTTTTCAGTGCATTTTATTGCCTGGGTTTTGTTAGTTGTTTTTATCCAGGGTCAAGGTGGGTATATACTCTTCGGTTATCTAATTTTTTTATACATAAAACACTTCCCAAATGAATAACAGCATATATTTTAAGCTCTGCAGAAGCAGAAATGGTATATGTAAAGGTTAAAACACAGAAGTGTGGAGAAACGTCTCATGCATAGTAAAATTCACTGTAATAACTAAACCAATTATTATACTTACATTTTAATTGACAGTCAATTAAGAAACCAATAAAACAAGAGTAAATATTACTGCATAGAAATTCCATGTATACTTCAATGAGGTTATATCAAGCAGTAGTCATTACAATTAATTTTTCTTGTATTATCAGGTTTTAGTCATAAATATTTCTTTAGGAAAAGACAGGCTGGTGCAAAAAGTGGTGGAAGAACTGCTAAAAACCCAACACAACTTCATAAAAAAAACAACTAGCAAAATGCAGAACTATAATCAGTGGATAAAATTCCTAACTGCATTTCCTTTTTTGAAAGGGAAAATCTTTCAATGATGTGACACAATGTCTTGTACTAATCATAAATCATCCTCAGTTGAGAAATATTTTCTTCCAGAACACAATATAATGATATATTTTTAGGTCTTTGTGTCCTTGTGTTAAAAATATTGGTAACGCATATGCCAAGTATCTGTAACTCCAGAGTAATATTTAAAAGAAGCCAAAATCCATTAGTGACTCCACAGTAAAATAGAAAAACTTGATATTTAATGAAACTGATATCCTAGTTGAATAATAGAAGTTCAGAAAACATATTACAGGAACACAGACAAAAATGCAAAAGAAAATAAAAAGTTACAATACATTTGTGGTTTGAAGTAAGGAATGAGTATATCAGGAGTAGTATTATGATAAGGAATAATACACAGGTTGCAAAGATGAGTGGACACCATATTTACTGATTTAATTATACTTCTTTAGTTTACTTGTAAAATAAGGTACTTGGATGCCTACAAGAAATAGTTGAATATCTACATATGCCCCTCAGTACTTACACTGAGACCGGAACAATTTGAAAAAGTCTATCAACTTTCCAAAGAGTTCAACCTAAGTTCACGTGTGATACAACATTAACATCAGATAACTTTATGTTCATGTAACTACTAAATTAGTTCCTTTGAGTTTTATAATAATTTTACCTTTCACTTGAATCTCAAAAGTGCTTATATTGAATTGATGCTGATTTGTAATAGTATATCTCAACAGTGCACGACTAGGTGTGATTGCAGTTTCATTAGGAATTTATATCATTCTTCATATTATGGATTACACTAGCACTACCAATGAGCAGAGACTGATGACCTCATGTCCCTACTTCTGCTAAAACTGAATGTCCTCTAGGCCTGGTTTATTAAAACAATAAAAATAAAAACCTTAAAGAAGCCCAGATCTATAAAAACAAAAATAACAGATTTCTAATATCTAACAGAATGTTCTGAAAACCTGGTTCATTAATGTAAGGTTATATTTTGTGTTCCAAGCCTAATCAAGGACCATGAATTTTAAGCACTGTATTTTTTCTTCCTCTTAGTTCAATTAGGATTTGTCTCAAGTTCACTCTCTAATTTTGTTTTCCTTTAAAACTGTGCCTTTAACAATAAAAATAGCTAACCAAATAGAAATGGACCTTTAAAACTGTTGAGATATTGTAGGAAAGAAGATTTTACAAATTTGTTCCATTTGAAATGATTGCTGTTTTATCATGAATAAATCTACTGTGTACCAGTATGTAAATCAGATACAGCAACTTAATTCTTACACTTTCTTTCAGAGGAAACCAAAGGCTGTAGCTTATCAGGATCATTAAGTAAGAAGTCTTCAAACACAATAGGAATGTCAGATTATTGTAATATACTAGTTAATGATGACTTCATATTAGCAATTACCAGAAACTCTCATTTTCATTTATTTAAAAAAGAAAGATTTAGGTGTTATGTTACATTTGTACACGCTACTTCCCTTATATGCTGGTATCCACAATAACACTATAGACCTAAACAAGAATCTGCACTGTTATTATAAAATATCAAATATATTATAAATATAAATTGTGTAATACATAAAATGATTTTTGCCACCTGTGTACTCTAATCAGTGACTTACCTACTAACATTAACGCTCCAACATACAGGTCTGTCAAAACTGCTGCCATATTCTTGTGCTTATATAAGGAATCAATTCAGGCCATTAAGTAATTTATTCCAACTCCGCTCCACCCCACCCACCCCATTTTATTTAAACCCCATATCAGATCACTAATCCAAATTTCAGTTAAAGGCAAAACTGACCTCTAGATGCAGATCTGGGATGGGTTTTTTATATGTCTTACAGCTTTACAAAAACAGAAGCAGGAGCTTTCTATCACTAGAACACTTTCATACAGGATATGCAGCATTTGCTGTTACAGATCTCTTGTCATAATGAAATCTTTCTCTAAATTGTGTTTAGTTATAATCACAATATAAGAACAAAGCTAGGTATCAGTTTCATATATGACATTAGTGTTATATAAGCCTCTTCATAGCAGTAAGCAATGTCTCAGCAAGGTCATTTAGTGCAAACAAATAAAAATTCAAATGACAACAAGAAGCTAAAATTTTTCTAGAATATTGTTTTCTGTGGCATAGTGAATAAGGAGCTTTATAGACATGACTGCATTTTATATGAGATTCTTGTTTTGTTGTCAAGGGATAATATTACTAGAAAACTATATTTTTCTTTGAACATCATAAAGCAAAATGGTGAAGAATTAATCAAGTGGACTGAAAGAAGACAGTATACTCTGAGAACTTTGTGAGCATTTATTTGAAGATGGCACATTACAGTGCAGTGAATATTGAATTTATCTATATAAATACGAATGAAAAATTCACATACTGTCATATGATTTATTTGGGGTTTATTTTGGTCCATATACAGTATTTATTTGATCTGATTTTTGTATGCTTTTATAGTCAAATACTGTGGAAGAAAAAGGAGAAGATAAATTTAGACTAAGACTAAAACCTTATTTTAGAAAATATTTTTTAATTTATTGAAAATGCTAATATATTAAAGTACATTAATATTCCAACTGTAAAAGTTCACTCTATCTCATTGAATGCAGAGGATATCTGAGATGACTCAATGTTACACAATGCTGCTTTCTTCTTTTTATTCCTTTTTTGAGTCATGTTAATCGTTCGATATTTTTTGTTCTTGCTCATATTATGAATATGAATTGAGAGTAATTTAATTAAATTACATTAAAAAAAGTAATTCAATACAGAATTCATACTGTCAAGTCATTCCTGTGGTCTTGTATCTAAAAGCAGTGTGATTCTAGAAAGTTATAAATTACAGCTGAACAGTTGTACGTTTTTTGTGGTAACTTCTCTGCAGATCATAACTTCTTAAAAGTTGTTTACAGTTTGTATAACTATAGTTGTCAACAGCTTATGTTGACTTATGAGCATCTTTGATAGATATGATTTTGATTCCAAAACAAGAAAAGCAATGTTATTATCTCTAGAGAAAACCTAGAAGTTCATTGTATCATGTTGTTTCTTGTTTTCATATCTAAAGACTAATCCAGATACAATATTCTCAACTTAAAAAAAAAACAACATCACATACACACAAAAAAAAACCAAAAAAAAACAAACCTTCACAGTCATTATCTTGTAGCACAGATAATAAGTGACTGCATGTAAAGCAAAAATGCACAGGATATTTGTGTCAAAACTGAGAATTCTATCAAATCTCTCTGCTTAAAATGTAAAAGTCTGCATATTATTACTTCATTTATATTGGTAAAATATCTTATAGGAAAAGTAAGTATAATGAATCATAAATCTTTAAAAGTATGATACTTGAGGGATTGCTAAAGGCAAAGAAAGGAGTCTTGCTAGTGGTACATCATTACTGGCCAGTTTGTGATTAATGACTATCAGTTCTTGTAAAAAAATTCAAAGAAAAAATAATGATTCGAAGCAGCAAAATGGAAAAAACTCAGCTATGAAGAGCATTTGAAGTACAGTGCTATGGAAAAGACTTAGGGTTTTTATTCATGTAGTTGGTATTGTATTATATTATATTATAATCCTTTCCCTGATGTAGTTTGGGGAGTTATCTGCCAGTCATAATGGCTTAAATACTAAATCATTGTGTACTGTAGCCAAGAGGTTCATGAATTTCAGATGGTTGTATCACTCACTGCACATAATTAAGGTTATCCCAAGCAATAGCCAGCAGAGGTTTAAACTAAAATACATAGAGTTTATTTTGTGTAAATCAGAATTACCTGTACAGGGAAGCTAGTTTACTAAGTTTCACAGCTACTTTTGTTTTTTTTAACAGGACTATATTTTGTACATTTCAACAATACAAACCTTGACAGCTCCATGCCATTCTAACTATGAATTGTTCAAAACATACTATGGCTAATGATCTTCCAAAGAGCAGAGACTATCCCATGGGTTTTCAGTTCATTTTAATGTGTTTATGACAGGCATATATAGGCTAAATATAGGTAAATAAAACAAGTGCTCAGAAATTAGTAGAATATGCAAAACAAAAAAATTCTAATAATTTTGCCTACAGTGGTAACTTTAAGTGACTTAGGATAATAAGCCACTCCTACAACATAAGAACACTTAGAAAATATACTGTATGGTAAAATATTACTTTTAAAGTAAAAAGAAAAAATAAAATTAGGGGTATTACAGAGCTGCTAAATGTACTTATCAGAGGAAAGGAGATGTGTATCTTTCTATTCCAATTTAATATTAGATTTTAAATACTCAGGAGTACTGTTTGAGGAAATCAGATTGCACAAACATTTATTGAGGAAAATAAATAAAAACAAAGTGTATTTTTAATATTCTCAGCACAGAGAAGAAATCAAAATAAAACCCATCTTGAAAAGTAAATATTTTTTGTATTTAAAATTAAGTTTCCTTTCAAGAATGATCTGACAAAACTCATGTCAGTTCAGATGTTCTGACTGCAAGACAGGATTGCAGTATAATGACGACAGAACATGATGAGGGAAAACAGGACTCTTGAACTCTTGAATGTTTACTAAGCAGAATGAAAGTAAAAGCAGCAGAACATAAGTGTTAGAGCTGAGGCACTTGAGTCCAAAAATACAATTATGTAATCATTTTCAGAATTCTTTTTAGTCTCACTATGCAATGTCATAAATTACTTTGAGGCTCTCAGGAAACAAGTTTGTCTGATGAATACAGCCAGGACTGCCAAGACTGGACAGCTCTTTTTCTGATTTGTGACTAACACAGAATCCAGGAACTAGGCCTTTTTCGTGTAAACCTTCAGAGACTCTTGATCTAACAGACAAGTATAAGACTTAAGAAACCCAGTCTGGCAGCGAGTTGCAGATTTTTCCTTTAAAATGGAACTAAATGAGGAGCTAGTATGAGTACCAGTGCTTCTATTGTTGTTGTTGCTGTTGTTGGTGTTACTACTATTATTAAAAGCAAATCTTAAATTCATTTATGTCAGGGAAAAAAAACACTTTTTTTTTTTTTTGAGTGTATATTAACTTCTGGGATACAAGATGTTAGATACATGTATCTACATATGTACAAAATAATTAATTATTTCTCTCTGTTCCTCTTACTCAAGGAAATTACATTTTTTCCTATACTGTTTTATAAACTAAGGTGGAAAGTGGTTTCATTTTGGACAAGCTAAAGTACCTACTAAGGAAGACAGTTTTAGGGAATGGAGATTCAAATTTCTTTATTTCAGCAGAGAAATGAAAGATGTCTGCTTGAAATTCCTAATTACTACGAACGGAGATATCAGATGCTGCAGCGATTGAGAGACGGAGACGCAGCTTGATGCAAGCAAGATGTCTACTTTACTGAGCTAACACACATACATTT
>JAVJGJ010000037.1:6223326-6233477 GCA_035590215.1 Microhierax caerulescens
CCCTTGGTTTTTGATGCATAGGCTAGTACTTTTTCCTGGAATAAAAATTATCCATATTAATCATCTTTTGCATAAACTGTGTGTCTCTCATTCCTGGAGGTTTTTATTCATTTACTTTAACCTGATACGCAGATCATACAGTTTCCCACTCTTCCATCCCAAAATCTGCTGACATCAATAGCGACGTTTTCTTATATGTGTAGTAATGTAACATTTTTCTACATGAAATTTGATAGATTGTATGTGCTTGCATGTGCATGTATATAGCCATCTTTATGTACATTTTTTAATGTATCATGAAATAGAACCTTTGTAAGAGCTTGTGCATTACTGTGATTTCTTCTGTAAACTGCCAAAATGATACATCACACAAAATGTGATGTGTGTATATGTATCTAAATGACTTTAAAGGAGTAGAGGAATGCCTTGGAAAATGATGGCAAATCTGCACTGAACAGTTTAAAACAAATTTTATATGCAGCTAGACTTATTTTCTTTGATTAAAAAAGGTATAGCTTATCCAAACTATTATGCCTTCCACCTGGTCACTCACCTAAAAGGTATACTTTAGTCAAAAGCATGTATTTTTGGTTGAAAACCTGTGAGTATGAGAGTGTCTCTCAAGTTGTGGTATAGTGTGTACATCAGTTCCTTACTGCATCCTGTTTTGGTTCAGTTTTTGAACTAGAAATTCATTTCTGCTGTGTACATAATCATCATCCTCACCCAATGTTGGTTGTTTGTTTTTTTTTTAATTCCCTACTCTTTCAGTTAACTGGTAAGAGAAGGATCAGAACAAAACCTAATAAAGAGTAAAAAACCAAAATACAAAAAACAAAAACCACAGTCTACATCCTCTTAACCAGATAATAAGAGATACAGAGTCTGGATCAGTTTTCTGTAGAGCACCCTGGTATAACAAATACTTAGCCATACTAACAGACTTTTTTCACCTTACTCTGAAATGGAAGAAGAGGCTTTGGGGCATATGTAACCTTGTCCTAACCTATTGTATGTGCCTGTAGGTATCCTGTATGGCTGACTGCTATCTTGGGGCTCTGGGAACAGTAATTAGAGAATGACTGTTACAGAAAATGACAAACTATAATAGTTTAACCCAAGTAATTCTGTAAGTTCTTTTTCCATGTGGAAGCTCTCTCAGTTATGAATCACATGAAAAAATACCAGCAACTAAAATTAGAAAGACTGTGCCATTTTCCTGAGTGGTTTATACACTCACACACAAGAAATAAAACTGTGTTCCCTAGTTACTTATTGATTTGCTTATGCATTTCTAGAGAGAGATGGAATGATTTCTGCACACTTGTTTAGACTAGAAATGCTCTATTTTTTCTAATCCAGTGTATGATTTAGATGAAGACATCCTTTAAATTCGGTTAACATGTCAAAGTTTGAGTTGTACTTTAACAAATGCATCTATTGTAATTTCCCTCTATCCCTCTTTGCTATTCTTTTCTACAGGTAAATACAAGTCCAACACAAGTTTTGAAGCAGAGACTGAATGGTTGTCCTTCAGAAATGAACTAATCCATGGAATACAGCTGCTCATACTCAAGGTAAACAGATAATGAAATAACCTTCTTTAAGGTTTATCTTGCAGTTGCTTTTGTGAGTCCCTATTCAAAGAATGTTAAAGGCTGATTCCTAGCTTGAAAATAAAGCTAAATGCAAATTTAAGAGTTTACAAATGAGGCTGAGATTGATACATTTTAAAACCATTAAAATATGCTACATAAATTACTGTTAAAATGAAGTACTGTTTAATTTTGCTTTCTATCACAGTATGTTCAAGATTCCTTTCAGAAATCTTCCAAGAAAAGCAAAGGGGTTTATTTTTAAAATATACCATATCAGAGCAGCACAAAAAACCAAACAATGGAATAAAGTAGATCCTGATATGGCTATTCACTCATGGGTATGTTCTAGCATATCAGAAGGAAAGTCAGTAGGTACATGACCTAAATCAAATATCTCCGTTGTATGACAGAGATTAACCTACAAGGCTAACTCTGTAGAAATACCTGTCATCTTTCAATAAAACACTTGCAGCTCTCAGTTGTTATTTTCTCAGAATCTGAAGGGCCATTTCTAATTCATACCTTGAAAGTAAAAAATGCTGATTCCAAAAGGACAGAAGTTTCAGAATGTGACTGTAATCTAAGAGTGTTGCTTTTGATGTTCTGGGTATTTTAACAAGATTAATTTATGCCTGTTATATCTGCAAAGACTGAGAAATAGGGATTTGAATCTAAAATGCCTTTGAAATACAGCATGCTGTTATGAAATAACATAATTGTACCTTGCCTGTATGATGTGAAAGTTAGCCCAACAAGGCTTATTGCTTTCTCTGGGAAACCTGACTTTCTGTTAACCTGACCCAGAAAGAATGCCATTTTGAGAAAAGCAGCGTGTCTTTAATGAACACAACTGTTGTCTTATTTCGGATTTCTTTTTGCCTTTCTGGTGATCTGCAGCAGGTTTGTCTAATCCTAACTTTGCGGTGACCTCAGCTCCGTAGGCTAAAATATTTTGGTTTGATTTTTTTTTTTTTTTTTCCTTTTGACCAGTATTTCCTACTTATCTGTTTCTTGATACAGTGAAAAGTTAACTACTGCTCTCTGCAGGCACGGTTTTCATGTCTCTCTATAGATGTTCTCACTGTGGAGTAAAAGATTGCTCTGGAAACATTCCCGGGTTCTGGGGAAAATATTTTGACATTTCAACGGGGGTGGTGACCTTTCTAATTTGTCATATTTACTGCAAACCTTAGAATTGTTCTTAGAGCTCCAGATAAAACAAAAATCTCAAAAGATTCTTATAGAAATATTATTTATTTTAATATCCCCTCTAGAAAGCATATACTTATTGTTGTCATGGTTTAACATCAGCACCACGCAGCTGCTCGCTCGCTCCCCTTCACCCAGAAGGACATGGGGAGGAGAATCGGAAAGGAATGTAAAACTCAAGGGTTGAGATAAGAACAATCTAAAAGGTAAAGCAAAACCCACACAGGCAAACATAGCCAAACATGGAATTCATTCTCTATCTTCCATTGACAGGCAGGTATTCAGCCGTCTCCAGGAAAGCAGGGCTTAATCATGTGTAATAGTTGCTTGGGAAGGCAAACAACATAATGCCAGATGTCCCCCCCTTTCCTTCTTCCCCCAATTTATATACTCAGCATGGCATCCCATGGTATGGAACACCTCTTTGGCTAGCTTGGGTCACCTGTCCTGGCTGTGTCCCCTCCCAATTTCCTGTGTCCCTCCAGCCCTCTGGCTGGCAGGGCCTGAGAAACTGAAAAGTCCCTGACTTAGTATAAACATCACCCAACAACAACCAAATCCGCCAGTGTGCCATCAACACTGTTCTCACATCAGAGCTGAAACACAGCACTGCACCAGCTACTAAGAAGAAAACTAACTCTATCCCAGCTGAAACCAGGACAATTGTAAATTATTATTATTTATTGCTGTTATGGT
This sequence comes from Microhierax caerulescens, assembly GCA_035590215.1. Lineage (NCBI taxonomy): Eukaryota > Metazoa > Chordata > Aves > Falconiformes > Falconidae > Microhierax > Microhierax caerulescens. The sequence continues at coordinate 6,226,830 of JAVJGJ010000037.1, forward strand.
TAACATCCAATTGTTTTCCATTAACATGGTATAAACATTAGCATGACACCTCTTACAATTATTGGAAATACCAATGAACAAAAAATAAGTAAAGTTATTATTTCATAGTAGTTACTGAAGTTACTTCATGTTCTTTAATGACAACAGAGGCATTATTTCCCATTATATTTCTGCCAATAATTTGTGGAAAGTAATTAGGAATTTGTGGATGTTTGTGGCTGGTTACAAAAGTTTAATTGGTTAAAAGCCAGACTTACTAATTAAGGGAAAAACCCCACAGTATCATATATGTTTCCAGACAGAAATAGCTAGCAGTACATGAGTTTCGGTGAACAAAAATTGCCAGCTAAGTTGAATGATTAATTATGCAAAATAAATGCAAGGAAACTGTAAGCTTTACATGAGCAATTTGCAACTTCAAGTTGAAATATATTAATTCTGTAATTAATATCTCAATGGCAGTGATGAACACAGGTGATTGGCCAAAATGCACAAAAGGTGTTGATGATCGAGATGGAATAGAGATTGTTATATCCAGAATTTGCCATGTATAGTTTCTGTTAGACTAGACAGACTTCACAGTTCACAAGCTATTGTATAACACCTAGAGAAGGAACTTTCTGTTGTTATCAGCTTCTTCCTACTCACATTTTTTTCCTGTAGTAAACACACTAATAATGAGTGAGGTCCCATGCATCATCTTATAGCTTTCATTAGTGTTAAATTTTACATTTTTGACTAATTTAAGTTATATCAATTTTTGAAAAATTCAAGTGTTCTTTTCTTCACAATGAAACCTAGGAAGCTGTGACGGTAGCCTTGCCTTATTCTAAGCCGTGCAAACCCGTGGGGAGGTAACATGTTGTGTGTATTAGTTTCCATTCTATTTAGGGATAACTAAATGTAAACATTATTTATGTATTTATAATTTTTTAACTCATCTGATTTCATAGGCAGTTTTCTGTGCCAATGTTTGTTCATCCATTTTTATTTTGGCAGCAGATGTTATGCTGTCACCTAAGCAAATCTTTCCTTTTTTGTTAAGTCTGCCAACAAGGTTGCTACTCTAATTAGTATTGATAGCGATTTTTATGAATGCATATTTATGATGTGGGTACTTATTCATTGGGCAGTTCTCCAAGGCAATAAAGTGATTTTTTGTACACCATTAACTGGACACTGAATTATGAAGATTTCTCATTAACTACAGACTAACTTTTAGTATAAGGTACCTGCATAGTCATGGCTTCAGTCAGTATTTTGCCTATTCTGATGATGTCCTTTTCTAAAAAGCGACTTGCCTGTAGCTATCACATGATTTAAATTGCAATTTAATATGATGTTATATGGCTAAAGGTTGTCTTTTGATAACTTTTTTTAAAGGACTAATTGGCTTGAAAATGAGACATGTTTTTGATGACACTTGGTAAGGTTCTTCTCTCAATATAGAACGATCAGATTTCAAGGCTTGAAGAGGCACAATTGTGTCATCTCAAACATTAGTAGGAACATTTGTTGACTTCAGGTAATTGACCGCTGGGGTTACAGTTGAGCACATATCTGCAGTCTGAAGCCTTTCAGGCTGGGTGAGGACAGTTATTCTTCTGCAGCCTCAAGTTCTGTGTCCCTTTTGCATCCCACTGAAATATTAAAATTATGAGCTCTAATCTGGGGTGCTGCTTTATACCCAAATCCCTACAAGTCTCCCGACCGATCTGTGCCTGTTCTTTATTTGGAATAGAGAGGCTTATGATTTGACTAAATTTTCCAGGGGATAAAAAATAAAAATATAAAACAGATGAATACAGAGGTTAGGAAACAATTCTGCTTGCAGATATTGGTGATACTTTTGCAAACTATAATGGGTAGTTTTACTTTGTCTTTTTCTCCCTTCTTCAGAGAAAGGTATTGCTATTACTGTAACAAAGATGTTTGCTTACCTGAGGAAGTTCAAGACATGCTGCAATGAGGCGGGGGCGGGTGGGGGGGGGGGGGGGGGGGGGGGGGGGGGGGGGGGAAGATGCTGTGTGCAACAGCAGTTACATTGTTTTAGCACAGATGAAGAGTTTCAGTGAATTATCTGGCAATTTAATTTTAAAGTGTAATCCTTCTATTTTATGGGAGCCTGTTGTTGGCCTTTATTCCCTTAATTTGGAGTAAATCATACAGATGAGAGATTTGGCTTTTTGATTGGGAACTTAGGGTAAATTTCAACGTTAACAAAAGGAGCTTTTTTTTTTTTTTACTGTGGTGCCCTGTTTCCTTTACTACAAGAATACTAAAACTGCCTTCTGTTGCTCAGTACATGTCTTTTAACATCCATCTAATCAAGATGTATGTTTTCCTTTTAGAATGGGACTTTAACTTTTCCTCCCCTTTTGTTTTCCTTCTACTTTTAGTCTAAAACATATCGATAACACTGAATATTACTCTTTACAGTGTTCTCTACCCTCCCAAGTATTCTGCCTTTATGATATTTATTTAGTTTATTACAGCTTTTATTTATCTCTATTTATTCTGAGATATTATCTTCACATATTGATTTAGAGACATTTTTAGCTAGTCTCCATTGCAAGCATAACTTCTCTAGGATTATTTATCCTGTTATTACAAGTGCAGAGGAAACTGAGGCTGATATTGACATGTTCTAACCTAACTGGTGGAGGGCAGAGCATCTACTATCTCTTGGAGCTATGGTCTCTTGAAAGCCAGCAGGGACAGTAATGGTCTTAAGGATATATTTCTGAGGAGAAAGTCACCATTCCTGTGAGAAAGTCAGATCACCTGACAGCCCAAGTAGAAAGGAAGAAGTCAATTGTAGCCTTTTAAATTAGGAGGAAGCCGTTCATTGCCAAAGTGCACCAGCCTAGGCAACAGAAAATTTAAATTTTATTCCCAGTTCTATCATGGACCAGTGTTACACTATTTCTTTTTAATCCATTGTCTGTCTTGTTTCTTTGCAGACTACCTGATTACATTTGGGGTCTCACAACAGTGTACTAGCTTCTTGAGGTCCCTGTCAAAATGTAAGCAGCTTGAAAGCTTCCGATGAAGTAAGTAAACAATGAAGATATTGTCCTGGCTGGGAATGGCATTGTAATAAGACAGAATAGGCTAAAGTGGGAACATTTGGTGGGATGGAAGATCTGCTCCAATAATTTTAATAAGGGATGGCTACAAGATCAGACCAATAAATATTTTTCCATATGATAGAATATTGGATTTTCATGGAGTCAAATGTATAAAACCTGTATTTGTCTTCCAACAGGAGAAGTGAAATGCACTTCTACAATATACTTGTTTGGTTTTGACATACTTATAACTAAAATCAATAAGAAATCAATTGTTACTGATGCTTTCTGCCTCCCAGATGAATGCTTTAATCACACAGATAAAAAAAAAAATTCTAGTAATAATTATGCATTCTGTTGAAAACAGCTCTTACTGAGCATCCTGACAGCTTCCACATTCTGAACAGCACATTTCTCAGTTAGAAACTGATTTTGCTCTGAAGAAAAAAGCCCAGCCGTTTCCACATGCAGCCAGCCGTTTCCACATGCAGCAGTCCTACCTCCTCCTCTTTAACTCTTTTGTTTACGCAGTGGATCAGATCCCGTGAGGTCCAGGAGAATTTTGACACTAACAGACTACGTATGCATAATTACTGCTTTCATATTGTGCTCTAAGAGATGTACATGTCATTTTCATGTACCTGAGTAAAATATTTTTTTTAAAAATAATTTAATTGTGGTTCTACAACATCCTAATTTGATTTATACTTGATATATGTGCAAATTCTTGTTGCTTGAATTTTTGCCAAAAAGTTTGGGCTTTCAATCTGGCAGTTCTGGCATTCATGCTAATACCATTTCTAACATAGAATGTGTGAATCTTGAAATAAAAAATTGAACATTCAATAATGATGGTAATAATTGAAAGGATTCAACCTTTGCTTCCCAAAATTAAGAGAAATAAAATTTGCTGCTCATACAAATAGTCTAGCTAAGTGTAAGTTTTAATTGATTTCTACTTTTGGCTACCTCTACTTCACCAAGAAGTGAAGTAGGCAAATTTACTACCAATCTCTCAGACTTTACATGTGGATATTGGACTATGTCTTTGTCAGTTTGTATACGTGAAGTATTTTTTATACATAGATACATTGTGGGTTTGTGTGTGGTACTTCAAAAAATACTCGCATGAGATAACTATAACCAGAATCTGGAATTATTTGATTTGCATGTTGTTAATCTGATTTGCTTTTTGATAAAGATCCTAAGTTTGGACTTATTTCTTCTGTAATAATTAAATGCATTTATTTTAAGTGTATGATCTGAATCTCATGGTTTTCTCTTTGAGTTGTGGTACTGAGTAAGAAATTATACAGTGAACTCCCCCTTCTAGCTATGGTCAAAAGTAGACTGAATTGTTGCCCAGTTTATCTAGAATATAGAAATATTTTCTGAATTAATTGAAACCAGAGCCCATGTTGATCTTGTACCCTTCAACAGGGGACTTATTACTGTTATTTTTGGTAGGATGTGAAACATTAAGTGCCACATCACTTTTCTGTTGTTAGACAACTTTCTTCTCTCTAACCATTAAGATTACCTTTGTTTAACTATAGATACCAAAGTAGAGATTAGGTTTGCTTAGGTTTGCAAACCAAAAACATACCTGAATCAGTGCTGATAAGGAAAGAAAAAATATTTTGCAACCTCTGCTGTTCCATAGTTTTTTATTTACAGTGAGAACATGAATTCTCATCCAGTGCCTTGTGTAAGCTCTACTAAAGGAGGTGTTTCAAAACAAAGGTGGAGCACAAGCACAGGGATGATTCATATTAGGAGAATTTATAGGTGAAAACTTAGAAGGAATAGAAAAAAATACTAATGGCACTTCCAGACCTGTTTGTTACAGCTGGTGTTGGTAACTGCAAATCATGTAAGATCTGTTAGGAAAGAATTTGGGTTGGAGGGGATTTTTTCTGTTGTTGGTTTATTTTCTTCTTTCTTCATCTGGCTTGTACCCTGTTAATGTCATTCTCTGTGAGAGACGTTCATTGAAAAAAAAATTCTGAAGTACACTTCTTTGCACATTGGAAGCTTGACTCATTTCAGGAACAGCATAAGAATGAACAGGTCCTTTCTCTATTTAACCTCTCTTCCTCTGTCCTAACTTCAAGGTGTATCTCTTGATAAATAAGAAGGTAGCACAAGAGTAGAACTTTCCATAATATGTTAAAGCTGAAAAGAGAGTCAATGTGCATCCTGATAATTGCATATGAACACTTCAATGGATAAGGAGCTTAAAATGTCCCTAAGACTCTCTGAATCCAAATGTGATATAGCTACAATGTTATACACATGTTGAAATGAAGCATTTCTTTGTATTTTGTCTTTTTTTTTTTTTTTTCTGAGTGGGGTTATGCTTTACTGTCACTTTCATCTACAAATGTAATTCCTGGTATTACTTAGGCTGAAAAAGTATGCTTAATTTGATTTTGTTCTCTGCAGAAATATAGCTTTTCAAGTGTGAGCAGTTGATCTAAAGCTATTTAGCAGTTTAGCTGTTCTTAACATATCACCATCACATTTTCCAAATGCAAAATTGACACCTTTAATCTGTGTTCTTCCAGATATGTTATCAAGGGTGGAGAGATTTCTTGTGTATTTGTTCACTCATTTGCAATTGCATATATATATACATTCTTATTTAAGTCTAATGAGATGGCACTAAACCTCCTGAGAAACCTGCAGAGACAGATAGATGTGTAACAACTTTGGTATAAGATACTAAAATCAGAACAATGCAGCTAAAGCAAACTTCTGAATAAACCGCATGTATAAAAATATTATTTACTTGTGAATGCAGAGAATCATATTGTTAGATGGGAATCAAAGAAAGTCATTGGAACTGTTCTTTACATTTCTGGTGCAGTTGTCACTGAGTGGAAATTAAGAAACAAATACCAAGGAAAAGAGAGATTTGGTAACTTTCACATTACCATTATTAAGGACATCTTGCATTGGCAGTGTTGTGTTTACATAGTGTAATGACTTGTGCATGCAAGTAAATTTTAACAGTTTAAGCCAGTGCTGACAGGAAAACAAGAAACTGACTGACCTGAAAAATGGAAATCAACAGAATAATTTTAGTAAAGTCAAGTAAAGATATTTTCTGTTATATTTATTTTGATAGTGTTAGACAGAATTAATAACTTTTGTCCAAATAAGATGATATCCATTCTATTAAAAGACTTCTGCTTGATTGTATTCATACAGTATTATTTCCAAAAAGCACCGTCTGTTCATGCTGCTAAAAACATCATAAGCAATTTGAAGAAAGTTACAAATAATCCATATTTTTCTTTATGGTTGTTTTAATTTTTTTTCATAATCATTAGTTAAACTGCAGACCATTTTGTATACAATATAGATTTTCTTTTTACATCCTTCTTTGTAATTTCATCTTTTGTGTGTGTAGTCTTTTGTATGAATTATACTCCATTTATACCATGTTTATGGATGCTTTCTAGGCAACTATAAACTTTTTTAGTTTGCTGGAGGTCCTGTTTTCAGCTGGGATAGGGTTAATTTCCTTCTTAGTAGCTTGTGAAGTGCTGTGTTTTGGCTCCGATGTGAGAAC
>JAVJGJ010000037.1:6236131-6257611 GCA_035590215.1 Microhierax caerulescens
TCTGCTTCAATGTCATTATTGAATGTAGTTTATGGCTTTGTTTGTGGCATGTTTTTCAAATCCTACCTTTTTATAACCTTCTTAAGGACTTCTGTAGTCCTTAACATTATAATAGCTGAATGTTTTCCAAACATTAGCTTACCCTCTTAGTGCCTGACATGAGACCATGATGTGTAACCTTCTCCACAAAATACAGTTTGAGGCATAGAGACAGACCATGGTCAAAAGCACAAGTGGACTTTGTGACAAGACACAGGGCACCAGCCTTCATTTTTACTGTTTTTATCTTATTAAAGCACAGTGTGTGCTGTAACTGTGAGTGTTCAGCACCTATTTATATCAGACCCAGCTCTTCAGTCAGAAACTTAGAAATAATAGAACATAACAGGAAAACACCCATGAAAGAAATCTGGTTCAAGTTGCATGCTAAACGTCACGCAGGGATAGATGTCAGAAGATTAGATATGGTCTAGTTCAAAGGAGAATATTTCATTGTGAAAACTTCTATTTTCCCCTCTATTCAGCTTCATTCACTACAATTTTTCTGGCTTCTACACCATAAAAGACAATCTTTTCTAGACAACTGTTGCCATGCTGGGATATATCCATAGACCAGTCTGTCTTGTGCAATGAGGAAGGGTACTTTTAGGAGTGTATGAATGGACATGGAAAGTAATTAGGAGGCTGTATTAGGAGTATAAACTGGATCTTTTCATATATGCATTATAATTATTACTTTTTTTTTTTTTTTTTAGTTTGCGTTCATACAGATAAACAATTCCAGCTTTTGTTAATTTTGGAGTACCTGGGGTTTATTGTTAGGTTTCTGTGTACAGAAAAATATATTAAATATGGAATAAAACCTATGAGAAATGAGATCATCAGGTTCCATACAGCTTATTGCTAGGTTTGGAGTCTTTAAAAACACCAAATTGATCACTATCTCATGACCTCATGAAGCAATTAATGTGCTGTCTTACTCCATGTGGGCCAGCACTGAGTGGAAAGAATTCCAGTAGTTTGACAGACATTTGTTGACAGCAACACTTAGGAAAATGGAGTCTAATTCTAGATTTTTTCTTTCTTATCCTTCTTAGATCTCGTCATCGTCCTAAAAAAGCAACTGTTGGTTTCTGGGATCTCTGCCAAGTTTGTAACCAGAACTAAAAAGCAAGGAAAGCATCTCTTCTGTCGGAGTAGGTATCATACTAGTCCTTATCATTTTAAAGGATAATTCTGCCTACCTTGAAGACAGAGGTGGCAAAATCAACCCCACACACAGTCCCTGGTAAGGTCTGTATCTTTCTTTCTGACCTTTTATTGTGTGTTCTCATTTCTTTTTAATCTCTTCTTTTTTTTTTCCTTTTTTTTTTTTTTCCCCCACCCCAGGTTTCCTTGCTCAGTCTGTGTGAATTTATATCTTTACCCCTATTCTGCCACTCTTTCTTTGTTCTTTCTTCTTTAATAGAAATATGTCTTTTTTTCTTTGCTGGCCAAGAATAATATGTCCTCCAGCCTCCACTCCTTCTGCTCCCACCACTCTTCCTTTATTTTAATGCTCCTTGACCTAATCTGTCCCCATTGGTAAGCTTCTCTGACTCAAAGGCCAGCTGTACCCTGTGGAGTTTCACATTCTGCCTTCAAAGCATGAAGGTTGTTTTACTCCTATGAGAAAATTCCAGCTGTATAATTTTTCTTCATTCTCCCAAATATTGATATCATTTTGGTTGAAATGTTTTAAAATGATTTCTGCCTGAGGCAGATAATCAGCATTAGAAAATTTAATCCTAAATGATTTGTTTGATAAATTTATCACTATGGAAGGACCCTTCTAAGGGGAAATATTAGGCAGTGTTTAAATAGGTTATGATGCCACCTTGTTTTAAAGTTATTGTCGTGTGTATGAATAAGTATATGGTCAAATAACTGTTCTGCCTTAGATTTCCATATGCTATCAATATACATAAATACTGGCTTTTAAATAGTTGATCATGCCAACAGAAAGAGGAGTTAGTGACAAAGTATGACTTTTCTAGAGTTAAACTTTAACTCCCAAAGTTAGTCCAATTTAAGGGTGCAAGTATGACTTGCAGTAACTATGTCTGAATAAATTAATGTATCTCTAGGATGATTGGTTCATTCTAGCAGAATAAAACTCTAGCAAAAATATACTAAAATACTCTGCAGAGAACAGAGTAAACACATCCAGTGAATCTTAAGTTCTTGTTTCTGAATAATTTTGCTAGATCATTCATTTTCTTTGACTTCAGGACTTGGCATAGGTCTGTGTGTATGTGTGTGCACGTACATGGAATAAACATTTGTATATATAGAAACTGTCATTTATTTCCCTCTTCATGGTCGCAGCTTAGATAATGGAAGAGAAAATGTTAAAAGAAAGTGAAGCTTTTAACTTAATTTTCAATACTGAATATTTTGTTGATCATCCAAAAAGTAGTCCAGCTTTAAAGAGCTACTTTCCAGCCATGTAGATACATTTCCACATATTTGTGTCTACTTCTATTATTATTTAATTTGCCTGTATTACCAAATGGAAAGTGCACCTTCTAGTCAAAGACCATCTTTAGCTTTCTACTATGTGGTCCAAACCTAGAACTAATTCTTTAGGAGGCAGAAGCAGAGTTGGTACAGACAGAAAAGAGAGTTCTATGAACTTTACCTTCAGGTCAGCGTGAAAGAATTTGCCCGAAATAAGAGAATCTTATGCTTCCAGTTTTGCACAAATAAATGGGTAAACTTAGAAGACAGTGCAGATATCTCAGTATTACCAGTTCTACATGGATTGCTGGGAACTGTGAATGTATCTTTACATAGTGTAACATCAAATGGTGGCAGAGATTAGGAAGCTTGAGTTAGATTCTGCAGCCTTCTCCTTTCCTGTGAAAGGACTGAGAATGAAGGTCTTTTGAAAACAGGAGCAGATGGACATACAGCAGTTCTATATTTTTAAATTTATATGTTGATACAACAACGGAAAAGGGAGAAGGAAAGCAATGGAATTTTTTTTACAGATGCGTTATGCATTGCACTGTGTGTATTTATGTACCCAAGTACAGCAAAAGCCAATGAACTTCACTGTCTGTCTTTGAAAGATTAAAAATCTATCACATTTTCAAAACAAAATCATTTCATATATGGTAGTAAAAGGAAATCCCCCCCAGCCCAGGCCCTGCCATTTTGCTGCTTTGCTTCTTTCAATGTGCAGATGATGTGTTCACGTGCTAGTATAGCACATTACTTAAATGCTGACTTGTTCATCTGCCAAAAGGTTGCGCTTAGGTGGTGGGTCATTTCTGTTCCTACTGATGGTTACAGATCTGGGGAAATGACAGCAGATGGCTACATTAGGAAATGATACTAGGCATGATAAGGATCTTGTCTTTCTTTTTTTACTGTCTTTTTGACTGGTTGTTAGCAGCTGAAAACAAGCAAAATATTTACCACTAAGCAACCTATAAACAGTGTTCTATCTATTTCTGTGTTAGATCTTCTAATAATGGAATAGTTTTCATTGTTACTTTATTCCTCACTCCAAAGTACGTTTTTCAGGTCCTGCTTTAAGAGAATTTGGTTTCTTTTTTTTTATTAATATGAAGAGTTTTTTACAACCAGAGAAAGTCCCTCATAACACCTTTCAGATAGAGCAATACTGACATCCATTGGTTTAATCTTATCTATTTGTTAAATCTCTCCTAAGTAATGTACATATAACCCTCTACAGTATCACAATGAAAGGATTGAACTTGATACGATCCAAGGAGGATTGTGCTAAGTCCAGTTTATTGTATTCAAAACATGAAACCTGCACAGATTAACTTGATGAAAAGGAACACATTGCAAAATGTTATGTTCAAATACAGTGACTTGAAATCAAATAAAAACAGGCATCACAAGCATCAACTAGAGAAAAAAATATTAATGGGGGATTAGTAGTGATGTTGACTTTTTTTTTTAATAACCCCTGGAAATGTGAAAATACCTAATACTATATGAACCTGTCTTGTTTTATATTAATCATAAAACTGCTGAAGCATGAGGAAAAATGTTTCTAATCTAATAGCATAAGCAGTTCAATGAAGAAAATAACTACTGTCTTTGATTTCATCCCAGCCCTCTGAGGCTGTAAGTTAATTTGGCACCATGCTTTTTTTTTTTTTTTATATATATATATATATAAATTCTATAAACATTGCTGTTTATAGATCACCGGTGGTATAGGAAAGTGGTTGTATTTAATCCAGAAAAATACGGCACAGAAAGTGGTGGTGTTTTCAGTATTTATTATTACGACAAGCCGAGCAGATGAGACTGATTACCTTAGACTTCAAAAACAGAGAACCATTCTGTCAGCGAAGGGAGGGCGACAGGCTTTAACAAAAAAGCTCTCCGTTTGCTGTACCCTCCCACCGCATTCACTTGCAAATCGCTGTGTGCTGGGAGAAGCCTGCGCTTCCCTCGCCTTCACCCTTTCCCGGGTAAGTGCTGCGGCTCCAGCAGCGGCGCCTCTCTCCCGCTCTCGTCCGCGCAGGGAGAGCGAGTGTGTGCGTGTCTCTGCATGTGTGCATGTGGCGTATGTGTGCTGCTGGTGATGGGGTGTCTTTTTTTTTTTTTTTCTTTTTTTGTAATCAGGAGCTCTGAATGAAATCCAGTCAGAGGGAGAGCTCCCCCGTAGCTTTGGTTCCCGGCTGTCCAGAGTTAAGCGATGCTGGGAGAAAAAGCCAGAGTTAGAACCAAGTAGGATCCGTCTTAGAAAATAACAGGAAAAAAACCAAACAATAAAAGGACTGTAACAGCTCGGTTTTCAGTTTGGTTGGGGTGGACACTACTTCACTTTCTCAGAACCAGAGTAAAAGGTAGGAGTCTTATTTTATTTCCTTAAGCTCTTTGTAATTGTTATTATTATTATTATAGCATAAACAGTATGGTGTTTAATGCAATGCATAGAATTCTTCTACTACGTAGAACTTTTTACATTTTATAAATATGCTTCATGAGTAATGAGACAAGGGATAGGAAATAAGTGCTGTGTATTCTCTCCTCAAAGTAAACAGATGTCATATTTATTCAAGATTGGAACACTAAGCATTTTATAATTTTTTATTTATTTTTTTTCTTCCTAGTAAGCAGGCTATCTTTTGGGCAGCAGTTTCCATCTGTATTCCGTTCTTGCAAATTCGGGGGGGGGGGGAGAACAACAATACTACTTGAATTGAAAAAAGCACAATGTATCATAGTGTAACTGCTATGAACATTGCATGAAGCACACATGTATGTGCCCTCACTTTCTGTATACCTGTGTAAGTCTGTTAGTTACAGCTTTCACTGCTGTTCATTCTGCCCTGAATTGAATTTCAGAATAATTATATACACTCAAAGCAAACGCTTCTTACGAAGGAAATCTCTGTGGAGAGGAATAGCAGGGTGGATTCAGGCAATATTTCAAATATCTTTGCAGAGCTATATACACACAAATGGGGAAAATATTGCCAGGTTTGGCATTTCAGTAAAGGGGGTTGGGGGGAGAAAGGAAAAGGTGGAGGGAGGAAAATTTTAGGCTGCACCTGTGTGAGCATTTATTGCCACTGCTGCAATAAAATCCATATTTGATGTGGTGTTAAATTAATGCAGCACAATGCAAGTCTAAATCCATGTTCCCAACTACTAACTGTTGACAGCATTGTCAGCTGCATTAGAAATTTGCAATATGCTAATATTCTACATGATATTAGCTGCAGCTGTAAAAATCTAAGTGCTTCAGCTTAAGAGAATGCATCTGCACGTGCAATCAGGGACAAATAGCAACGAACATTTTTAAAGTGACCTATCGTCTCTGTTGCTTCCACACAAATGGAGCTGTTGCCTGTAATTTTCATCTTTCATTTCAGTAAAAGCCTCTGTATTACTTCAACTGCACACTTACTGCTTTTAAGGTATTTTTGACTTACACAACTTGCTGTGTATGCATATGCATAAACATAATGTGTGTGATTCCATGGTGTGGGGAAGCGAGTTTGTAAAAAAATATGGTGGTTTGTTTTTTGTTTGGGGTGGGGGGGTGTTTTTTGTTGTTGGTTTGTTTTTTTTTTTTTTAAGATAGTAGGCTTTGAATTTACCTGGCAATATTACTGGAGGGGGAAAGCAGGGAGCAGGAGACTGGAAGACACTTCTGAATTTCTAAATCCTTTTAAAATACGACATTTATAGGAATATTATGAGTCTGGTACAAGCATTTATTGAGATTTTCCAGTTATTCAAACTTCTATATTAATTGGTTACTTTTTTAATGTAATAGTAGTCTGTGCTATTTTAGAGGAGATGATGAAAGAATGAACTTGGGGAACTGGGGAAGGCAAGTAGAAAAGACAAGCTATCTTTCTCAAGAGTTGAAAAACAGCTTTTTATAGTCAATATGGGCTTACATCAAGAGAGGAATACTTCTTGAATTATAAACTGGTAACCTAGTTTGTGCCTGAGGGAGTTTTCTTATATTTTTATATACTTTGTTAAATAAAAGTATGAATGAAGAGGTCATTTCTGTAGCAGTTTCTGCTAATTTTAGTTTAGCTTTATGTCTGTGTGTTGTTCATGTGCTGTCAGGATGATTTTGTACACTTAAATAGGAACTTTTTCACATCTGAGGAGTGATGATTATATGTCAACTTGAAACTACTGCTGATGATCTGATTTTTTTGTTGCTTTGGGTAACAATGGAAAATATGTCTTGATTGCTTGCTTTGCCAACAGTTTATAATGCTTCGTAACAGTTAATGGGAAAAAAACAACAAAATATATCTTAAAGCCACTCTATGTAGGACCTTCTATGTTCTCAAATAGTCTTGATGGCTTTGCATTAGAGTGAACAAGTGTAAATATACTAGAACTTTGTGTTTGTTATTGTTCTCAATAGACAGGGTCTGTGAAGAAACTGATGAAATACTGAAATGTGCTCACAGTAGATACTGTAGTTACTGTTCCTTTCTGTGCCTAGCTGCATTATGTGCCTCTATTTGCAACTGCATTAAAAAAATGTTATATGTCAAAGTAAATGAGCTCATAATTAATTAAATTTAAAGAGATATTCATAAGATACATATCTATAAATGCACACCAGTATACAAATTTCGGCTAAGTAATACAAGTTGTTTTCAGGTAGTTAATTATTTAACTCTAAAAGGCACAAAAGATTAATTTGACAATAATATCTACCTCTGGTTCTGAGAAAGTAATTTCCTGATCTCTGTGTGATTTCCCAAGTAAACAAGTGAATGAAACACAGCCTGTCTCATCTGCATAATTCAGTGCAGGTGACTGTGTTAACCACATTTACAGCCAGATTGCAGGTCAAAGTAGCACAATGCTATACCCCATAACAACCACTAGGTTGCAGCAGTGGTGCAGGGGGTCAAATTCAGACTGAAATATCATTGAATGGTGTCAACGGGGTGAAGTTTTCTGACTTTCATAATATTATTTTAAATTCATTATTATTACTTGACATCAAGTCTATAAACACCAAGACTTATTAATGGGACGTCACAATATGTTCTTGTTCCTAATTTTGAAAAAAATCTGCTGTACAGTTAATTCTTTGGTATTATGTGACAGAAATGGAAGGAAAACACATTCTGCCCAAATAATCAGTGTTTAAGAAAAATTTTGTGAGTGCCTTAACTAAACCACGTAAATACACATTTTGTATTACTATTGTATTTGCTATGGGCTTTTTGATAACATATTAGTTGATTTATCATTTATTTTAAAGGAGGAAAATTGAAATTCAGAAATAAAACTTATTTTCTTATGAGCAGCTTAAGTATGCCAAAGTAAAACATTATGAAGGGTGACTGCACATAAGGACGCCATACCACAGCACATTTTCAATTGCTCTGAATAGTATGTGTCTATCAATGAAAGCTCATGGAAACAGTTCACTGAAATCTTGTTTGACTATACGACATGCACGCACTGCACATCCTACATCTTCAAGTCTACTAATGTGAACAGTTGCTTTTTGAAAAAAAAACCATACTTCCTCTACTGTCCAACTTCTGGAAAAACTTGACAGCAAGAAACAACAAATAATGATATTCTGAATTCCGTCCTGAACTGAATGTTCCTTAAACCTCTCTTCAGGCCAAGAGGAACTCCTATGTTGAATGTTGCTTGCTTTTACCTCCCTGGACTTAGAGCTCTTCAGTTTTGAGCCCTTGTCATGGCAACTTGCCTAACTTGCTGGTTTCTGTGGGTTAGCAGCTCTACAATAGAGCAATAGAAAATAATCACCTCTGGAAAGCTGAGTGTGTTACACTTATCAGGCTCTATTACTACACACAGAAAAAAAATCATCTAGACCTGAGCACTGTTTTTTCCTTTGTTCTGTTTTCATCTGGTGGGAATCCAGAACACCACTCAAAGAAAGTTGATTATACAAGCTTATACATTCTGTTTACTGGCTTATTAGTCTAATTTTTAATATGGGGAGGATATTTAATATGGGGAGTCAAAAATCTGCCAGCTGAAGCTTTATACATGTTTCTTCATACATGCAGTCTTCCTGATTATTAAATATCAGTTACCTCAAGTGTGTGTGTGTACAGTAGAGGCAAAACAGCAAGCAGAATACTGTACAAATTCTCTCTTAATTTATATCAGCTTTTTATTTGTTCACTTTTTCTATAAGGTCCCACTACAGTTTCTTGCTTCTACTAACCTATATGACATAGATAATGTTTGTCACTTTTTCATGAAGTGTGTCCAGCAGGAGGCATAAAGTTCTAGCAGTATCTCAGAGGTACTCCCCAACTTGTACTGTCACGGTGGCACCTGATCAATTCAGGATACCAATTCAGGTCTGATAGTTGAAAGTGTGTAGTACTATGTCTGTACTAAAAGGCCGCATCAGGGGAATACAGACGTAGGAAATTAATGGGATATAATGAAAAGTAACATGGCAGGTGTCCTTTTTAACACTGTTCCCACATGCACATCATTCTTCACACAATGGTTTTGGAGTTTTTATTTGTAACTTTATTACAGCATCTCTTAAATGCAACTCCAAGTGAACTTTGAATCACACTTCCAACAGTAGGAAATTATGTAAAGAAGATGGCGTGTGTGTGTTTATGTGAAGATGATGACTCAAAGAATGGATTGAGAATACATGTTTCCAGAATTATATTGCCCAGGAGCTAGAACCGTGGTGGTCTGTGTTTTACAAAAATAAAAATAATTTCAAAAGTATTTTCTCATGAAAAACTGTTTATCATGTGCTATATGTTTGTTTTATGATTTTACTGTTAATATTTCATCACCTGCCACATTACAGATTGGATTTATTGTATTAACCTATTTCAGTGCTTTGCATTACAGCATTAAAAACATAACATACCATCACTTAGCCTGATCAGATCATGATCCTTAAGAATGAATGCAATCTTCATGAACTCTGCAGTGCTATAATGTCCAGATTTTTAAGACATAAAGAATAGTTACCAATTTTATTTACAGGACTTTGAGCAAGGCTCAAAATGCAGTGTCCAACAGGACCGTTACATTTTTTCCCCCAAAATTAACATGAAATTAAAACATGTATAACTGAACTGCTATTGTGTCCTTGTGTCTACTGCACTTCAGTAGTTCACATGATACTTACACCTGTTTGATGAAGAGATTACCTTGTTAAATGTTATGCTATCCTAATAGTAAACACAATTAAAACAGAGCTATACCAGAGTCTAGGAAATATAGATGCTGTGCATTCTGTAATTGGTTCCTCTAGGTACCACAAATGTACAGCTGTTAATTAACAGCTGGAATTAAGAGAATTTTGTATGTAGACTTTCTTGAATATATTTCACGTTTTACATGTAAGACAAAATACACAGACAAAATCTTTGAGTTTTTAAATAAAGGTGAGAAAAAAGATAGGAATCCAAAGTATTTATAATTATTTAGTGGTAATATTCAGGACAGAAGGAGGATGGTCAAGTTTAACCTGCTTCTAAGATTTCTAAGAAGAAATATTCCCTAAAAGTATAAATTCCTTCCTCTTACAATTAGTCACCTGCTGATGATCATCACTTTCCTGATGCCTTTTCTGTGATGAGTGGAACTGGGACCATAAATGCACATCATGTCTGAGACACAAGATTCAATCAGTAATGTTGCTGTGTGTACAGTGTTAACATCCTTGCCTCTGTCCCCTGTCCTGGGGCAGTGAAATGTCCAGGGCCAAGGCTTCTGTAACCCTGCAAAGGTCTTTATACTGGTGCTGCTACCACAGATGTAGACTCCTAAAAAGGAATCTGGACACCATTTTGAAAATAGGTGAGGAAAGATGAGGGAAAAAGAGATCCGTTTCTCACTCATGACATTGAGATTTTTCTGACTCGGTCCATGTGGTTTAATAAACATAATAATTTATTTTTTTTTCTTGATATGGTTATCATTCACATAAAGTTATCCTAACAATACTGCCCCTCACTAGATCTTAAAATGCTATCAGATATGGTCTTAACAGGCATATGGGCTTTAATTATGAACTGGGATTGTAGTGTCTTTTATCTACAAGTTCCTATTTTTTGAGGGAAGGACTGTCATGTATCTTTCTCTGTGTATCTTTCTGTGACACTGGTAGAGAGAAAAAGGGGAGAAACATGCACCTAACTTTCTTGTAATACTATTCAGTTTTCAGTCAAGACTACTATATTGAATTATTTCAACTGTCAGGTTGTTTTCTCTATTTTTTTTAATATATGCACTTATAATCATATTTTCATGTTTCATTCTGACCTTAAACATTAGACAAGACTTGACTATTTGGGTCCCTTTCTGTTTTATGGTAATAATGAGATTTCTTGAAGACCTATGGATCCGTTTTATCTGCATGTTACTGACAAATTAGTGAAAAGCAGACTTAAATATCATTGATTTCTCTACATCAGGAAGTTTCCAAGAAATATGTTCACTGGAAGTATACATGTAGTAATTAGATAAATAAGATTTAATTCTTAAAACAATGTGGGGTGTTTTCTTCACTGTTGAGGCTACTCAGATAATCTGGATTTTCAGTAGCAGACTGTCAGTTGTTAGAAGTAATTGCAAAACAAACCCCAAGAAACATAAAAAGAATACACAGAAGAAGGAAAAAAAAAAGTAGAATGTGTTTAAAATAATAAAAAAACCAAAACAAAACCATGATGAATACAGGAGAATGTCCTGTATTAAATCGTAAGTAATAGTGCAGACCTCAGTTTATGAATGAGTTACTGGGGTGCAGCCCATCATTTTGCAACTATATGAAAAAATGACTCACTTCTAAGAGCAGGGAACCGAGACATTTCATTCTGACATGAAAGACAGTTTAAGACCTGCTTAAGCATATTACATCCAAGTTTCCTAAATATGCTACTGCCTCCCACTTCCCAAGGCCAAGTTTTAAATAACATTTTTGTCTCCTACTTCTGTTTCCCCTTGGGATAGTTTCCACAGGCTTTTGGCAGAAATCCATAGTGTCCTTAAAAGAAGAGGACACAGAACACTATCAAGAATACCATTTTAGTGAAGTGTGATTTTTTTATCCTTTTTTTCTCCCCTGTTGGACATGTTTTTGTTATTAACATGCTGAGATGTGCTCTTGACCTTGAGTAGAAGTATGGTGGTCATGGTCAAGATATCACTGAAGCCAACATCTTGATTAAAATGAGTGAACCAAGCTCCAGGCATATTATGTACATTTTGTTATCTCCATGACTTAACACTTAGGGGCATTTTATTGCAGTTTGTGATTAAGAACTTAAAAGCATATGTGTTACTAGATCTACTTTTTTTTTTTTTCTGGTTGTTACATCTGAAGATGTATTTTCCCCTGTAACTTTTTTCTTTTCTATAATACATACTTTTTCCTCTTGCTTATACAATTCCTTCAAATTTCTTTTCTTGAGTGGTTTCCAGTGAAGTAGTACCTGCTTTGACTAATTGGAGAAAATCTTTTCACCTTTAGAAATGTATTACTTTTTTATTAATTTATATTATTTAGACAGTCTTTAATCATTCTGATAATCAAAGAAGCTGATCTCTTCTAAAATCGAAGTATGTATGTGGAATATATATACAGAATGGAACATTAAGATAAAATCATACATTTCTTCTTCCTATCCTTGACTAGCAAAGCATCTGAAGCCACTCTGAAACACAGGCTATTTGGACTATGTCCTAAGTGTGCATTTGTTTCCTCTAGCTTTTTATTTGAGGTCAGAATAATGAGAATCAGAAAAAAAAAAGATTAACTGAGACATAACGTGTTACAGTAATAATCCCATTAACGTTCTGATGAGCAAAAATCTTCAAGAGAATTTAGGAATCTATGATGTGAATAAGTTAGATCACTGGGCCTGAGCTATTCTAAACTGGATATCTAAAAGTACTGTGACAAAATGGAGAAATCAGTTGTTTAAGATCTGAAATACAAAGTTTTGTTGTTTTTTTTTTTAAAAAAAAAACCAACAACAGTATAATTACAATTCATTACATTCAGGGGTTTAAATTATACTTGTTATGCTAGTGTTTTAGAACAGAACTTACAAATAGCCATCTACAAATAAGGTTTTTGGGGTTTCATTTCTAACACCACCCACTTAGCTGTAGTTAAACACAAATGGTAAAGCTCAGAGTAGTTCAGCCTTCTAAATTACAGGACTAAGAAAACTTGTGTTAACACAACAGTGACTTCTTCCTGAATTTTGGGTTATGTGCAATCAGGAAAGGAAATAACCACATTTTCCTCCATAGCTGCAGCCATCAAGACCCAAGCAATAAGTTCTTAGGTATGTAGGGCTGGAAGTATGTTGCCGTTTGGACAGCCTATGGAAGTCAGGTCCAATGGGATAAAAGCAACCTAGGTGGGTCAGTCCCCCAGCTGCTAGTTAAATGGGTCCAGCTCAATCTCTGGAAAAGTGTCCACAGTCTTCCTTACAGATATACATGACTGTGGGGTCACTTTAGTGATGTGACTTGTTTCTTGTTGCTGATTTATAGACTAATCTTGAAGTTATTTTGTTATCATTATCGTGGATTAAAATTGGATAAAATCCTTCTTTTTGCTAAAAAAGGCCACACAGGTTAAACCATGACATCTCAGCACTAAAAAAATTGATTTATAGACTAGTCTGGAGGTTATTATCATTATCGTGGATTAAAACTGGATTATTGGTTACTGGGACAATAACATGAAAAAATGTGGTGTCGTAATGGCATCATGACTGCAAAGAAAAAGAATATTTTAAAGAATTCAGTTCTATTTAAGAAACAGAATACATCTCAATGATTCTAATGTGTAATCAAGCTGACTTGTTAAGGGTAATCCATTAGTGCTTTAAAATACATGAGCTAAAATGATGTACAGAAAAAAAAAATATTTGAAGGTAGCTTAATATGATTCTGTACAATCAGAAATACTGGCAATGAAAATCAGGATAATACTGACACAAATATAGTTCTTTTATAGTCTTGACATCGTTCAGGGTCTTTTCCCTTTAAAGGAAACAATTATAGTGATATAAAGAAATTTGCTAGTGAATTAGTAGCTTTATGTTCTGAAATGTTCGGTTGCTTTCTGCCTGAAGGCTATGAACAGTTTTTTAATAGTTGCTTTGTTGGATTTTTTTTTAATAAATAAATGAAATGTGTTACATGAAATAATTATGTGTAGCAATTACGATTTGAAACTTTTCATACCCCACAAGACTTTAGGGTTTTGGTTTAGTTTGGTTTTGTGCAGTTAGTGCAGTCTGACCTGTTCCTATTGTAATATTGTTCTTTGTGAAGGATGAGGTTTTGCTGTGGGAATAGAAAAGCATTTATTTGACAGCGAGGTGTCCTATAAGCTAGAAATATAGTTTCTTCAATATTTCTTGCATTATATACCACACAGCTTTTTTAAGAGTTCACTAAATTTGGGATCAACTTTTTATTTTGATAAATTTTCCTTTGGGAAAGACTAAAAAGCGTTGATGAGTTTGGAGTTATTTTTTCTTCCATCTCTTTAGTTTTTATTCATACATTTACATATGTTCTCACTTTGCTGTCATAAAAAGGAAATACATCATTCCAAATGTTCACTGCTTGTTCATTGCAGTTTGTAGGAAACTTAAACTTCAGTAAAGATTTTTTTTCTCATATTCATTAGCTCTAGTAAGTCTTTGCATTTCAGCAGTTTGTCAAAATAAGCAGAATGTTTGCAACTTGCTAACTAAATAAAAAGTCAAATGTTGATGAAATTTCTTGTGCAATTCCCTGAAAAGTTTGTTCATTTTTTCAGATGGGAACCTTAGAATGCAGGTATTTTTAATCTTTTGGTGCCATCTTGTGGCAAGAGGATAATTAGATGAAACCAGAGGGTACTCTTCTAGCCCACAGTTTCTATGCCTACCAGCAAAATATCCTGCTCTGGTGGTAGATGTGTATGTGTGATTTTTTTATAGAGACTGTAAAATAGCAAACCAAGTTATGCACAGGACAAAATTCTCTTTGGTCGCTTTTTTTTTTTTTTTAATCTTTTCAAGTGCATTACTATAAGTATCGATTAGAGAAATCTCACAAAAATTTACTATAATTACCACTTAGACCCAGATTTTTAATCTGTAATGCATCAGATCTCTGTAGAATATTTAAATACTTAAAGTAGTAAAGCAATTGTCAATAGATTTTTTTCTGTGTTACTGTGCTAGATCTCTGTAGGTCACATTAATTCTCAGCTAGCTCAAGGCAGTATTCACTTCAGCATCCTGTAATGTGTAACAGAAAGCCAAGGTCTATGCTATCATTCTTGTTTTTCAATTTCCAGTTTTGGCTTGGGAAAATTCATACCAGCTTGCATCCAAAAAAGCAGTAACAGCAGGAATGTTGTTGATTTTCCTGATACTTTCATTGAGATTCAGCAAGATGAGCGGTTTGGTTCTGTGCTAAATACTAGTTTAATACCTGTTTTTTTGGACATAATGCTTGTAAATATCTGCATTCTGTACGGATCACATTCTTGTTCAATTTCCTAAAAAGTTTTCTATGTGATAGTCCATAGTTGCTTTCTTATTTATCTCAGACTTCCAGTCATGCTGAAAGTTTTTAGATGTAAAAATAGTACTCCCTGTCAATAGCTGGAAAAGAGAAATCAAGATGTCAGTCCTGCTTTACTTAAGCCAGTGGTTGTCATTCTTCCAAAAGTAAGGATGAGTTTTTTCTTTTCTCTTCTTTTCTTTTTTATTTAAAGGTATTTGTTATAGTCTGGTCCAAATAACATCCTAGTATCTTGTAATCATTGAAGATTAATGGCAAATTAGGACTTTGTGTGTTGTTATAATACCTTTTTACAGACAAGGAGTATGAAATCATATAAAGATTAAGTTCTCATACCTCAGGGCTAGAAAGCAGACCAAAATTTTGAACTTCAGTCCAGTATTATAGTCAGAAAAGAAAAAAAAAAAAGTAACAGTATATTCTCCCAGCCAAAGAAAGAACTACTATCAATCAAAATGAACACCAAATGAAAACACTGTTTAAGATCTCACCTCTGAAATGTAAGTAGTATTCCAATTGGGTATTATTGCAATGTCAGATACTTCAATCACTTTCTGTAAGTATGGCCAATACTGCCTCGTTATGTATGCTTTCTAAACTTATACAGAAAACAAACATATGATAAGGATGTTAATACAAGACATGTTTTCTAGCAATTAGATGGTATATAGTAAAATGATAATCACTAGATAGGCAATCACAAGCTGAGGTACAGTTGTATGCTGTACCAGCTCATGACTGTGATAATCCAGTCAACACCTGAAGTGTTGTTTTTGGATGGTTAAGAGATTGTGTGATTTCTCTGGTTAGGGTTAGCTGAGTTAGCTAGTGATAAAAATACATTGCTTATCAGCAGAAATAGAAAGAAGAATCATGACATTAATGTAATAACATACAGAATTTCAACAGCTTTGTACATATATATGATGGTGTATTTGTTAGAAGTTTTCCTCCTGATCAAGACTAAAATGCTCTTGACAATTAACACATTCTCTTTTTTTTCTGTATCTCTTGGTGCCTTCTATCGTGTACTTTGCCTACAAGTTTGAAGTGGTAGGTGAATTAACTAAAAGAATTGCAGTTGCTCGTTCCAGTGAATTCACATGGTGTCAATTCTCTTACAAGGAAGACAAACCTAACTATGTGTCATAGTCTCTTTATAGAAAGGTGTGAATCTTAAGACATGACTCTAAACAGTATTTGTACAAATAAAGTTATGGTATTATGACATATATAATATGGTAATAATAATTACACTGAAATCCAAAATCTAATTTACACCTTTGCGATCCTTATAAAACCAGTTTCTGTATCCTCCTATGATTTGTTTTCTAGGCCTAATAGAGACATTTTATAGAACTACAGTTACGGGGCCTGTTAGAGTTTATAATTTCTTACATTGAAAAATAGTCAGTATTTAGTCATTAAACATTAATTTCTGCCATTTCAGGGTAATATGTGAATGGTCTGTAAAAATAAAGTTTTATAAAGCTTTCTAGAAAATTATTTAGCAAAACTGCATCTTATCTTAGTCTGAATGTGCATGGCACTGTAATTTTCATGTGGTTACATTTAAATCAAATTAAGTACAGAATATTTTAAAGAATGTTCAAGAGAGGAAAAGTAGAATGTTGTTTTATAATTTGAAAGTGGGGTTTTAATTTTGTTTATGGGGGATTTAAAATGTATTAAGTTACAAAAGACGCATGTAAGGCAGGCAGCATGCTTTGCTTGAAACATGGAATGAGACAGGCAACAGATCAAGCAGAGATACAGAAAGATGATGTAGCACATCATAAGTTACCAAAGGGAAAATCCCCAATGAGATGTGGTTGTGTTCATGCAGTGTAAAAAGCAGAAATGTAACTGTGATAAGTCAATGGATGTTGTGGAGGAACATACAGGTATGTGATTGATACACATACCTGAAGCACTTGAAGAGATTAAGTGAATGCTTATATGAACAGAAGAGTTTTGAAATTTTGAGAGAGTGTTGAAGAAGTTGCATCTCTTAATTCACATGAGAATGCCCTGCATTAGCTGTCAAAAAATGAAGGAGGAGCCATTTGCAAAAGCAGCATGATATTCAGTGATAGAAGAAATAATGATTTAGCCAAGGATTTGAGCAGAGACTAAGAGAATTTACAGACACTGTTATGTGAAGAAGGATGTAAAATAAATTTAAGGAATAAAAAGAAAATGTAGGTAGTTAGGAAAGTGCCCTCGAAAGATAAATAATTCAAAGTATCAATGTCTCCATGAAGTTAGAGAAGGAAGAGAAAACATAATCAAGTGAAGTGATTAATCCTATTTCTGGAGCTTCCAGAGGTGAAAAGAAAGCAGAATAAGGCAATGATTTTGTGATTATAGTCAGGAACATTGGGAAATCTGTGTAGTACCATTTCAGAATATGTTTTTGGAAGAAGTGGAATTGCTAGAATTTCTTCCAAATCCCTTGTATACACACCACACACACACCCCCTGCAAATTGCACCTGTTGAACAGTAGACTTTTCTCTTTCAACCCCAGTGTGCATAATTTAGTTAGAATTTTAGGTAGGTAAGTAAATACATTATTTATGCTGGGAACTGTTAGATCCTGTATATAAAAGGGAGAGTGAAAAGTTTCTGTCACAGAGCTTGTCTAAATGATCAAAAGGAAGAAATGTTTTTTAAAACTGTTTCTGGGGTTAATCCATCAGATAAGGTTGACTGCTGATCTATGGAACTTGTATATTTAGTGTGTTCTTACTGTCAAAATTATTTATGGCTAGTGTGACGACCAGCTAGTCTAAGCAACATGCACCTAGGCTGTGGCAGTGGAAGAAGAAAATTCATCCTGCTGTACAACCTCAGCAATATATAACTGACATGTTCAGGGCCTGAATGTCTAGAGAAATTCTAAACAAGATAGAAAGGTCACAAAAGCACAGGATCCCAGCAACCATGGGTGCTATCCTTACATGACAGACATAGGTGTACCACCTGTTCAGACACTTGCAGCAACAGTCTGAGTTTGTTGCTATAACTTTGTCCTTCAGAGATCATAGTATTTAGGGTAACACAGGAAGTGTTATTTAAGTTTAAAGGAGAACTGCTAAAGTAGGAGTAGCAACACGGGCATTTCAGGTTATGTAGTTTTTGGCGTTAGATTAAAAGATCTTTCCTTTGCCAAAGTGAACTTGATTGTTTTCTGGTGAAGATGAATGGAGGAGCTTACGTGTACATTAGCTGCAAATGAAGCACTATTCCTACCTTTTACAGTGTACAAACATTTAAAACTGTCTTTAAAGTATGAATATACAAATAAGACAAAAAATAAATTAGTATTTTAGTGGACTAATGTAATGAATTCTATGTGCTTCAGAAACAAAACTGTATTCTCCAGCAATGGATTTATATTTGTCTCCCTTGATGCAGAGCATATTGTGACATACTGACATGGAGAAAGCTGCCACTTTTGAGTATTGTAAAGAGAATTCAGGAAATGAACAGCAAAATAAATTGTAGTTCCTTAAAAATTTGAGCAAAAAATCCTGCCTTAACAGATTTTAAAACAACACACACACACACACACACCAATTTAACTATAATTTGGTGATAGCTTTGCAATGTCTTGTGCAGGAAAAAAAAATCAGATAAACTAAACCCTTGTGTTTCTAGAACTCTCTCTTTCCAGCAGACTTTATAATCAAGTTCTCCTCAGCCAAAAGCAACAACAACAAGAAGAAAGATATTCCAGATACTCCAGTAGTCTTATGGTAGTCTTAGACCAGGCTACAACTCTTTTCTAGCTGCTCCAGTTTGTCACAACTGATTTACATGAGAAAGGAATGGTAACAACGATCAGCTCTCCCGTTTTGTCTTTATTAGTCCACATTGCCATCCGCAAGAATTCTACATTTTGCTGCACCTGACTATACTAGGGTTTTTCTTGCTCCTCATTTTTTTTTTTTTTTTTTAAAGTATATATTCTGAAGGAAAGTAAATAACTTTACAGTGCCTCTTTCTGTGTGTTTTGGTACTTTCTTTGAAAGGCATTTTGGTTAACAGCAACAGTCAGATGCTCTTGTCAGTTATGTTATGCTTGAACTGTTGTGTACTTGCTCACGCATAAGAGCCATGCAGTTCAAGAACCTGAAGATGCAGGGCTCGACAGCACTGCAGAAGCTCCTCATTGTCAGTGAATTTCTGGTGCCTTCTTCCTAATTAGAGGGAAAAGGTTTGCCAGCAGGGAGCACTGAAAGCCACCTCCTACTATGTATGGCAATCTTGGAGGATGCACTGAACTGCAGAAGTTTGAGGTTCACGGTTTGCTGTTAAACTAATGGGCTTTTGTGCATGGGAGACCACAGCAGTTTGCAAATGACTTAAGCTTGTGTTTAATTTCCATTACTGTTGACAAAATCTGATTATATATATAAATTTTAGCACTTCTGATTTTTATTTTTTTTAATGCTGTGCAGATATGTACATACTCACACGCATTGGCCAACGTAGTCCTTAAAGCTGTGCCTTGTTCTGAGACTTTAATTTCCTAGCAGAAAGTAAGATTAAAATGGCCCTGCATTTCTGAGGTTAATTGGATGCTAACCATCAACTTCATCTGTGTTTGTCTGTTTGTGCTTAGTACTGTGTTCAGGACTTCTAACTAAGTTTTTCAGACATTTAATTGGTTTCCACCTAGATTTTTATGAAACAGTAGTTCTCATCCCTCTTGTAATTCTCAAAACACAGTATTTTTTTTTCATAACCTTTTAATGATATCCAGTAAGTATTTGTCAGATAGTTGATTTAATTGATTTAAACACCAAGATGAGCATTCTGCTTTAGTAATGAAATGCAGAGGACAGTTGGAATGAATGAATTATATATAGAATACATGTGATCAGAGTTAATCCTGGAAGAAGTGCAAAATGATAACTGAGCTTGGAAGCACTTAATTGCACTTTTGCTTCAGGGTGCATTAAGCAGAAGTTTTCACATCCAAAGCAATATATAGAATTATATGTTCAATAAAATATCAATATGCTATCTCCTTAAAAAAGCTAAAGTCAAACACTGCCAAATAATATAGAATTATTAAATCTTCAGCATAAGACTATGACATAAAAGTATAAGGAAAATCAAATTCCGATCTTTCACTTCTGGTTTTTTTTTTATATACAAAAAATTTACTCCTAAGATTTTAATGATTTTTAAAAGATTTTAATGATACATCCTTTGTATGTTTCTGTTCCTATACTTTCCAAAATTATAGGTGATGTTTTTATAATGTTTCTTACATCCATCCTAATTTGCCCAGCTGTTACTCAGAACTTGATGACCTGCTTTCTTTCTGTATTGTGCAGGTGCTAGTTTTTTGGTGTTCTTATGTGAGAAGTTCTTTGCTCAGGACATGCTTCTTACGTTCATTGCTTCTCACTTCATGTTTCCTGCCAACCACAGATGTTTGACTTTCATCTGTATGATGTAATATAGCAAAATAAAAGTTGAATACTTACAAATCCCAGTTCTTGTGAGTAAGACTGGGGTTCACGGTGACACAATAAAAGGAGACTGTGAGAAATTTTATTATATAGCATAGAAAATAGAACATTTTAAAAAAATATTAATTCTGGCTAGGTATATAAAATTTCTGCTCCAGTGGGCTGCCAAGTACTCTCATGCCTCTTCTGGGTATGCCCTTCCTGGGCTGTATCACCAGGACCATCAAAAACTGGTTAAACTTTTGATAGACCTAAATTGAGTAACAATGCCCTGAAGAAGCATGCCATGTAAGAGACAATGTGTCAAGCTAGGAACAAGAAACATTAAAAAATTGTTCACACATAAACTCTCATAAGTCCCTTTACATCTGTCCATAAAAAAATAGACTGTCTCTAGGTATTAGTCCACACATCCACATACTTCTTGGACACTCTATGGTATGTTGCATATCCTTACAAATAATTGTTGTTGGTTTTTTTTTCTTGTGTTTTTGCAGTCTTTTACTCATTTTTAAACAGTAATTTTATAGTATGCTTTGGAGATTGTAAGAATATTTAATGCTATCAACAGTGTTCATGCTGTACAGCTGTAGTTCGTGGATAATTTTTAGTATATAATGGATATTATTTATGAAGATTTAATTATAAAGAAAAGGCAGGTTTTATCATTTATTACTTATTAATAGGTATGTGAAGTACTGGGTTTTTTTTGAGTTGCAACAGTGTTTGTGCTTAGGCACTGTCCTATTGTCTATTTGGTCACTGTCTGGTGGTTTGCAGAGTAGCAAGGCATTCAGTGTCTCTGAAGAGCTTTAAGCCTTCTTTTTCTCCATATAATACTTATATTTGTACCTATTCTAATACATTATAATTAATGAACAGAACCACTGCCCCCCCAA